>CM065729.1:31720459-31737959 GCA_033310375.1 Conus canariensis | reverse complement strand
ATTGCTAAATCATCAGCGAAAATTAATAGTTTAATTTCTGGGGTTCCTGGTAAAAATTGGTAGCCCTGGCGTCCCTGAGTGTTTAATCTATTTGCTACTTCGGAGATAAGTAGGGAGAATATTAAGGGGGACATTAAACAGCCTTGTTGTTTGTTGGCAAACATCTTACCTCTTTTTCATGTGTATCTGAATCTGATGTCCGAAAAACTATGTTACAAATGTCCCCCAAAACCTGTTCTCTTGATCCCATTCCAACATCTCTTTTGTTTGATTGTTGTGATGAAATTGTTCCACTACTTACCCACATCATCAATTATTGCATGTCTCATGGAGTTGTTCCCAGTTGTCTGAAAAATGCTATTGTAAAGCCATTGCTTAAAAAGCCAACTCTAGATCCTAACGTTCTTAAAAAAAACTACCGCCCTGTTTCAAATCTCTCGTTTGTCTCAAAACTCCTGGAAAAAATGGTTTTGTCCCAGCTTCTAGATCATCTTAACACTCATCACTTGTGGAACAAATTCCAGTCAGGCTACAGAGCTGGTCACAGTACAGAGACAGCTTGCTAAGAGTGTTCAATGATCTTTTGAAGGCAAATGATGACAACCAGATTTCAGTTATTACACTTCTTGACCTAAGTGCCGCGTTCGATACAATTGATCATGAAATTCTTTTGACCCGTCTTCAATCTGTTTTTGGTATTCACGGTAAAGCTCTTTCCTTTTTCAGGTCATATTTGTCAAATAGAACACAGTTTGTCTCTGTCCATGATTTAACCTCTAAACCAAGTGCCCTGCCCTTCGGTGTCCCCCAAGGGTCAGTCCTTGGTCCCATTCTGTTCATCATGTATATGCAGCCTCTTTCTGATATCATCGAGCAACATGCTGTTTCTCATCACATGTTTGCTGATGATACTGAATTGTACAAGTCAGCTTATTATCCACGAATTCAGAACGTGTTGCAAATAATGCAAAGCTGTATAGCAGATGTTAAACTTTGGACAACACAAAACAAACTTCAACTCAATGAAGAAAAAACAGAAACCATCCTCACAAAGTGTACTGGTGGATCTGATCTTCCAGGCTCTCTCACTATTGGCCGCTGCACAATTCCATTTACCAAATCAGCCAGAAATCCTGGTGTTGTCTTTGACGAAACATTGTCAATGAAAGAACAGATCAGTAGAGTGTGTCAATCAGCATACTTTGAAATTCGGAAGATCGGCTCCATCAGACACTTACTGACCACAGATGCTGCTAAAACTCTGATCACATCGCTGGTACTCTCCCGATTAGATTACTGTAATGCCTTACTAGCTGGTCTGCCTAAAAATCTTACAGACACATTGCAAAGAGTGATGAACTGTGCTGCTCGTCTAATTTTCAAGGCTCCCAAGAGAGAACATATAACTCCTCTTCTGTCCGAGTTACATTGGCTTCCTGTTTCTGCCAGAATAGAGTATAAGATCTGCACTCTTTGTTATAACGTGTTTGTTGGCACATCACCCACTTATTTGTCTGAACTTTTGCAGTTTTACGCTCCTCCTAGGTCTTTACGTTCCTCTGACGACAATCGTCTCTTCAACAAACCAAACCCCAAGTATCTTAAAAAGACTTTAGGAGAACGGGGTTTCTTCTACCTTGGTCCGTCCATGTGGAATGATCTTCCTTTTCCTGTCCGCCATGCTTCATCCCTCTCCACATTTAAATCAAGGCTAAAAACACATTTATTCCGAAAGTACTTTCCCCATTCCGTGTCATGAAAACTATAGCACTGTCAGTTATTGTCCAGTTCAGATTCTTCCAATTTCGCAGAGTTGTCAAATGTTCAGTTACGTGTAGTGTTGTCTGTCTGTTTGTGTGTCTGTGCAGGTCTGTCTGAGTGTGTCGGTGTGTGTGTGTGTGTGTGTGTGCGCGCGCGCACGCGTGTGTGTTTGTGTGTGCGGGCGCAGGCGCGTATGCAGCCTTTGTGCGTGTGTGTGCGTTGCTTACTTCTCTTCTGTCTTCTTGTTTAATACTTTACAAGATTTTGTTTGTTTCCAACAGAAATTTTTATTAGGCCTATGTTAAAATGGTGCGATGTTTTTTTTTTCCCTTGCATTTCTGTGTCCTTTCTTTTTCAAAATATCTTTTGACATGCTATTCATGAAATGTGATCGTGTGTGTGTGTGTGTGTGTGTGTGTGTGTGTGTGTGTGTGTGTGTGTGTGTGTGTGTGTGTGTGTGCGCGCGCGCGCGTACGCTTGCATTTTGTATATTAGATATTCATCATGTCATTGAGTGATTTTGATTATGTGAGATATTTGTGACTTGTTTATTTCTTGCTTAATATTTATGAAGTTTGCCTCTATTTTCTTTCTATCTTTGGCATGAATACAGCTGTTTATTGTAGTTTATGCTTTTATTCACACTTTGTAAGCGCTTTGAGCTCATCAGAGATGGGGCGCATATAAAATTTCATTATTATTATTATTATAATTATTATTATTTTAACCCTAATGGACAGTCTAATAGTTTCGATGTTTCTGCTCCATACCTTATTCGACCTTGTACTACCTTATATATTGCTTTTAGCATCTTGAGCAATTTGGTTGAAAGCCCGATGTTCTTCAAAATGTCCCAGAGTCTATCCCTTCTTACAGTGTCAAAAGCTTTTTGGTAATCAATAAAGGCTACATACATTTTTTTTCCTACGGTTACCATATAGACAGTTAGAAATCATCTGTGTTAGAGCGAAAATGTGATCTATAGTTGCATAATTTCTCCTAAAACCTGCTTGCTCCCTGTTAATTTTATTGTTCTCCTCTGCCCATTTATACAATCTGCTTGTTAAAATGGAGGTAAATGATTTACTGGTCATACTTAACAGAGAAATACCTCGATAATTTCCTGGTAGGTTTATGTTACCCTTTTTGTGGATCGGTACTGTTGTGGACTTTGCCCATTCAGTCGGGAAGTGACACTTGTTATAAATAGCATTAAATAATAGGGTCAAATAGGGTGTAATTTTGTTAGATATCACCTTGAGAAATGCAGGTGGTATCTGGTCCGCGCCAGCTGCCTTTCCTGCCTTCATTTTTCTTATCGCGGTGTGAACTTCTTCGGTTATATCTGTATCTAATTCTTCTATTTGGATTGTCTCATCAGGATGGTCATCTGAATGCCCCACACTTCTCTCCCCAACTACCTCTAGGTTGTCTGGATTCAGTATTCTATTAAAGTGCTCTTCCCACTGCTTGATTGTGATATCCGCTAAAGCATGTCTTGTCTTACGGACCCCCTTAATTGTTTTCCAAAATTTGCTACTATCCTTTCTATGGTCCATAAGATCTTGGTAAACCCTTTGTCTGTAAAGTTTTTTCTTCTCTCTTATTGTGTCTTTATATAGCGTTCCTTTGTTGGTATATTCATTTAGCAGTGTCTCATATCTTTGTGGATTTCTATTTCTATCCATAATTCTAAGCCTATTAAGGGCATTTCTCGCGTCCTTCTTAAGTTGTAAACACTGTTGGTCGAACCATGCATTTTTTGTTCTATACTCGCCACCTACGCCTATCCTTTTATTCATGGGTTCCCCGGCTTCTTTGAGCAACTCAATAAAGTTGTTGATGTTTGTATCAATGTCCTCATTTATATATTCGCATCATTCTGATAGTTTCGTATTGGTGCTCTCCTCTTCGAAAAAGTCTTATACTGCTCTGCCTTTCCCGCGTCCCATATTATCTTATTTGTATAATATCTTTCTTTTACTTTAGTCTCTTCTTTCTTAGTCTGGCCTAATTCGATCGTGATGGGTAAGTGGTCTGATTCAATTCTGCTTTCTATTTGGAAGTCTTTGACCAAACCAAGGATTTCAGGGGAACAAAGACAATGATCTACCACACTGTTGGGCTGTGTAAGAGAGAAGGCGAGAGAGAGAGAGAGAGAGAGGAGAGAGAGAGGAGAGAGAGAGAGAGTGTGTGTGTGTGTGTGTGTGTGTGTGTGTGTGTGTGTGTGTGTGTGTGTGTGTGAACATGCACTCATGTGTGAAAGACTACATATGAACATTAATACAATAACTATAAATGACTTAATATTTACGATAAATTTGAAAGTATAGTGCTGGATAAAACTGATGCAATTTGTACCATTTCTTCGCTGTAGATTATATCATTTAAAGATCCTATTTTTGCTACATCTATCCCAGATATGTTGTATAATAGGGATAGCAATGGGCAATCAAAAAGAATATGTTCAATTGATATTGGATGACCACAAGCACATTCTACATTTTTTGAAAAGTTAGTCTTCCATGAATTTAATCGAATTTTGTGAATGAGACTGGACAAGGATCTTGAACACGGTAATATTTTTTTACTTTGAAGGAAGCTTTTCTGTCATTATACTACTTTCTAACATCGAATTTATTTCATGTTTTTCTAATTTTAGTGTACTATCAGGATATTTTCTAATAGCTCCTTCTTTCGCTGATCTATCAGCCATTTCATTCCCCCAAATACCACAGTGAGATGGAATCCAACAAAATTCTACATTGATACCTTTACATATAATTGAATGTACTAAGTATTTTACATCAAATATCAAATCTTTTCGAACTTTTGCATTCCAGTTTTGCAGACTGTAAAGAACAGATTTTGAGTCAACACAAAGTAAAATGTTATAAATCGCAATATCAATATCAGCTATGAAGGATAAGACCATAAGAATTGCATACAGTTCTGCAGTAAATACAGAAAAACCTTGTCCTAGACAAAATGACTTTCTTATCTTTAAAGCAGGAATAGCAAATCCAGCCCCTGTGTATGATTCCAAAACTGAACTATCTGTAAAAATCTTTAAATGATTCGGATACTTATTTTCTAGATGTTGCTTTTGCTTCAACGGATATGAGATTGATGTTATCCTCTTTTTTTTAGAGTTGTATAATCTGTATCAAATATAGCAGAAATATGTTCCCATTGAGGAATAATGGGTATTATGGGACTACTTGAAATTGATGTAATATCAATATCACAACTCTTAAAAAGATCATCTGTATAGTTTCTAATAGGTTGAAGATATGAAATGTTTTGCGCTCTCTTCGGGAAATCATGTCTTGAGTCAAGAAAAATGTCAGTTGTCACTGAATTAGAAACTGAAAGACATCTAGTCACATACTTTGCAGTGGCCAACTTCCGTTGGTCCTCAAGAGTTAACAGATTCGCTGCTCTGTATGTTTTGAGCGTATTTGTGTGTACTGGCACACCAAGTGCCAACTTAACAGCCTTACTATCTATGCTTTGTAATTTTTTTAGCAGCGTCTGTGGAGCTGAGAAATAAACCTCTTGACCATAAGTTAATTTCGATCGAACTAAACTGGTAGCAAGATGTAAAAGTGTTTGAGTATCTTGTCCCCATGACTGAGCATTAATCATTTTGAGAAAATTTAATCTTTGTCTAGCTTTATTTATTATGTGTTCAATATGATATCGCCACTTTAACTTAGGGGTTAAATAGATTCCTAAATATTTTACAGCTTTTGAATATCTAAGAGTGTTGCCTTTTACAACAAGTTGAGGAGGATGCTTTGGAATATCACCATTGATAAAAAGCATTAACTGTGTCTTTTCTCCCGAAAGTTCTAAACCATTTTCTTTCATGTATAAGTCTAACTTATCTAGCTCAACTTGATATAGTTTTTGAACATGTGTTATAACTCTCTTATTTGTTTGTTTTCTGACGTTTGTATTCATCCATATAGCGATGTCATCAGCATATTGAACGAGATGGATATTGTTAGATTGAACGTTTGGGAGATCATGAATAAGAATTGTAAAAAGAATTGGAGCAATGATAGATCCTTGAGGAATTCCAATATCAATATCCTTGAATGACGAATAACATGTGCCAATTCTTGTACAAATAGATCTCCCAGACAAGAAACATTTTACAAATTGATACATTGCTCCACTAATTCCAATATGTTTTAGCTTATAAAGCAGACGAGCATGCCATACACTATCATAAGCTTTTCTAGTATCAAAAAAAGTAGCAAGTGTACTTTTTTCTTCTTGAAAACTGTTTTTTGACTTGATTCGTAATTTTGACTAGATGATCAGTCGTACATCTTCCTTTCCTGAAACCTGCTTGGTTGTTTGGAATAATATTGTTTCTTTTCACAGAAATGTAAAATACGACGTTCAACAATTTTTTCCAATATCTTACCAACTTGCGATGTTAAAGCTATTGGACGATAACTACCAATTTCGGATCTACGTTTACCTTGCTTTGGAACTGGTATTACAACCGTCCTCTTCCAGATAGTAGGGAGAGTTCCATTTAACCAACATTTTTGGTAAAATGAGTGGAGTAATTGCTTCCAAGATAAAGGCAAATAGCAGAGCAATTGATATGAAATACCATCGATGCCAACAGCAGTGGTATTGCAAGTAAAACATCCAATGAATCATTAAATTCCTCAAAAGTTATAAAAGAATTTAAGTAATGATTTTCATCTGGAGGAGGGTCACAATAAATATGTTTTTTCTCTTCCTCTTCTCGGTAGCTTGTTATATTTGATGAAAGACTTAATGATGAATTATTCTTTGAAAACACTTCAACAAATAACTCTGCTTTTTCTGCTGATGTGGGGATAGCGTTGTTATCTAATTTAATGGGATATGATGGTAAATGGCATCTGTTCTTTAATTCTTGGACCTTCTTCCATACTTTGTGCATGTCCTTTGATGCAGATATTTTTGAATAGCAAAAAGTAGTGAAACAGATACGTTTTGCTTTGGCCACAACTCTGTTACTCTGATTTTTTGCACGTTTCATTGCAATAAAATTTTCTTCAGTTCTGTCCTTTAGCCATGTTTTATAAGTTTTCTTTTTATTGCTCACTGCTTCTGCGCATTCTTCATTCCACCATCCATTTCCTCTGTACTTCTTATCATTATAGCATTTACGCTTGGGCATTGATTTTTCAGCAGCGTATAAAACAGCTTTTCTGAAGTTCTCATAAAATATATCAGTGTCTTCATGTTCCATGGAATTATGATCTATTGACAATAGAGTTGACTCATAGAGGTTCCAGTCAGCGCTATTGTATAAAAACTTAGGAATCATATCTTCAGCTTCTTCTTCATCTTGAATCTTTTCATTTAGTGTAAGAACAATAGGAAAATGATCACTTCCTAATGTGTCTTCCTCTGTTATCCAACTAGCATTCAATGATATATCAGGAGATACTAACGTTAAGTCAATAGAGGTTGGCCTATGATTTGAAACATCAGGAACTCTTGTTACGCTTCCATCATTCAGTAAAACTAATTTGGAATCCACAATATTTTCAACAAATTACATGTTGTGACAGAGCAATCTGGTTCCCAAAACGGAGCATGTGCATTGAAATCCCCCAATATGATCCAATTTTTTTCTGAAGAAGGAAGGTGTCTTAACCAGTCTGAATTATCTGTGTTTGGGCCATTTGGATAATATACAGAAAGTATATTATACTAGAATCTTTGCTCATTTTTAATGATAACCCAGTAATAAAAAATTATTTATCTTTAGCTGTTGAATTGAGGTCTAACTTCAAAGATCTATAATTAAGATCTGATCTAACATATATTGCAGTCTGAACCCTTTTAGTTGATGTACTACAGTTATGTACAGGAGGGTAGTAGAATCCCTACATACAGAGATTGCAAAGCCAAAATACAAAAGTTGTTGGAATAAATGTAGTTCTCAAAATGAAGTAGATTTTTAACGATTGATCTACAGTTCCATTGTAGAACAGTAATACAATTGTCAACATGTTTCATAATAATTGGTAGAATAAAACGTTATAAACAGACGTTGGGCAAAGTCAATAAGGTTGAAAGATGGGGACCCAAGGTTGTCGAGAGCACCAGGGGAAAGGCACTCTGGGAATGCGCGCAGGCCTGTAGCCATTGCTGGATGGTCCCCGATGACCACTGAAACCATGTCCACTGACACGGTATTGGGAGCGCCTCCTGTGTGGCCGTTCCCAAAAGAGGCGGTGGACGTGACGCCCCAAGTTGCCAGCGAGGATGCTGATGCCCCTGTCTGACGGGGGGATGGAGTCCTTCATCAGCCTGTTGTTCGTTGAGTCCAAGTTCTCATGGGACAGAAGGGACACGCTGTGCATGGGGAGCTCTGCAAGGAATAGGGCGTTGAACATCTCCCGCTTGCTTTGCAGATGTCGATATTTCACTGGGGCCACTCTACTAACAACAATCTTGGTGTTTGGATGATTTGCTTTTGCTTGTTTTACAAGTGCGGACATCTCTGACACGACTGTCTTAGGATCTTTTCCTTTTAGATCGTTGATCCCACAGTGAAACACTAAGCAATCAGCAGTCTTCACTGTCTCGGTGTCGCCTAGGTTTTTTGCACAGGCCTCCAATCGGTAGGATGGTTTTGAAACCAGGTGTACACTGTACGCGTACCCCAAACGACGTGGGTTTATCTTCCCCATTGTGGAATCATGGAATAGAACAACCTTAGGCAGACCAGACTGGTTGACGTCATCCCTCTTTTCAGCATGTTTTGACGTCATGACAGCTTGGATTTGTGTTCAGGTATAAAAGAATTAACGTCATTCTTAATTTGTTTGACGTCACAATTCAGGCCTGATCTTGCTGGCGATGTTTTTGCCTTTTTTGAAGGGGATTTCAAGCAGGCGGCGTATGATGGGTAAGTTAGTGAGGGTGATCGAGTGTCACACTCACCGTTGCCTTGGAGGGAGCTGGTCTGGGTGGCAGAACAGATGGAAAGTGGTTTGCTCCTCTCTCCTTGCCGTGCCTCGATGGTGGTCTCCTCTCGCAACGCTGATGTAGTGCGTGTCTTCCGCAAGCTCTCTTCTAAACTGGAGATTTTTTCACTCATCTTCAGAATGACGTCCTTTAGCCCCTTGATCTCAGAGAGGGCTTTTTCACAGAAGCAGGTTCGTTCAGCGTGTTCTGAAATGTCAGGTAGTTGGTGGTCACCGGGTGAATTTTCGACTTTCGGCCGTTTCTCCATCTGACTGACGGATGTTCTCCAAAACTGGATTTTGCTCACCGCCGGCATTTTCTGTGCCTATTGTTTCGACGTTCGTCGATTTAGGCAGCTTTTTGGGCTTCCTCCGTGTCGATGGGGTTTTTGATTTTGCCATAGTTGAGCGATTTTCTTTCCTCTGCTGTAATGTCCTCTGACTAATCCGCCATGTTGGCGCAGGAATAATATTGGTAAAGTTAGATGCGTGAAAGCCGTGAAATTTTTCAAGAAGAATTAACTCTATTTGATTCAAAAATCGATTAGCATTGTCGAGCTGGTATGCTTGATTTATTCTTTTGTCTGCCGCAGTGACCGAAGGCGATTTTGACTTTAATTCCAATCCAGCTTTGAGCGAGTCACAGACTCACTCGACGAGAGCAACAAACACCGAGACATCCGATGTACTCGGTCAAATTCTGCACACGGCCTTTCATGCCCTGCTGTCGGGTTGACCTCAGTTTCAACTGCCTCTCAATGTCTGTGCCCATGGTTAGATTCTGCCGGAGTCACAGGTATCGGCAAATTCATGTAGACTATCACTGGACGGGCGTGTACCTAGCGCCCTCCGGAGGGAGCGCTCACATTTCACGCTGGCTCCATGACTGAGGCTGTTATTGTCGTCATCGAGGGGCTCAGTAAGTGGTGTCCTGAATTTGCTGGATCAGAACAGGCACCATTCACCAAAGTGACTCGGCAGCAGTGCATTGACTCCTCTGGTGGGTCGCCTCATGACGACTAGGCATTGACTGCACACCGCGTATTGCCGTTGTCGGGGCTGTGCATGGGTGGCCGACATCAGCGGCATGGGTGCAATGCCACAGAGGTGATGTGGAAGATCAGGCAGCACACACACACACACACACACACACACACACACACACACAACACACACCACAACACACCACCGCGCGCGTGCGCGCGCGCACGCACGCACGCACACACACACACACACACACACACAGTGTCCATTTGTCGAACATTGAATAATACGCCAAGAACTTTTTTTTTTTTAATTTGGTAACTAGAAAAAAAGATTTGCAAACAACTGCGGTTGGATTGTCTATTTCTCTTTCTGCTCAGTCTTAAAAACAAAGTGGACAAAATCTTTGCTGATGACTGCTTACAATATACAGGGGTGGATCAAATGGTGATGGAGGGGAGGGGGCTCCATAACGAGGTCGGAGTGCGGGCCAGCAGTATTTTTTTTTTCAGCTGGAGAGGGAGGGAAGGGGTGGGGATCACACACACACACACACACACACACACACACACACACACTCGCGCGCGCGCACGCACGCACGCACACACGCGCACACACACACATACACACACACACACGCGCGCGCGCGCGTCGGCTGTACAACCGAGAACTGCCTTCACGCGCTCCGTCTCGTGTGGAAATCAGAATTGGTTCTAAGACAGCCTGGAGGTATTGTTGAAAACCTTCAGAATAGACACCAGCTCCTTGGACTACAGGTCTTGGTGCAGAAAAACCGCAACAAGCTGACAGGGGGCGCGCGCCTACGAAAACGTGCGCAGGGAAAAGAGAAACCGGCTGACAACTTGACAACACATCTGCTCCTCTTGAATGCACTAGCTGCAAAAGACACTTCATTGCCTTCCTTGGACTGTTCACCTCCACACCCATTGGACACACACACACACACACACACACACACACACACACAAGCAAGCGTGCGTGCGCGCGCGCGCGCGCCCCACACACACACACACACACACACACACACACTTCTAACCATTCCTTCCAAAGGATGTGTCAATGCCGGGTCCGTCCATGATGAACGCCATCATCCCTGAGGTCTCAATCCAGCAGACGTGGAAGCATTTTCTACACCAAGCTGATTTCCCTCCAAAGCCATTATGCTTTTTTTTTTAATTATTATAGCTGAAGTCATCCTCTTGAACGTTTGCCTGGAGACGATTTTTAAAACACTTAGTCACCTCTCTGACACAGGCTCACAATGGTCTGTCGCAGTTGAAAAGTGTGCGCAGGCCAATGGAAGTGTTGTATTTTAAAATCCGTATTCCTTCCTTTTTGTTTTCGTGATCAATGAAGAGAGGCCCAAAATTTCCTTTTAAAAAAAAAGTTTTAAAACTCTTTGTTCGTACAGGATTTAGTCTCTCTCTCTATACACACACACACACACACACACACACACACACACACACACACACACACACACACACACACATATGTGTGTGTGTGTATGTATATATATATATATATATATATATATATATATATATACATAATGTCTATCGTCCCGTCCCCCTTCTTAAGTTTCGTAAGTGCTCCCCCTTTCCGCACAGGTCAGAGTTCAGGGTTACAACAAATTATAGATGAAATCGCCCTGGATCTGTGAAAAAAAAAAAAAAATCTAAATGTTAAAAAGACGATTTCATCCTGGAATTTTGGGCCAGTAAATCAGCTCGGTGCCATATGTCAACAACGATAGCAGAATTACGCACGGCTTGTGGACTTCTTGTGTTTTTACGCCAGTCGTAGAGCACAAGGATTTGGGAGTGAAAAGTCTAGCAGACGACAATGAAGGGTCACGTGGATCGTGCTGTAAAGGAGAAAGAAGCAGACATTGGATCTGCCTCAGAGTCAGGCACACTATGAGTGAAGGGCTTTACTGTGTGATGAACGTATTTTGGTAATGGCTGATATTCTTACAAAAGCCAAGTGTAGATTTCAGTCTTATGATGACTATATAATACTTTGGGCCTAATCTGTAACCGTGGACACGGACCACAGAATCGCCCTTGAGCGGCCGGGATCTGGCCTCCTTCCCAGTCCCCAATCCCCTTTTCCCGGCTCTGATCTCCCTCCCTTCCCCTTCTCAAACTCTTCATACACTTGCCAGTTATTCTGTTCCAACCACAGTGTAATAACCAGAGAGCACCTTTCTGTTATGGAATGTTAATGGATTATCATCTAAAATCAAAGATCGGGACTTTGTATCATATGTTTGTAAATTTGATTTCGTGTGCTTGGTGGAAACGTTTTGGGAGAGTTTTGACAACGATTTATTTTCTGATTACACAGCCTTCTTTAAGCCTGCCTTTAAACTGTCCAAACAGGGGAGACGATCAGGAGGTGTTGTTTGTTTGTTAAAGAGTACATTTGCCCCATTTATACAAATAATTAATGTGAAATTTGTAAACGCTTGTGTGTTTTTGATTGATAAGCAACTGTTTGGCACTACGAAAGATATAATCTATTTTTGTACATATGTTCCTCCAGAAGGATCACCTTTTTATTCTTACTTTGATCTTGAAAATGGAATACTTTTGTTGGAAGAAAGTTTACAGGATTGTCTAATGGAACGGGATGTGCATATTATCTTATGTGGTGACTTAAACAGTAGGATAGCTAAATCTTCTCAGATTCATTTTTCAGACTCTGCCATAGATAAGTAATATAAAAGTCACCCACTTGATTATGGTCGATGTTCAGAAGACTGTCATATAAATAGTTATGGAAAAGCATTATTAAACATGTGCACTGCTTTGAGTTTGAATATTTTAAATGGAGTGTGTAATGGTGACCTTGAAGGTCACTACACATACATTTCTGAAACAGGTAGTAGTGTGACTGATTATTTCATTTTGTCGAATGATCTGTTCTCTGTCGTGTGTGATTCCTGTGAACTTTGTGTTGCTGAACGTATTGACTCTGACCACATGCCTGTTGTATTTTCTGTTGTTTTTCCTAACGTAAATATGGTTGAAGATAACATTGTTAACAATCAGGTCATTGAAAAGTTTGTGTGGAACAGTGATAATAGCCAATTATTTCAAGATAATTTGTTGTCAGAAACTGCCAGTATAAGATTTAATATAGCTATGACTTTGATTGATGTTGACATAAACAGAGCGCTGAATGAGTTTAATGAATGTATGAGAGGATGTGCGGAATGTATGAAAAAACGTTTTTATGTTAATAAAACTGATAAAAATGATGACTGGTTCGACCAGGAATGTAAAGCAAGTAAAAGAAATGTCTGAAAATTGCTACATTATAACAGACGTCCAGCAGACAATGCAGCCTGCTCTGAATATACAATAGCAAGACGTGAATATAAAAACTTGTTGAAAAGGAAAGAAAAGCTCTTTAATAAGGTGCTATTGGATAGACTTGAGAGTTCCATACGTAATCAAAGAGAGTTCTGGGATAATGTACATAAACTGTCATTTAAAAGAAAACAACCAAGAAATAGCATTAATGTTGAGACGTGGTTTAATCATTTTAAATTATTATTAGAAAAAGAAACATTGGTTTGTAATATGAACGAAAGCTTAGGTGAGCATGATGATGTTGATGGTTTCATGAATCGTCCAATTTCGGTGGAAGAAGTGTTATACGCTTTCAGAAAGTTGAAAAGTCGCAAAGCAGCTGGACCTCATGGAATTATTAGTGAATTATACAAGAATTCTTGTGATCATGTGCTCCAGTTCTTCTTAAAATTATTTAACACACTGTTTGATAAGGGTATCTTTCCTCGAGATTGGAGTGAATCTATAGTTTTACCATTGTTTAAGAAAGGTGATGTGAATAATCCCAACAATTACAGAGGTATATCCCTTAGTGATATTAATAGTAAATTATATAGCACAATTATTAATGTTAGATTGCAGGAATGGGTAAATGAACATAATATCACAGGTGAGCATCAAGCTGGTTTTAAAAAGGGATATTCAACTATAGATCACATGTTTACTTTGTTAGCCTTGATACAAAAACAATTTTCATTTAATCGTAAATTGTATGTAGCATTCATAGATTTTGAGAAGGCATTTGATTCTATAAATAGAATTTTGCTTTGGCCAGTCTTGATAAAAAATGGTGTAAGAGGTAAACTGTACAAGTGTATTAGGAGCATGTATGATAACGTTAAATGTAGGGTTAGGTGTGGCTCTCAACTGACTGAATATATTAACTGTACTGCTGGTGTGAAACAGGGCGATGTGTGCAGCTCATTGTTTATAAATGAACTGGCCCTAGCAGTATTGAATAATGATAGACATGGTGCCATGTTTTCTTATGATGCATTTGAGTTGTTTATTCTTTTACTGGCAGATGATATTGTTCTATTGTCTGAAACCATCATTGGCCTTCAGACCCAGCTTAATAACTTAAGAAATTCAGCACTGGCACTTCAGTTGAACGTTAATATGGAAAAAAGTAACATCATAGTGTTCCGGAAAGGTGTTTTTTTGGGTGCGAGAGAAAGATGGACATATAATGGTGTTTTAATGCCGGTAGTAAACGTGTATAAATACTTAGGGATTTTGTTTTCCACTCGTTTAAGCTTTACTGCTGCTTGCAAGGATCTTGCTAGCAGAGCAAAGAGGGGTCTGCTTGGCATCATGAAAAAGTTATCGTCAATCAATAACAATTCGTTGACATTATTTGTTAAAATATTTGATTGTCATGTGCAACCTGTTGTACAGTATGGCTCGGAACTGTGGGGACTCAACAGAGCTGCTTTATTTTCTGAATCTGTGCACTTATTTGCTTTAAAGAAATTTTTGGGTGTAAGCATGTGTACACCCAATGATTTAGTTTATGGTGAAACCAATAGATATCCCTTATGTTTAAATTCTGCTGTTCAATGTATTCGTTATTGGTTTAATTTGCTTCAAATGGATAAGTGTCGCTTACCTCGTAAAGCATATAGTATATTGTTTGAATTAGATAAGCAGAGGTGCCAACCCTTACGGTTTCGCCGTATTTTCTTACGGCAGATTTAATATCTTACGTTCTTACGGTCACTTAATTTATCTTACGGTGACAAAAGTGACCAGATCGTCCACTCGTGAAACTAATGTAAGGCCAAGCTCGCGTTCTCTCCTCAGCGCTCTCTCGCATAGCGCAAGGCTAAACGCTTATTTCTCTCTCCACTGCACCCAACGATAGGCCTATCGTGCTCGATTTCTAGGTCAAAGCAGGTTTCTCTCTCCATCCCACTGCGCTATTTTTGAAACTGCATGGACCCACGATGGCTCAGTGGTAAGAACGATAGCCACAGTAACCAATCAAACGCGCTCTCTCATTTTCTCTGTCCAACTGGAAACGACAATGAGTAGGCCTAGCACCACGCTTTCTCAGTGGTAGGAAACATAGCGTCGAACGGAGAACCGCCAAAAAAGAAAGCAAAAACAGGAGCATATTCCCAGAAGTTTCGTGAGACCTACACGCAGAAGTATCCTTGTGTTGTGGCCTCCCAAGTTTCATCTCAACATGCGCACTGTGTTCCTTGTGAGTTGGATTTTAAGATTTCTCATGGAGGACTCGATGACATAAAGCGACATTGTGTATCTGTTCGACACATCGAGAAAAGTGGAGCGCTCAGCAAATCTACGAAGCTGACCGTTTTTTTTTCGTCATCCAAGTCTGAAGCAGAAACATCTTCACAGCAGGCTGTCACGCGCGCAGAGACTCTGTTCACTCACTTTCTAGTTGAGCACAACATACCGCTCAGTGCGTCGGATCATGCTGGTCCCCTGTTTCGTAAAATGTTCCCTGATAGCAAAATAGCGAAAGAGTATGGATGCGCACGGACGAAGACAACACAAATTGTCAAAGCATGCAGCAAGGCAAAGGTAAATGAACTAGCTGACCACATGAGATCGGGACCTTTCGTACTCGGCACAGACGGAAGTCAGGAGGGAGGGGATAAATGTTATCCTATTGTTGTTCATTGCCTCAACAAACACAATCAGATCACAACAGAACTGCTGTGTAATCCTACATGCTCCGAGTCCAGCACAGGAGAAAACATTTTCAAAGTTTTGGATACGGAACTGAGCTCACTAGATATCAAGTGGGAAAACTGCATGGCCTTGGTCAGTGACAATGCTTATGTAATGACTGGAGACAAGAAAGGGGTCATTTCTTTCGTCCGGAAGAAACAACAGAATGTGTACTTAGCGGGCTGTGTGTGCCACCTACTCAGCCTGGCCTTGAAGAGGGGATAAAGGCAGGAATGAAGTTCGACCTCGACGACACCATGCGCCAGTTGTACTGGTATGTGTCCAAGAGCAGTGGACGACAGCAGCGCCTGACACAGCTCCAGGAGAAGTGCGGAGTGCCCAAACATCAGCTGATTGCGCATGTCCCGACAAGGTGGCTCTCACTTGGTGCTGCCTTGTCGAGGGCTTTGGAACAATGGGAACCCATTAGCTTGTTTCTGAAAGAGGAGTGCAACCTGAAGAAATGTGCAAGTCAGAGCTCCCCAGCCATACTGTCTACTTTGAAAGACTTCTTCAGACGGAGAACTACAAAACTGTATGTTCTGTTCGCTTTAACAGTCATTCAAATGTTCGACAAAGTGAACAAGCAGCTTCAAACAGACCATGCAAGAATTCATCTCATCAAGAGAGACATTGAGCAGCTGTTACACAGATTGCTTGTTTGTTTTGTGAAGCCCTCTGCAGTGAGTCATGGACCTGTGATGGCAGTTGATTTCACTTCCAGTTACAACATCAAAGCTGAAGACCAGCTCTTCATTGGCAGTGAGGCCAGGGCACATCTGGAGGCAGGAATCGACCAGAAGGAAAAAGATATATTCTACAAGAATGTGAAATCTCTGTACAAAGCCATTTGTACTTACATTGTAGATAAGATCAACCCCTCCAACAACATCCTCTGGCAGCATGCTGAAGTGGCAGACGTAAAGAACAGGGACGTTGCCAGAATCTCGTCCTTGAATTTCTTCCTGGGCAAATTTCCTTGTTTGCTGCAGGATGGTCTCACCCGAGACACTGTGCACACGGAATTCCTTGACTATCAAGCAGAAGCTTCCATTCCTCCTGAAGTAATTCTGCAAGAAAATGCTGAGGAACAATGGCAGAGTATCTCCAGGATGACAGACCACAATGGGAGCGGCAAGTACAGCAACCTGGCCAGAGTCATGCAGGGAATTCTGCTCATCCCTATATCAAACTGTGCTTGTGAACGAATCTTCTCCCTGGTCAGAAAAAACAAAACAGACTTTAGGGGTACGATGAGCACGGACACCCTGGGAGCCCTCATGGTGCTGAAAGCTGGCAGTGCAGGACCATGCTTCGAGACACCATTGTCAGAAGGATTGTTGCGGACATGCAAGTCGGCGACAATGAAGTTCCTCTGATCCCATCCACAGCCTCTTCACACTGTACATATATGTAAATATTGGTAAGTCTCCCCATTTGTTTCGTTTTGCTATAGTTTTCTGTCCATATATTTCAATTAGTCTTGTCGAGCAGATAGCCATAGGACAAGTTTCTTCCTGTATCTTACTGACGAATTCAAAATCTTACTGACAGATTTTTAGAATTGTACTGTCAAGTCTTGAAGGGGGTTGGCACCTCTGGATAAGAAAGGAAAGCAAAATTGGGTCTCGGATGTACGCACATGTTTATATGAGTATGGTTTTGGTGAAGTGTGGATGAATC
>CM065729.1:31710459-31717959 GCA_033310375.1 Conus canariensis | reverse complement strand
TTTAAAACAACCCCCCCCCCCCCCCCCCCCCCCCCTGACTCATCAAGGCATCCAACACAGTCATCGATCGAAGGAGAATTAAACTGCAAAAAAAAAAAAAAAAGGAGGGAGAGGTTCACTCACGCCTTATGCAGAATCGCCACACAAGCCCTCACCCTACCCCCTCCCCCTTGACCTGTGTCCCCTCCACCTTCTCTCCCCTTCCCCACAGTGCACACACACAAACACGCGCGCTCACGCACACACTCAGCCATGCACGCTGAATCACACCGCTGACACCAACCCACACCTGCTCGTACATACCAAAGGCTAAAACACACACACACACACACACACACACACACACACACACACACACACACACCGTCGTACAACATATCCATGCATGGCACACACACACACACACACCGTCGTACAACATATCCATGCATGGGCTTGCGTGCCAGAGAGAGACAGAGAGAGAGAGAAAGAGATCCCAGAATTAAAGCCCTCGTTCTCTGCTGTGGGTCTGAGAAGTATTGCATTTGGGTGTCGTGATCGTGCATGCTGTCCGCAGTTTCTCTGCTGCACGCTAGGGGTGGGGACAATCAGAAGCCGGCAGATAGCTGGGCCGGAGAAATCCGAGGCCGCGCGCGCGCGCGCGCGCGCGTGTGTGTATGTGTGTGTGTGTGTGTGCGTGCGGGAAACAGACTGAGGTCAACATGGCCAACTTAATACCGGTGAAGATTCGGCAGTCTGGATCTCTGTGTGTGTGTGTGTGTGTGTGTGTGTGTGTGTGTGTGTGTGTGTCTCTCTTCTCCTCTTCCTCTCTCTCTCTCTCTCTCTCTCTCCTCTCTCTCTCTCTCTCTCTCTCACACACACACACACACACACACACACGCGCGCGCGCACGCGCGCGCACGCAAGCACGCATTGACATTATCGACTTTTTGTTGGATAATTGGAACCTCTAACCTCACTCTCCCCTCTCTCTCTTTTTTTCGATTTTTCGCTTTTTCTCCTTTTGATTTCATTGATTGTTGTTGTTGCAGTTGTTGTTGTTGCTGTTGCTGTTGTTGTTGCAGTTGTTGTTGCTGCTGTTGTTGAAAGATTGTTTACATTAGGATTTGCGTTTGTTTTTTTGTTGTTTTTTTTCATAAAAACCTTTTGTGAATTAAGATTCCCATTGAAGTCACATAATCACAATTTTTCTCGTGAACCTTGACGCTACTGCTGTTGTAACGTGTATTTCTACTTAGTTCGTAAGAAACTGAATGTCCTTAACGTAGTGAACAATTTATCATTTCTCCGTATTTTGCAACATGTCATTAACAATAGATATATGGCCGAGCAAATAAGGTCTCCGTATGGTTGTATTTTAGACATAAATGATGCAAGGAATAAGAAGGATGATCTTGCAACCATTCTCTGTAGCAAATGCTTTCTTTTATTTTGTTTTGGTGAATCCCCACTAGCTTCATGTATAACAGATTCTGACATGAATGTAACGGGATTAAATTCAATAAAAACACAAAACACCGTCTGTTTTAGCGCAAGCTTTCGAGCCACTGCTCTTCAGGCCGCATGACAACAAGTGACGCAATAGAAAAAATGACGTCCATTGGTGACATTATCTGTGACATCATCTCTCTCTCTCTCTCTCTCTCTCTCTCCTCTCTCTCTCGTGCACAACTCCATCATCCTCCGTTTCTCTGTTCAGTCAGACCCACACATTGAGCCCTTGTGGATAGTTCGTCTTGAGTTTGTATCTCCAGAACCTCTCCCTCTCTCTTCGCTTATTGATGTCAAGATTTTTCATAAGTTCGATGACTGTGCAGCGGAGGTCGGTCAACTGGTGACCGGGGCCATTGAAGTGTTTGGCAACCAAAGTGTCCTTCTTGTGCCTGATGTCGTACCTGTGGGCATAGAAGCGCTCCACCAGGGTATTGCCAGTCTCCCCAACATACTGCACATCATGACACGCTGCACAGTCAATCAAGTACACTAGATTGTTGGAAGTACAGTAGACCGCATCTCTGATGTTAAAAGTTTGACCTGTCCTGACGCTGGTGAAGTTAGGTGATTCCTGCAGATGTTCTTTGCAGATGATACACCGTCGTTTGCCACATTTGTGGCAACCTGTTGCATCTTCATGTGCATCTTCACCTTGATCGCCAATACCAGTCTGAGGTACATCAGGGGGCAAGCATGAAGGCATCAGCAGTTTGCGGAGGTTAGTACAGTTTCTTTCCCCCACGATTGGAGGAAATGGAACAGCCTTGGTCATCCTCCTGCTTGTATGGAGGACCTTCATGTATGTCTTGAGCCACTGGCCAAGTGGAGGATTTGAAGGGTTATGGGTGATGATGAACGGCACTCTCTCTGCATTGTTCTTTCTGCTCACATAGTTGAGAGCGTCACTCCTGGAGATAACTTTCACCTTCTCAATGGATGCCTCCACAAGTGTAGCTGGATAGCCCCTCTTGATCAATCTTTGCTGTAGTTCTTTGCTTCTCTGCTGGAATTTGTCGTCCTCAGAACAAATGCGGCGTATGCGTAGGCACTGTCCGTATGGTATCCCCCTCATGCAGTGTCGTGGGTGACATGAGTTGAACGGCAAGTACATATGCGCATCAGTTTCTTTGGTGTGCAGGTCAGTGGTGATCTGACCATTTTCGATGCTGATGCTGACATCCAGGTAAGGGATAGCCACTGTTCCATAACTGGCGGTGAACTTGATCGTTGGATGCTGCATGTTTAGCCAGGTCAGAAACTCCTTCAAGTTCTGCTCACCCTGCATCCACAACAAGATGATGTCATCGATGTATCTACGCCACATGGCGAGATCAATGTGCCATGGAGACTGTGCCAAGATCCTCTTCTCCAGCCAGCCCATGAACACATTGGCAATCGATGGTGCCATAGGCGTGCCCATTGCTGTTCCGTGTATTTGTCGGTAGAGCTCTCCGTCAAAGTTGAAGACATTGTTAGACAGGATGTGATTTACAATGTCCAGTAGTTTGGTGGTACTGGGGATCTTGTCTGTAACATGACCAAACTCACTCATCATTTCTGCCAGGGATTCGCCAACTTCATGATGAGGAATGTTGGTATAAAGTCCTACCACATCTACAGTGACAATCAGGGTGTCCTCAGGCAAAGGTCCACTCGTGGTTTTCCAGTCTTCCAGAATTTGAAGGAAATGTGTAGTATCCTTCACGTATGATGGTAAAGCACGGACTACAGGCTGAAGCCAAAAGTCTACCAGTTTTGACAGATTCTCAGTTGGTCCATTGACTCCAGAGATGATAGGTCTTCCAGGTGGATTCTGGCGGTCTTTATGAACCTTGGGTAGGTGATAGAACTGATGAGTCCTGACTGCATTGACATCTACAATCTTGCCCCATTTGTAGCAGTTCTCATCAATGACTTTGGCATCACGTAGATCTGCGAAGTGTCCGTTGGAGACCTGTGCAGTTTGGACTGTAGTGTCTTGCTGCAGCTTTTCATAATGTCCAGTATTCTTCAGCTGGTGGTGCGCCTCAGCTTTGTACTGATCAAAGTCCTGCACTACTACTGCTCCCCCCTTATCAGCAGGTGTAATTCTCACCTTTCTATTCTGAACCAGCTCCTTTAGTTCTTTGATGGCCCTGCGTTCATCCTTGCTGAGGTTTCGATGTTTAGGTGGTTGGGGTATGTGGTTGTTCACCAGTGTTTCAATGGTGTTACAGTACGCTTCAAGGGCGTTGTCCCTGCCAGTAGGTGGTTGCCAGTAGGTCTTTTTGTAGAACTTCAAAGTAGCTGGCAATCTTGCAGGGGCGTCTTCATCATAGAAGAACTCCTTCAGGCGTAGTCGCCTTATCCCCTCCTTCATGTCATCCAACAGTTGTCGTTCATCGTACGATGTTGGCGTGGGGCAGAATTTGGGGCCGTAGGAGAGGACCTTGCGTTGTTCATCTGATAGAGTCACAGATGATACGTTGATAACATGACCCGGTTCAGAGTTAATGACGTGTCTTCGTCGAAATCGGCGATTCCGTTTACGCGCCCTAGATGGCTGAGAGGCATGCTGACCCTGTGACTGCACTGGTGCAGCAGAGACTGTTGTTTTGGTAGCGTCTAACTGTATTTTGTACTCACTGTCAATGCGGTTAGGTGTTGCCGTGAAAGTCCGATTGTGTACTGATACAGGAGAGGTCGTCTTGCTGACATTTTCTGTCGTTCTGGTAGCGTCTAACTGTGTTTTGCGCTCACTGTCAGTCTGGTTAGGTGTTCCAATGAAAGCCCGATCGTGTACTGGTGCAGGAGAGATCAGCATACTGATATTTTCTGGCTGCGTGTTGTGCCTACTGTCAGTTCTCTCAGGGCTGATGGCAGCATGCTGGGCCCTGTGTGGTGATAGGCCCCTGCTGTTTTCAAGCTGTCTTAGTTTGTTCATTTTTCTTTGGTTACAAGTTCTTGCCAAATACTCTTCTTTATAACTCAGGCGATGGAGAGCGGCCTCGTACTCACGTTCACTCACTGTGCCTTTCAGCATGGTTTTGGCGATGTTCAGTTGATCATCCAAGTCCGGGGCTGCTGCCTCGTAGAACTCAGTGCAGGCGCGTATGATGGTCTTTTCTGCATGAGACAAAGTCGATCTGATGTTGTTGATCAGACTAGGATCATCTGGTAATCCGGAGAATGCGAAGTGAAGCTCTAAGCCTTTCGGTGTCAATCCCTTTGAGAGACATGAGGCCAGAAACTGCTTGTGAGATTTGAAACGCGTCAACTTGTCTGTCAAGCTGCAGCAAGTAGAAAATAGCTTATGGGGTAAACCAGATCCAGCTGAAGCGGATGCAAATTGATCTTGGTCGTTGCTCATCTTGATGAAAACAAATGAATGGTCAGTTCAAAGCTCATTCTACTCACGTTTGGGTTTATCGGTGGATCCTTGAAGGATTCTTAGTGTTCCTCACAAGTGGAAAATATAATTAAATTCAATAAAAACACAAAACACCGTCTGTTTTAGCGCAAGCTTTCGAGCCACTGCTCTTCTTCAGGCCGCATGACAACAAGTGACGCAATAGAAAAAATGACGTCCATTGGTGACATTATCTGTGACATCATCTCTCTCTCTCTCTCTCTCTCTCTCTCTCTCTCTCTCTCGTGCACAACTCCATCATCCTCCGTTTCTCTGTTCAGTCAGACCCACACATTGAGCCCTTGTGGATAGTTCGTCTTGAGTTTGTATCTCCAGAACCTCTCCCTCTCTCTTCGCTTATTGATGTCAAGATTTTTCATAAGTTCGATGACTGTGCAGCGGAGGTCGGTCAACTGGTGACCGGGCCATTGAAGTGTTTGGCAACCAAAGTGTCCTTCTTGTGCCTGATGTCGTACCTGTGGGCATAGAAGCGAACCACCAGGGTATTGCCAGTCTCCCCAACATACTGCACATCATGACACGCTGCACAGTCAATCAAGTACACTAGATTGTTGGAAGTACAGTAGACCGCATCTCTGATGTTAAAAGTTTGACCTGTCCTGACGCTGGTGAAGTTAGGTGATTCCTGCAGATGTTCTTTGCAGATGATACACCGTCGTTTGCCACATTTGTGGCAACCTGTTGCATCTTCATGTGCATCTTCACCTTGATCGCCAATACCAGTCTGAGGTACATCAGGGGGCAAGCATGAAGGCATCAGCAGTTTGCGGAGGTTAGTACAGTTTCTTTCCCCCACGATTGGAGGAAATGGAACAGCCTTGGTCATCCTCCTGCTTGTATGGAGGACCTTCATGTATGTCTTGAGCCACTGGCCAAGTGGAGGATTTGAAGGGTTATGGGTGATGATGAACGGCACTCTCTCTGCATTGTTCTTTCTGCTCACATAGTTGAGAGCGTCACTCCTGGAGATAACTTTCACCTTCTCAATGGATGCCTCCACAAGTGTAGCTGGATAGCCCCTCTTGATCAATCTTTGCTGTAGTTCTTTGCTTCTCTGCTGGAATTTGTCGTCCTCAGAACAAATGCGGCGTATGCGTAGGCACTGTCCGTATGGTATCCCCCTCATACAGTGTCGTGGGTGACATGAGTTGAACGGCAAGTACATATGCGCATCAGTTTCTTTGGTGTGCAGGTCAGTGGTGATCTGACCATTTTCGATGCTGATGCTGACATCCAGGTAAGGGATAGCCACTGTTCCATAACTGGCGGTGAACTTGATCGTTGGATGCTGCATGTTTAGCCAGGTCAGAAACTCCTTCAAGTTCTGCTCACCCTGCATCCACAACATGATGATGTCATCGATGTATCTACGCCACATGGCGAGATCAATGTGCCATGGAGACTGTGCCAAGATCCTCTTCTCCAGCCAACCCATGAACACATTGGCAATCGATGGTGCCATAGGCGTGCCCATTGCTGTTCCGTGTATTTGTCGGTAGAGCTCTCCGTCAAAGTTGAAGACATTGTTAGACAGGATGTGATTTACAATGTCCAGTAGTTTGGTGGTACTGGGGATCTTGTCTGTAACATGACCAAACTCACTCATCATTTCTGCCAGGGATTCGCCAACTTCATGATGAGGAATGTTGGTATAAAGTCCTACCACATCTACAGTGACAATCAGGGTGTCCTC
Organism: Conus canariensis; assembly: GCA_033310375.1. NCBI lineage: Eukaryota > Metazoa > Mollusca > Gastropoda > Neogastropoda > Conidae > Conus > Conus canariensis. The sequence goes on along the minus strand of CM065729.1, from coordinate 31,711,363 downwards.
AGGCAAAGGTCCACTCGTGGTTTTCCAGTCTTCCAGAATTTGAAGGAAATGTGTAGTATCCTTCACGTATGATGGTAAAGCACGGACTACAGGCTGAAGCCAAAAGTCTACCAGTTTTGACAGATTCTCAGTTGGTCCATTGACTCCAGAGATGATAGGTCTTCCAGGTGGATTCTGGCGGTCTTTATGAACCTTGGGTAGGTGATAGAACTGATGAGTCCTGACTGCATTGACATCTACAATCTTGCCCCATTTGTAGCAGTTCTCATCAATGACTTTGGCATCACGTAGATCTGCGAAGTGTCCGTTGGAGACCTGTGCAGTTTGGACTGTAGTGTCTTGCTGCAGCTTTTCATAATGTCCAGTATTCTTCAGCTGGTGGTGCGCCTCAGCTTTGTACTGATCAAAGTCCTGCACTACTACTGCTCCCCCCTTATAAACCACATTGTCTTGTGAATGAATGTAACGGGATGTTAGACCATGAGATTAGGTTTATCAAAACCGAAAAATACAGTTTTGTATTTTGCATCTTCGTAAAATTGCGGAAGACTGAACAATCTGCAGATGTGGAAAATTATTGTGTTGAATCGATTTGGGCTGAAATAAGAATAAAAGATGTTAAACCCAACGCGTTTCGACCTCTTAGGTCTTCTTCAGCTGAGTCACAAACGAATAAAATAACGAAAATTCACTTAGCTTTGATCGCTTCAAATCGCTTCAGAGTTCAGCGCAAGGAAGAAGTCCTTGCGCTGAACTCTGAAGCGATCTGAAGCAATCAAAGCTAAGTGAATTTTCGTTATTTTATTCGTTTGTGACTCAGCTGAAGAAGACCTAAGAGGTCGAAACGCGTTGGGTTTTGTCTTGTGACTCGTTTGTCCACGTTTCTCTGGGCGGTTCGCTAACA
>CM065729.1:31685459-31702959 GCA_033310375.1 Conus canariensis | reverse complement strand
TTCTCATAGCACGAGGAACGATGGCTAGTTGAGGTGAAGGGAGTTGGCTTGTCGACAACGCCAGTGCATAAACCGCTTCGCACAAGTCGGTCGGTGTTGCTCGCGCACGCGTGTTCGCGCACGTAAGCCTTTCCCATGCAGGCTGATTATGCGGGCCGAGCGCTGGGTTTGCTTGCTTTGCGATTGCGATCAATACGCTCATTGCACTACACTGAGAAGTGTGTGCGTGAAGAGATGGAGAGAAAGACTAATGGAGACATCACATGGAAGTGAATTAATTCTCCATACATACTTATCGAATTGTGTGACTGAAAAGGGAACATGCAATTCCTTTAATGCTGTCTTCCCCCTTCCCCACTCTCTCTCTCTCTCTCTCTCTCTCTCACGCTGTACATTTTACTATGTATTATATTGGTATCTTATATTTTGAGTTACCGTGAGAAAAAAAAAGTCTTGTACACTTAAATACGTAATTTATGTTGTTTGATTCCTGTAGAAACATTTTCTCGGGCAAGATGGTACCAGTCATCAGTTTGAGTTTTAAGCAACATGCACACAGAAAAAAAAAAAGGAAAATTTAAAAGCAAAAACTACGTCCCGCTAAAAGGGGAGTAAAAAAAAAAAAAAGGGAAGAAGAATAAAATGAACTCAAGTATGATACTTCATTGGTCCAAGTCAAAGCTTTTGTATGACCTTTCAGTCAATTCAGCTTGAAAAAAAAGAAAAACTTAATTCAATCAAACAAGGGAAGTAACTGTTTCCCATTATAAACATTTGGGGGGAACAAGTCGATTTATGAGCAAGAAAAACAGCCAGTATCATGATGAGTATGGGTGGAAGTGTGGTTCTGTAGGAGAAGAACTCAGGGTGTGTCCACAATTAAAACTTCAGAGCAATAGTTATATCTAAATTCACCACCACCCATTCTCATACTATGGTGGAAGAATCAACTTTCACTACTATTCATCAAAAGAAATTTGTATAATTTTCTTACGAGTGTTTTAAATACTCAAGAATTGGCTCAAGTGTAATCTGCATTAGGCTTATGCACTTAAAAGTACTTGTGACAGACGGAATCAGAAATACATTCAAACATGAAATGTATGAACAACAAATAGACTGACACAGGTTAAGTGCAGTTTCACACACAAAAATGTACTTTTGTATACAAGGTTAAAATATACAAAGTATTCATAACTTAAATGAAATGAAATCCATCCTCTCTTTGCTTGGATTAGTCTCTTTCCCAGTTTTATCTCCTCATGAAGGGAGGGAACTATCAGTTGATCTGAGTTGGGGGTCCAGTGGGTGCACAAGGATGTAGTTTCATTTGAATTTGTCTCTAGGAGGAGAGTACATATTTCTCCTGGTTACAGATGTCCCCACTAAATGTAGGTCAGCTGGTTAGTTGGTTGGCCACTAGTAGCATGGATTCATGTTCGTGTGCTGGGCCAATTGGTGAGGATGGTAGACTCCCAGGATCTGTGGAGGTTACAGAACTTGGGCTAGGGTCTATGAAGAGTTTGTAAATGTTTTTTTGTAACTGTCTTTGTAACATCGTTTCTTAGGCCAAAAATCCATGTAGCTATGAATGATTTCATAAATCAGCTGCTCCAATTTCACAAAATGCCTACAGACATTTTTTTTTGCTACACACAGCTCAAGGGCATGTTTTCCTGCTTCTTTTAGAAATTACCAAATGTGTGGGATGGAAATGGTGGTGAATGGCAGCAAGGAATTGCAGACCACAAACATTATTTACGAGCATTTAGGATTGTTGTTGTTGTTGTCGTACCTTGGCTAAAAGACTCCAGGGATCATCCAAACAGCCGAAGTACTTGAGTACTATGGTACAAATGTATCAGCTGGGGATGAGAACATTACGTGTGTGACCGTTTTTGATTACTCCGCCACACTGGCAGCCACACTCTGACTTCGGGGGATTTAGGATTAAAACTTGATAATTAGTCTGTTTTTGTGCTGCATTAAGTTCAGTTGTACATACACACACGCGCTCGCACGCATGCACGCACACACACATTCACACACACATGCGCGCACGCTTCTTTCTTTGAGCATTTCATGTACATTTTTTTCATTTGCTGTCTTAGTGACCGTTTGCACGATCATCCACTTCTGCCTTCATGCCTAAGTTTGTTAGGAGGGGAGACACAAGATGTGCGTGTAGTCTTTGGTGTGGGGGTATACTCAATATCATGCCTAAGTTTCAGTCAGTTTCAATATGATGGCAACTTAGTGGTTTATCCTCTCAGAGAGTATGTTATAAGCTTTGAACAGTGCATTCCTTACCATAGGTTTTCAACACTGATAAGGACAGCAGCTGGGTCAGCTGACTCACATGAATTAGAGCTCTAGAGAGAGGTGTGGTAAGGGGAGAGGGAGGATAGGATAGCAGAGGAGAGAGACAGGGAAAAAGAAAAAGAAGGAAAAAAAAAAGGATGGAAAGGGGATAGCTGGAAAAAAAAAGACAGACAAATGGGCTATTGGTTTGGGGGAGACACATGAGTGTTTGAGCCTCTGTGTGTGTGCACGCATGCATGCGTGGGTGCATGCGTGTGTGTGCATGCGCTTGTGTGTGTGTGTGTGTGTGTGTGTGTGTGTGTGTGTGTGTGTGTGTGTCATGTTGTTCATAGTCCAGCTGACCACAAGGGCTATAAATAGGGCTGCCCTGTGTGTGTGTGTGTGTGTGTGTGTGTGTGTGTGTGTGTGTGTGTGAGAGACTTCAATTCATTTTGTTTATAGCCCAGCCCACAATAATGGCCATAAATAGAGAGCTGTGTGTGTGTGTGTGTGTGTGTGTGTGTGTGTGTGTGTGTGTGTGAGTGTGGTGTGTGTGTGTGTGTGTGTGTGTCATGTTGTTCATAGTCCAGCTGACCACAAGGGCTATAAATAGGGCTGCCCTGTGTGTGTGTGTGTGTGTGTGTGTGTGTGTGAGAGAGAGAGAGAGAGAGAGAGAGAGACCAATTCATTTTGTTTATAGCCCAGCCCACAATAATGGCCATAAATAGAGAGCTTTTGTGTGTGTGTGTGTGTGTGTGTGTGTGTGTGTGTGTGTGTGTGTGTGTGTGTGTGTGTGTGTGTGACTTCATGTTGTTTATAGCCCAGCTAACCATAATGGCCACAAGTAGGGCTGCCCTATGTGTGTGTGTGTGTGTTGTAAATGTTAAGAAAATCAACGAAAGTATTGGGGGAGGGGGTACAACAAAAAGAGAAGGGGGGGGGGGATGTGAAAATTAGTTTTAAATGTATTGTAATATCTTTATGTCTAAAGAATTATTTCACTCCTACCCTCAATTTCATGTTCCTTTGTTTGTACAACCTCCAAGTTAATATTACTTGAAATGGATCATGATAAATGTGATGATGATGATAGTTTGTGTGTGTGGGTGGGTGTGCATGCAAGTTATGTTTGTAGCATGCTTCTGAAGACATTTGTGTGTGTGTGTGTGTGTGTGTGTGTGTGTGTGTGTGTGTGTGTGTGTGTGTGTGTGTGTGTGTGTGTGATTATTTTTGTCCTAGTACTCCAAAATTTGTACATCTTTATCTTTGAAGAACATGGCTCTGAAATTTCTCTTCCTAGAATTCTTTTTTTCTTTTATTTTTTGTTTTGTTTTGTTTTTTGTATTTTTTGCTAAACTTTGTCAAAATTTGGTTGTAAAACAGTTTGTCTAATGTATCTTTTTTCAAAGTAATTCCAAATTCTATAATTAAGTAGCCTGAATATGAGGCATATAAATAATCAAATTTGTGGTTAAAATACCATTAAGAACTCTCTTGTAACACAGCATCACAAATGGCAGGTAGTGGAAATTTTGGTGTTTTAAGAGTTTGGGACTGTACCTCCTAACTTTTCAAGCATTTGGAAAACAGCAACAGAAATTTTTGCTAGGATTTTATATTTGACGATTCGGCTGCATCTTGTTTGGGCAAGGGGGCTGGTCAGACCATGTTGTAATCTAATGTGGAGAGTCAGTTCGTGCCTGGGCAAAAACCCCTAAATCAATTATTCAAAAGTGGCAAGGTCAAAAGTACAGTTATAAAATACACAACACTACACACCATTTTTTTTGTTTAACTATTCCTGCAAACACCACACACACACACACATACACGCACGCATGCACGCACGCACGCACACACGCATGCATGCACGCACCGCACACACACAACATGCATGCACGCACGCACGCATGCACACACACACACACACACATGCGCAGAGAAATACATGCAAGCATGTATGCAAACACACACATTGACAGACACATGCTCACAAAACATTGGCCAAGTACTACCTGAAATGTGCCAGTTGCATAAAACAGGGCAGTCATTTTCTGAATGATGAATGGAAGGCAACCTCGTCTGGATATTGGATGATCAGCATCATCACCTTTCATTTCACAATTACCAATAACTGATGTCCCCATGATGAAGATGGAAATGCATAAACAATTTAAGATCATCGTAAAAATCAAATTTAAGTTTTGACATACTGTCTGCCAAAAAGGAATTAGGGCACATTGTAAAGTACTCCATCTTATCTTTTTCTGTGACGTTCATCAAAGTCAGAGGTTAAAATTTATGTTCCATTGGTCACAGGCCTTTAAGGAGAAGGTATGCTCGCAGACTGAAGTCTACATTTTTTTGGTGGTAGTTGTTGTTTTTGGCAGTAGTGTTGTGTCTGGCTCTGGATTGGGGCCATCGTCCGTTCCTCTCAAAGCTCTGGTTCTATGTAAACTCTGGTTCACTTTGTGGTGTTGGTCAGCCGACGGTAGGCATGTTTTCTTCACCTCTTTCCTCCTCAAAAGGCCTGTCTTCCGGCCACTAGGCGGCCTTCTTCATGCTCGGGTGGTGATGGTTTTTGCGCTGCATGAGGCCAACTCAAAAAGAAAGTAGGACAAAAGTCACTGGAGCACTGCACAAGTCCCATCTATGGTCCACACAGTCTACAGCCGAGAGGGCAATATTTCAGCCCAATGTCAAGAGGAGTGCCCCCATATCCGGGCCTCAAAACCATGGTATCCCCAGCCATAGTAATCATAGTCAGGCAGCGCTCCATTGCCGACTGCCCCACATCTCTAGGAGACGTCCCCCAGCACACAGGCAAGACCCACCATCACCCATACAGCTTGACGGTTTGCTTTGCTGCTTGACATTGACTTCTCACATCAGTGTCCCACAAGGGAGAGCTGCCACCTCTCCCTTGGTGTTTGCTGCTGTGCCACCTAGCAGGGAACTGATCACATGGTGAAATCCATGGCTCACATACCTTAGATATACACATGCCCACCACACACACAGGCTGGATAGCTGATAAAGCTGTGCAGATATGCTGTCAACATAGCTACGAACACAGTTACAGGTGGGGTGACCATCACTAAAGTTACAAACAGATTTATGGGGGGAAAAAAAAAGTCCCTCTACATAGCCATCATGAATCTCAACTGCTTTTTTTTTTTTTTTTTTTTTTTTTTGCTAGGTGCAAGTTCTTATTTCTAACCAACTTGGCCCTAGGTTTGTAGGTGAGTGACTAGGATTCTGGCTCGATGAGTAATACACTTATAAATCCTCTGAACTTTCACTTAAGAAAGTGTAAGGTCTCAGCCAGCAAAAGTGAACTAACAAAATGTATAACCTTTTAATCTTCTGTCTCCATTTTTGTTCTTCACACAGGTGTTGAGTGGGTTTTAACAAGTTGTGTATGACAGCAAGACACTCCGGAACAACTTAAGGAAAATAGCTCTTCATGTATGACAGCAAGAAACTCCGGAACAACTGAAGGAAAATAGCTCTTCATGTATGACAGCAAGACACTCTGGAACAACTGAAGGAAAATAGCTCTTCAAAGTAGTCAAATACTCAGATGGTGTAATTACCTACTGGCATACAAGTAAGGCAAACAGAATAACTAAGTCAAAGCATTAAAACAATGAGCAGGGTTCATAAATCTCCTTAGAAGATTTTACCAAGTAATATGAAGTATTGGCATAAAGTTATCCTATTAAGATAATAAGGCATAAAATTTATACAAACAATACATGGTCTCAAGACTTAGAAACTTCATTCATGTTACATTTCTTCTAGGACAATCAGTGAAACTTGACACAGGATCTTAGAGTAGGAGAGATGAACATTTGCCCTTTTGGCATAACTGGTGTTGAGTCTTAAACACTGAAAAAGACAGTGTTGGGTCTTGGCCTATGGTGGATCAGTGAATTGCCGGGGCTTCATCTCCCATTTTAGAGGGTTAAGCTGGCCATCGTGTTTCTGATGTCTGTCTGATTGACAGCTTGACAGTGTCAGCGGAAACATGACAGCTGATGAAAATTATTATGGAAGGCCTCCACTTTCATGTGTGTGTGGGTGTGTGGGGGGTGGTGGTGGTGGTGGTAGATTATTTGAAAGGAGAAAGACACTTCTCCACACATGCAATGTGACATAACACAGTTTCAATCAAAGGTGACCATCTCTCAGATCTTGGTGTTCTTTCAGTGTCTAATGTGATGCCTGAAGCTATGTCATCACCATGTGCATCACAAGTGCAGACATGCACGAAAATCCAACCAGATCACAAGATTCATGCATCAAATTGATGAGATCAATGAGAATCACTGATCGATGAGAATGAAGATAATGGAAAGATGGAAGAAAAAAAACCTTGTGAGCATCAATACAAGAGAGAGAGAGAGAGAGAGAGATCATACAATGATACATAGGTCATATGATTTGTACTGAAAGACACACCCCCACTCCCCCCACACCTATCCTTATCCACAACATCTGGACGGATGTCTTGCTATGATATCTGGATGAAGATGAAACCAAACCAACAAGCAAAATACTTGGTTATCAACAAAATTGTATTTTGGAGAGATCTTTAAACTATGGACATGTTTTCTTTTAGGCAACAAAACTATGCTCTGACAATGTGCCGAATGTTTCTTTGGGGAGAGTCTAGGTTGAAACAGAACTTTTGGAATTTTTTGTTTAACTGTGTCCTCATTCTCTCTTTTGAAAGTTTCCCTTCTTGCATCCACTTTTTACAAGAAGAGTTGAGGTGGTTAAAACTTAATGAGATGGAGGAGATTACTGGTGAGACTTCTTTGGTCTTCTTCAGGCAAGACAGACAACATTCAAGACAATGAAGATGAACACAACAGATCTGTTTCTGCTTCATTTTCATTGTGAGGTCAAAATGGATCATGACTGTCTTGTGATTTATTTGTTTCTTTCATTTGGCAGCATAGTAACTTTTCTTTAAGTTTGTTTTAATTTCTGCCTGCAGTCACTTCACTTTCAAACTTCATTAGAGGTTGTTCTTGCTCTGATGACAGTAAGAACCTGGAGGCGTCTTTCCTTGCTTGCCTGGTAAATTGCAATTCGTAAATTGCAAATTGTAATTGTTTGACTACGCTGCTTTGTTTGTTCATTTTTCCTCTCTACTTCTTTTTACACTCCTCCCCCTCACCACTCCCCACTTCCCCTTCAGTAATTTCTGTATATGAAATAATGAATTGTAAATTTTGATCAACATAATTCCAAAGGATAGAGGTTTTGTATTTTTGCTTTATGATTGTGTATTGTTTTGCTTGAAATAATGTTCTGTCGGCTTATATTTGTTTCAGGTTTTTAGATAAAGACTTCCTGCAAGCACAGACTTTAGCCGGTACTTGCTTAAACTATCTGGATTAATGCTGAACTGACCTAAACTGACCACAATACTGTCATTGACATTTGAGCCAAGGGGAGGGCATCGAATCATTTGTGCCAGATCACAGAAGATATACCATTGATCTTGGGTTTATGCCAGAGAAAAGGATTGCACAGCTAACAAACAACATGGCTTTACAAGCCGATGACATGTATCTCAAAACATCAGAGACTAGTTCAGATGATGCCAGCAGCGATGATGGTTTTGATGAAAAAGAAAACAGCCCGATGGCAAAACGACCAAAGATGATGGAGGAAGTGGAGGATGACGATGACGAATACGATGATGAAAAACCCAAAAGTGATGACGACCATTCAGACACTGGAGCTCAAAGGCAATCTAAACGGAAACCATCCAAATCGCGGATTAAGCGCATCGTTCCTCAGCAGCAGGCGGCTGGTTCCGGCATATCTCCTGAAGCTGGGTATCCACTTCCATCTGTGGATAGTCTGATGATGGTGGGAGGCGGGGGTATGCATACCAGCCAGGCTTCCATGGTGGGCAACCCAGGTCAGGCGTACCTCCAGCAGATGGCCACTGGGCAGCTGCGCTCCCCGGGAGGGTACAAGTGTGAGGTGTGTGGCAAAGAGTTCCGCGTTCCCTCCCGCTATGATTCCCACATGCTGAGCCACTCCAAAGGAAAACCGTACTGTTGTGAGGTAACATGCACACCTTCTTTCCCCTCCAGCTCATGTTAGTGTCAGTTCAATGGCTTCAACTTTAGTGTCAGAGCGGAGTTGGTAAATCACAGTCATATTCATGCTCAGCTTTTGTTGAACACATTAACACTACTTAATCAGTAGTACTTAACAAAGCTAACAAAAAGACTGAATTATTTATCAGTTTGTGTGTATGTGTGTGTGCTGGGGAAAGACAGATAGAGAATGGTTCATGAAATTTACGTGAGGTTGTGAAGATCTTGAAGCTGAATTGATGAGTAAGAAGAGTGGAATGTATTATATGTAGTATTATGATGGATATTTACTTTATTTCAGAGTTGAAATATCATAATGTGTATTTGCTTTTGTTACAATCTAATTTTGTGAAAGCTTATTAAGTATCATTTGTATCTGGCCTAAAAGTGGAAAATCAATACCATTTTGTTTTTATAAAGAGAAGAATTATGATTGTTTTGAAAACATACAACTGCGTCATACTCTTGCACCAGAACATGAGCCCAGGCATCCTCCATTCAACATTTTCTTGCATGCTTTATCGTATTACAAGGCACTGTAGTATCTGATACACCACCTACCCTCCCTGCCCCTCCTACCTGCCCCCTACACTTCCCTTCCTCCTATCCCTGTACCCCAGTCGCCTGTTCTCTTCCTTACTCCCCCCTCCTTTCCCTTCCACCTTCTTCCCTCCCTCCTTCCCCTTACTCCCCCTCTCTCCCTCCCCCTCCCCTCCCCCCTATTCCTTCCATCCTCCCCCCTCCCTCTCCGTCTTTCCTCCTCCCCCCCTTCTCCCTATTCGGTCCTTCACCCATATCCTGCATCTCTCCCAGGGTTGTCTGTGTTCCTCCAACTTCTTTTTCTTGCTCAGACCATGTTCATGTGACTTGCATGTTCCAGGTGTGCGGCAAGCTCTTTGCCTCCCAACAGAAACTGGACATTCACAAACCAGTGCACAGCCGCGACCGCAAGGAGTCCCTGGAGTGTCCCACCTGTGGCCAAAAGTGCAACAATTGGCGCTCCTACCTCTATCATGTCTCCAAGCACACCACCAATGGAGGCAAGAAGCACACGTGTCAGGTGGGTGAGATGTGTGGGTGGTAGGTTGGTGTTTCACTGTGTGCATGTGTGTCTTTTGTGTACCATGTAAATATAACCTTAGGATAATCTGGTAGATAACTGGGATGTGTGTGTATATGTGTGTGTGTGTATGAGAGAGAGAGAGAGAGAGAGAGAGAGAGAGAGAGTGTGTGTGCTGTATTAACAATATTGACTTTTGTTTACCAAGTTGAAATCTGAAGATGATCCAACATTTTGTGAAATATAAGGATTTTATGTTTCAGTGCTGAATTTGTTTGCTGTAATATGAAAAACATCTCCATGTGTTTTTACGTACACCAGTCATATCGGTTGCATTCACACAATCTTAAAAACACATGCTTAAAGAATATACACTTACGCACACATCCACGAGCACGCGTGCACACGCGCACACACACACACACACACACACACACACACACACACACACACACACACACACACACACACACACACACACACAAACCTGGCAGATATGACATTCATACATGCATGCATGCATTTATGCATGCAAGAAACATCTAATGTATAGGTCCTATTCTTATAATGAATGATGGAACAAAGAGCAATGGTGATGGGCATTGACTTTGTTCCACGAGAGAAAATGAAGTACACATGTGATGTGAAATGTGTGTGAAATGTCAGTTTGCTGTGTGTGTGTGTGTGTGTGTGTGTGCGTGTGTGTGTGTGTGTGTGTGTGTGTGTGTGTGTGTGTGTGTGTGTGTGTGTGTGTGTGTGTGTGTGTGTGTGCAAGCCGCTCAATACAAGCATAATTAATGTTGGGTTTATTATATTTTCCATAAAATTAGCAGGAATATGGTGGGATCCTACGTCTTTATTATGAAATGATGCCTCACCCTTTCCTCCCTCAACTCCGTCTTGCCTCTACCCTCCCTCCCCATCTTCCATCCATTTGCTTGTCCCTCCTCCCTCAGTACTGGCCTTGCCAGTTCCCTTTAAACACCTGTTTTCTTGAACTTTTTTTGTGTATGTATATTGATTACTAATGGTAGATTTACCTACCAAGTAAGAGTTGCTTCCTTGTTTGTAAGTAGTGTGAACACTCCCATTTCATGGAAACATAGAGTTTACTGTAACAGAAATTGAGAAAAACAACAACAAAACAAACAAACGCAGAAGCAGATAAATAGTTGTCTCGCATCATCTAATCACAAAAGATTAGAGAGGCAGTCTATAATGTCATGATTTCAAAAAGAAAATGAAGGAAGCAAAGAAAACAAAAGGGAGGGGGGGGGGGGGGGAAGAAAGAAAGAAAAAAAATTAACACTGTTGTTAAATCAGTGAAGAAGGCATATGAAGCGCTGAAGAAAAAAAAAGGGAGGGGGTGGGAGGATTAGCTCCATGGACTGCGGGCAACTGAGGCCAACCCCCCAAAAAGAAGAGGGATCTTCCCTTTAAAGCCCACGTGTTCCTGAAGATCCTCATTGAGAGTTCTGCTGTCTTACCAGTGTGGACTCCTGCCCCTTTACACATAAATGTTCAGGATTTCTGAAGGTCATAGAGAGGTTTGACTGTCCAAGGTTCAGCATCCCAGTGAGAACTTCTATCCTTAAACATAATCTTTAGAGATTTCTGAAGGTCATGATTGAGAAGTTTGACTGTTTAACATTAATTAATCATCCCAGTGAGGACTCCCTCCCCTTCAAACCTAATCTCTAAAGATGCCCGAAGGTTGTTATTGAAAGGTTCTGCTGGCCAAGATTCATCTGTCCAATCAAGACTCCCTCCCCTTTAAAACTGATCTCTAAGGACTTCTTTAAATGTTCATAGAAGGGTTTGACTGTCCAAGGTTCATGTTCCCAGTGAAGACATTCCTCTTTAAACCTGATCTGCATGGATTTCTGTAGATGATCATTAAGAGGTTTGACTGTCCAAGGTTCATGTTCCCAGTGAAGAAATTCCTCTTTAAACCTGATCTGCATGGATTTCTGTAGATGATCATTAAAAGGTTTGACTGTCCAAAGTTTGTGTTCCCAGTGAAGACATTCCTCTTTAAACCTGATCTGCATGGATTTCTGTAGATGATCATTAAAAGGTTTGACTGTCCAAAGTTTGTGTTCCCAGTGAAGACATTCCTCTTTAAACCTGATCTCCAAGGGTTTCTGTAGATGATCATTAAAAGGTTTGACTGTCCAAAGTTTGTGTTCCCAGTGAAGACATTCCTCTTTGAACCTGATCTCCAAGGGTTTCTGTAGATGATCATTGAGAGGTTTGTCCGTCCAAGGTTCATCATCTCAATGAGGACCGCCTTCCCTTTAAGCAGAATCTCTTATGATTTCAGAAAGTCATCATCAAGAAATTCTCTTGTTCAACGTTAATGATCTCAGAAGATTCCCTCCCCTTTAGGTCTGTTCTCAGTGAATCATTGGATGTGATTATGAAACGTTCCTTTCCTGCTCACTCTCCAGGTGTGTGGCCGACAGTTCCATGCGGCGCAGCGACTGCGGAATCACATGCAGAGTCACATCGATGGCAAGAACTTCTGCTGCCTGACCTGCGGCAAGTTGTTTGAGAGTCAGAAGCGTCTGGACACCCACTCTCTGATCCATGATGCCGAGAGACAGGAGCCCTTCTCATGCGTGGACTGTGGCAAGGTGAAGGATTACCTTTCATCACTCTTTACCCTATGCTTAAAATTAAGATCACCGGCCTTCTACACCTACATGCAAAACAGCAGTTGGTGTACTCACCAGTTTTGTCTTCTATTGTTACACTACTTTGCTTTTTATATTTCCTTACATTGAGGTTTCTTTGTCTTTCAGGTCTATGATGATTGGCGTGCCTTCAAGCAACACATGAAGACCCATGGATCTGATGGTGTCATCTACCGCTGTGAAATATGTTCCGCTCAGTTCTTCACTCAGTATGAAAAGGAGAAGCATAAGGTGGGAAATGGTCTTTACCAGGGATATTCTCTGGTGTGATTGTCTTTACTGCACTGTTTCTTTGTTCAGCTGGAATGTAGTTCTGTCATTCAATATTTAGACAGAACAAAACCAGAATGAATTACCTACCTGGCTCTCCACAGAACTGTTGAACATAAGGAAAAAGACAGAAATTCATTTTAAGAGTATAGATCCTTTATAAAGTTTCTCTCTCTATATATATCTTTTTTGTTTTTGCCTTTTCTTCTCCCACTGAAGAATGCCGCTCACTCTGACTTCCTTAGATGCAGTCACATCCCAGGTCATTCTTGCCCAGGTAGTCCCAGTTCCACAGTGACCTATCAACATGAGGCAGCCCACCAGAGGAAAACCTACACTTTGCTGACTCGCTTTGATGGGTATTTAGTGATGCTTGTTTGAACAAATGCAGAATATCTCCTTGCGAGCTCCCAAACTGATGACATAAATTGGTGAGTTGTGGAGCTGGACTAAGCATAGGGAGACTGCCACAATGTGTGTCCACTGACAGTCCCATGCATTTTACCGATGCAAGCTCACCACAGGCGTCATGTTCCCAGTGACTTAACTACCAGTGATGTTGATGATGGAGGTGATGCCCTGGAGTTCCATTGTGGCCTGAAACACCATGACAGGGACGACTGTCAGAGAAATACAGACACCTGCAGTACTGATCAGGAAATTTCATCAGTTCTCAGAGGGACACATCCATTGAGTGGATAAAAGTCTATGGTGTTGTCGATGTTTCCATATTCTCATAGAAGCCTATTGCACGTTCACCCATTCCGGATGGGCGCTGGCTGGGGGTGACAACTCTGTGCATTGAACAGGGTTCACTCATGTAACCTCCCAGCCACATCAAGTGACACTTAAGCTGCTCCATCATGGATGTTTCCTGTCATCTGGTCAGAGCTTCCATTTATAACAGACTGCCCATAGTTTACTACTTTGTTTGTTACGTGCTTCAGAACTCTTTAATACCCAAAACAACCACAGAAACAGAAGTCTCCACTTGGACCTATAGTTTTCACCCGATTACATCTGAACACTGCGATGCAGCCCTTGGTGAGGCATTTTGTCTGCGTTGCTGACTTGGATACACGTGCAGCTGGGTCAAATCAAGGTTGCATGTTTTTGTCCACCAGTCACTGAGCACAAATGGAACCTTCAGGTCATTTTACGCATGCAACAAACTGTCGAAACAAAAAGCAGCATGAAGGGAGAAGAACACTCTTTCTTTGGCATAGAGTACTCAATAAAGTATCCATGCATTACAGTTCTAATGATTCCATGCTTGGTGCAAAGTTTGCCTTGATGATTTTTCTATGCTTTGTGTGTGTGTGTGTGTGTGTGTGTGTGTGTGGGTGTGGGTGTGTGGTGTGTGTGTGTGTGTGTGGTGTGTGTGTGTGTGTGTGTCTGTGAGAGAGAGAGGGAGAGAGAGAGAGAGAGCCATGACTTTTGATATCATAGAACTTATGAAGTAATTCAGAAAACTACTAAAAATAACAGCCATCACTACTGATATTGCTTGGGGATGGGGGGTGGTAGTGGCAGTTCTGTAGCATAATGCAGCATCATGACTTTGTAGCTGACATATTTTTTTAAGCTTCCAACCAAAACATGTATCACAAAGGAAATACTTCTGTCAGCAGCGGGTCCACACTTCCGACCAGCGCTACCAGTGTCAGCGGTGCAGCAAATGTTTTCGGTCACAGTCCCAGCTGTCAGTGCATGAGCGAAAACACCTGGGCAACAAGAGCCACGAGTGCATGATCTGTGGGCGTGAGTGTGCCCGAGCGTCCAGCCTGAAGGCCCACATGAAGATGCATGCTGGGGAGGAAGAGTTCTTCTGCCACATGTGTGGGAAGACCTTCAGGCAGGCTGAGGAGCTGACAGTCCATGCTGCCAGTCATGTCGGTGAACGGGACTTCACCTGTGACCAGTGCGGCAAAGGTTTTGCCAAAAAGGTAGCTCTTCTTGATTGCAATAGAATATATAGTGAAACAGTGTTGTTTCCAGTCTGCCGTGTGTTGACATATACTCGCCTTTTGTATGACATTGTGACTTAATCTTTTAACAGCCAAGTTTTTGAGGTGACGTGTACCATATTACCAAATCAATTTTGTAGAGGTCCAGCCAGATTCATTAGACAGTGTTTGAAAAATAAAACTCCTAAATGGCCATCTTGCGCTGAATATGAGAAGATAATTGATTGCTCGTTCTTTGTTTTTATAGTCCTGAACGTTGTTTATCTTACCTGTCAAAGAGCTAAGAGGGTGAAATGTATCGTGTTTTATCTGGTAATTTGTTTGTCCCTGTTGGTTGGTGGACTCACTGATAACTCTTTTTAAGATTTGTTTCAATTTCCGCCTGCAGTCACCTCCCTTTGAAACTAACTGTCCAGACTGCACCAATTTTATGTCAGAATTTATAAGAGGATATGGTTTGATGTTCATGTGTCTGTGTGTGTATTGTTGATGTTTGTGAGTGGCTGTGGTGGTCATTCATCTGCACTTTGAAGACATGAATATCAGCACTGACTTGATTTGGATCACACACATCATTGCCATCTACATTTTGAAACAATATAGACACATCCATAAAATCTAAGATGATGTCTTACCGTCTACAGTTTGAAACAATGTTAGACACATCTATAAAATCTGTGATGATGTCTTGCCGTCTACAGTTTGAAACAATGTTAGACACATCTATAAAATCTGTGATGATGTCTTACCGTCTACAGTTTGAAACAATGTTAGACACATCTATAAAATCTGTGATGATGTCTTGCCATCTACAGTTTGAAACAATGTTAGACACATCCATAAAATTGATAGTGATGTCTTGCTGTTTACATTTTGAAATGATGTTAAACACATCCATACAATCTATTGTGATGTCTTGCCGTTTATGTTTTGAAATGATGTTAAACACATCCATACAATCTATTGTGATGTCTTGCCGTTTACATTTTGAAACAATGTTAGACACATCCATAAAATCTATAGTGATGTCTTGCCATCTACATTTTGAAACAATGTTAGACACATCCATAAAATCTATAGTGATGTCTTGCTGTTTACATTTTGAAATGATGTTAAACACATCTATATGCTATAGTCTACAGTGATGTTAATGTAGCGGTGTTTGGGCTTTTTGTTTAATTTCTCACTGTCTAACTATTCATGTCCTATTGTTGGCATAACAACTTGTTGCTCATTCCAGCTACCTTTGCATTGACTAGTACTTTGTGGAAAGTGACATGTGACATGCAGGCATAGAATTTTTCAGGTTTTAGTTAGAATTCAAGCTTTTTAAAGGTCCTCAAGGTCATTCTTGAGATGTGCGGAAATCTGCAGAGAAAATTTTGGGGGTATATAAGATTAAACCACCAGGTTTCAAGTTCACAATCCAACCTAATATTTTATTCCAATCCGATTTTGTCAAACCTTCTGTCAGCAATTCCAAACTTGTGAAAAGTCTGTGAGCTGAAAATGTTTCAAAGGCTGAGAAAAGAGGAATTGCCAAGAAACTCTGACAAGATCGCAGGCATCATGTGTTGTTGAAATATAGGATGACTTGAGCATCTGTAAAACTCATAAGAGTTTGCAAGTCTGTGGAGGGGGGGGGGTGGGGGTGGGGGTGGCCTCCACTTTAAAGAGGGTTTCAGTACCCCGACCTTTTGAAGCCATTGTCCTTGAAGCCCCCTTGGGGGTCCTGCGTTGACTCCAGAACCTCAGAAAATTCTCAGGCTTTTTCCTGTTGCTCTGGTCTCACGTCTGCACATGGTGATGATGGGTGACAAAGATGGTGATTGGTTGTGGGCAGACCCTCTGTCACCATTTCCTAAGTATCTGGTGATGATGGGTGACGTACTTGACGTTTACTTGTGGACAGGTCCACTATCACTGTCAACTGGTGATAATGGATGACTTTCACAGTGACTTGTCACCAGGTCCAGTATACTGTCATCTGGTGATGATGGGTGACAGACTGGTGACTTATTGTAGATCATAGTCGTCTGATGATGGTAGGTGATGTACATGGTGACTGTTGAGCAGAATCGATATCACCTTCACCTGGTGATGGCTGACCTCCTTTATGGGCAGATCCACCATCACCTACCCTTGTCATAATTGGTGACATACATGGTGACTTATAATCCATATTAATTTTGCTATCACCTAATGATGATGATGAGTGATGTTCATGGTAACTCATTGGAAGAATAACTTTCACTGATAGTGAACAATGTTGTACACGGTGACTGGTTTGTGGCAGAACCACTATCACCGTCACCTGGTGGTGCACGCCTCGGGACAGCCCTTGACCTGCCAGAAGTGTGGCAAACAGTTCGAGCACCCCACCCAGCTGCAGTCCCACATGGTGAGTCACGGTGACGATGGCCATTCCACCTACGCCTGCCTGGCCTGCAGCGACATCTTTCCTTCGCAGCTGGAGCTGGAGGCACATGCCCACACCCACGGCAAGGTGCCCCCCTATGTGTGCGGCCTGTGTGGCAAGCTGTTTGCAGAGCAGCGCTACTTTCGACAGCACATGAAGCGTCACACAGCACGTGCTCTCAAGCAGAAGATGCAGCAAGGGCAGGCGGCCATGACCACCTCAGCTGCAGGTAGCTGTTAGATTGTTTGACTTTACACACTTGTTTGTAGAACAGGGTGTGTATACTTTTTCTTTCTTTTTTTCGTTTTTTTTTTTTTTTTCTTTGCTGAAAGATTTTGATTCACAGAATGTGTACAAATACAGTATCAATATTGTTACATACTGCAGTATTTTTGTGCACTTTCTCAAAGATAAGCACAAGTGAAACATCAATATTTTTTATGACAAATAAGCATTTGCAATTCTCAAGTGTTCTTTGTTTATAAGTAGCATGCTGGGAAGAGAGAGAGAGAGAGAGAGAGAAGAGAGAGAGAGAGAGAGAGAGAGAGAACAAAACACAGAGAGAGACAGAGAGAGGGAATGCAAATTTACCCCAAACACAGAGAGAGACATAGTAAGTGTCAAGAACGCTAGAATTACATGTTTATCCCAAACACTATTTT
>CM065729.1:31622959-31680459 GCA_033310375.1 Conus canariensis | reverse complement strand
CATTACACAGGAACTTTTCAGTAAGGACTTCTGGAAATATGCATACACCTTGGGGCATGAGTCGGTAAATCTCGCACTGGTGAAGGCAAAAAGACAGTGTCCAGAAAGATCTTGTCTAATAGGGAGGGAGGTGTAATCATGAAGATGTGTATGGTGAGGTGTTACTGTCCAGTGTTTCTCAGCTACCAGTCCTGCCGGTTGATGATGTTTTTGACAAAGACAGTTGGAGGGGTGTTTTCAGCTAGGATAACTGCTGGGCACAGAGGTTGTTGAGTTTTGCAGTGGTTTTTCACTCGGCAATTCTCAGGATTAAAACATCTTCTGCTGGTAGCTTTCTGTTAGCTTTTTTTTTTTTCAGGATAAAACCCTCTTCTGCTGGTAGCTCTCACTCAGCTTTTCTCAGGATAAAAGCATCTTCTGCTGGTAGCTTTCACTTGGCTTTTCTCAGGATAAAACCCTCTTCTAATGGTAACTTTCACTTAGTTTTTCACAGGATAAAAGCATCTGCTGCTGGTAACTTTCAGTTAACTTTTCTCAGGATAAAACCATCCATTGGTGGTAGCTTTGAGTTAGCTTTTCTCAGGATAAAAACATCTGCTGGTAGCTTTGAGTTAGCTTTTCTCAGGATAAAAACATCTGCTGGTAGCTTTCAGTTAGCTTTTTTCAGGACTAAGCCATCTTCTGCTCGTGTCGCTCAGTTAGCTTTCCTCGGGATAAAAATATCTTCAGCTTGTGGGTTTCAGGTAGAAATTCCCAAGATGTCTTCTGATGGTATCTTTCTGTTAACATACCTCAGGACAAAACCATCAGCTGGCAGCTTTCAGTTAGCACTTCTCAGGTTAAAACCATCTTCACCTAGCCGGTTTTCAACTGGCTTGTTTCTTTTCTGAGGACAGAACCATTCTCTGCTGATTGGTTTCAATCAGTATTTTTCAGGGTACAAACATCTTCAGCTGGTAGCTGGTTAGCTTTCTCGGGAAGAAAATATCCTCAGCTGGTAGCTTTCTGTTAGAATTTCTCAGGATTGTGTGCTGGTAGCTTTCAGCTAATATTTCATGGGATAAAAACACGTTCTGCTGGTGGCTTTCTGTTAGCATTTCTCAGGATGAAAAGTTCGTGAGCTGATGGGTTTTAGTTCACATTTGTCAGGATAAAAACATCGTCAGCTGACAGCTTGTAGTTAGCATTTCTAGTCAGGATAAGAGCATTTTCAGCTGATGGCTTTCCGTTAGCATTTCTCAGGATAAAAATATCTTCCTCAGGTGGCTTTGAGTTAAAAACATTTTCAGCCGGTAGTTTTCAGTGTCACTCATCATGTATTACGAGAGGTATGAAAGTTCTGGTGTATGTATGAATGTATCATATGAAGCCAAGCTCTTTTTTGTGTACGGATGATTGGGTTTTTTTGTTTTTGTTTCGGTTTTGGTTGTTTTATTCAAAAGTTTCCTGACGTGCTGTCATAATGTAACAGTATGGCTAGCGACAGTCTTGAAGCAAAATCCCATTTTCCCTTCAACCACTTAATGGATGAAATAACATTAAATGGTTAGTTTTAGGTCCTGACTAATGGGGAAAGTATCTTTGATGATAGAGATGATAGTTTTCAGTGCAGAGGGAATGTGGTCCAAGGACAAACCCATTACAATTGGTTTGGATGACAAGGCGAATCCAGGAATGGTTTGGAGGTCATGGGATGGAATCTGAGTTAGGGTTTGATTGAAGTTAGGAGAACCATTTGGCCTTGACAGGGGTCTGTGTTCCCCCAAGTGCCCTTTTAGTGATGACATCAAATGGCTTGCGGCTGCTTAGTTTGTACTTGCTCTCTTTCTGTTGTCTGTTCTGGTTTGAGATCAAATTCCACCCTGACATAGTCATTATGGTCGATTTGACTCATTGTTTTGATGATAATTGATATTGTATAATTCCCCTGATGTAGCCCTTGGTGTCATCAAGGCCATAAACAACATCATGTCAGAATGATATAAACAAAATTGATATTTTTATAAAAAAAACAGAGTGTGGATTTTGGAGAAAGTCTAGTTTAATCAGAAAGTGGCGCCACTTTCTCTAATGTCCCTTATTATTTATGATAAGGACATCCAAGAATGATGCTAAAACAAATAAACAATCGTTGATTGCTTTCTCATCACTCTGGCTGCATGGGCATTGATCAGTAAGACTTGTATGTGCAATATGAGTTATGTGGCTATACTTACTGAAGACCTTTCATAGACTTTAGGACAAATCTTTGCTTGTTGATGAAGTGCAGAAAAGTGTTAAAAAGAGACAAAGCATAGAGTCACAACCACATTATCAGCTAAGTTCTCAAGTCATTGAGTGTTATGATGATGCTTATGTTTACAAAAGCGATTTTTTTTATTTAAAGGACAGACTCCTGGTGGTTGGTCTTCTGGCATATTGAAAACTCTGTTGCAGAAACAAAGGCAACATGGATGGTTTGAGCAATGGCATGGGCACTACTCTGTTAATCTTTTTCATTTCTTAATACATTAATTATTCACACCTGCGCAGTTGTAAACTTCTGCTGTTTGTTTATTTTGTATAAAAGAGAAAAAAATGCATTTAGTACAGTAGGTTATCCCCACCCTCCACAAAGAAAAATGGAGAAAAAAAAGCACCCAGTGAAATTTGTTTTTTATGGTTAATATACCAGCTATTTTTTTCTTTTTCTTTTTGGGTTATGAGGTTGGGTTTTTTGAGGTTTTTTTTTTCAGTTTTCAGTTACATTGTCACAGTCAGTGCTGTCAGTTCGAACATCGTCATGTCATGCTCAAGTCTAACGAAGTTCAAATGCAAATCAGCTTCAATCAGTCTTTAACTGATCAGCTTCAATCAGTCTTTAACTTTCAATGAAGAGACTTTGTCATTGAACATACAGTGGAGAGCAAACAAGTTTCTGGGAACCTCCAGTTTTCAGGGAAACACTCTAGTGTCAGATGATGAATACTCCCAACAGGCAGAGCTGGGTGGACAGGTGTGTTGACTTGGAACATGAGGAAATGGGGGCATGAACCCAGGGTTCTTTCACTCTTTGAACCTCTTTAAATTTGGACGATGTGTCAGGATGTTGAATCCGCATGAAAACTGGAAGACATCTGTCTTTGAGGAATCTACTTTAATCCTTCCCCATCCACATCCTATTCTTTATATACCTAATGTAAGAAACTTCCGTCACATTTGCATCTCACTTGTGAAGGAAGCTATCCAAGCACAGCCAAGTTACTTTTGTTTTGTTTGTCTGTATAGATGGCCTTCAGGCAGAAATGTGTTGCTTATTTGTTACTTCCATTTGTTTTGCAGTCTTATAATCAATCTGATAAGGCTTTTCTGTAAAACACACAGACACACACACATACACAGACACACACACACACACCGCCACACAGACACTGACACACACACACACACACACACACACACACACACACATTTTTTCTTTGGTGGTACGAAGGAGATGACGAGGAAATTTGGTTAAAACCTTCACCTGTGACAAACCGGTCCAGAATTGTCAACACCACATTTACACAGTTACTAAGATATATGCAAGGGAACAGGTGAATTTTTTTGGGAAAAAAATTGATCTCTGTTGGTTATTCCATAGGAGTATTCTTTTGGAGTGTTTGTCTGAATGAGTGATTTCAGCCTGCTTGTCCATTCACCAGTTCTGAGTGTTTTGTTTGTTGTTTTTTATTTCATTATCTGAATAATTCTGATTTTCATGTTTTTTGTATTTGCTATGTACAGAAGATGAATTTTTTGGTCTGTCCATACTTCAGCCATGAAGCATGTTATGTTCCCAGTTTCTGTGTAAATTTGGATATACGGAAGAACCTCTGAATTTTTAGCTGTCCAGAGAAACTGAATCTTTAAAAGGAGAAACCTTCATAGAGAAGTTGAGAAAGACAAACATAACGATTCTTCAGGGATAAAAGTGTTTTTAAACTCTTTTTCTGCCAGTTGTTCTTGAATCGCAGCACCAGCTAATTTCACAAACTCTCTCTTTAAATGTTTTATAAGTTGTCAGTTTGTAAATGGCTCTGTGGTTATTTGTTTTATCATAAATGAAAGTGCTTGTATTGAAAAATCTCTGATATATTACTCTTTCCCTTCTTTCCGTGACAGAGAGCAAAAACCTTATTATACTCTCACCCTTGTCGCTGCATAAATGCGACAGCGTTACCGTGTCATCAGCCCCTGTTGCTACATTGGTAGTGAAAGGTTTATAGAAAGGAATATTTCTTCAGAGAGTCTTTATAGGATACATCTGTATACTTGAAAGCAGGGATGGTGGTGGTGGTGGTGCAGGGGAGGAAATCAGAGCAACTGTACATGTATGGATTATGTAACACCACACAACTTTAAAAAGATGGCAATTATTTGGGATACTGATATGCGCCGATTATTGTTCTGCCGCATGTTGACATGTTGTTGCTCACTGCTTTAGAGTTTAGATGGAATTATTCTTGACAGGTTTGTAGCATGTCGTTGATGTTTGTTCATTGGTTATGATACTTCAGTGGTTTGTCAGTTTGTTTGTTTTTGTCGTTGAATAGTTATTAATGTTAGTGTGTTTTTGTCTTTGATTTTAATAGTTTTAATGTTACAAGTAATACAGGTTTTTCTTTGAGTAGTTTTGAGATAAGTATGAGTTTGTCTTTGAATCTTTCTGTTGATATACTTTTTTCTTTTAACAATTTGATATTAAAATGTGTGCGTTGTTAGATAGTTTGATATTGACATGTTTTTTGTGTTTAAACACTTTGGATTTGTTTGAACTACCTCTGTTGGTCAGTTTTTCATTATTCTTTTGTTTTTCTTTTTTTTTTTTGTCTGCTTTTTTCCTTGTCTCTCTCTTTTTTCCCTCTCTGCTTCTCTGCCTGTCTAACGCCCTTCCCCTGTCCCTGCGTATGTCCTTCCCTCCCTCCCTCTATTTCTCCTGTCTGTCTTTTTTCTCTGCCTGCTTGTCTTTTTCTATCTCCTCTCTGTAAGTGGTAATTCAAGTCTGAACTGCATTAATCATGCCATAGTCAAATCATAAAATGTTGATTAAGATGTCCAAGATGAAATTCTGACATAACAGATATAAAAAAGGTCACTGAACTTAGATAACATGAGATGGCAGTAGTATAGTGATGCAAGTTTGCAGGGTTTTTTCCCTGTTGTATTCATGTGGAACCTCTTAATAAAGACTGTCAGAAATCTTTAAAAATGTGGGTTGTAAATGGCATTGGGAGGGACTCTTAATACTGAGGTAGGTCTAATAAATCAGAAAACGAAAGGTCTTGAAAGCAAGTTTTTAAAGGGAGACAGTATGAATAAGGTTTATCATGAAGGTATTGCTGTATTTGGTCTTTTCACAGACATGAGAAACACATGGTTGGATGATTTTACTTTCCTCATATCTCCTTTTTGTTTTCTGTACTTTCCTTCCCACTTGACAGCAAAAGAAACGTGAGTACGAGGGCTGAAACCAAACAGATCTTTAGAATTTCTTAGCATTGTATTATTTATCAATGATGGAAGCCACGACTGAAAACAGAGGGGGCAAAAAAAGAAGAAAAAACAAAATGTCTGCTGTCTTAAGATGAATAGTTGGCCCAGCTGGGAGTGCAGATGTGTGAAACAACAGGTATGAGATCAGCAGTCTTAAAACAAAAACATGGACATTGGAACTGGAAGTGGCTCTTACTTGTAGTCGAGACTGTGAGGTGGGGTCTTCTGTGCATTATAACAGCATGTACAGTAACTGAAAAAAAAAAAAGAAAAAAAGAAAGGGTGAATTTTTTTTGTTCTTGCATTTGAATTTGCATTATGCCATCTGAGGAAGTTTTTTTTTGTGTTTTAAATTCTTGCTCGGAAACAGTGCCAGTAGTTTATCCTTAACAACAGTGTGATAATGGGTGTGGAAGACAACTTTGTTGCACTAACGTTTGTTTTTCAACTTTTGCGTTGATCACACATCGCCATTGTTATCATCAAGTGAATAATGTTTCGCTCAGGTCCTCGTCTTCATTCTCAGTTTTGAATTTTGTACAGTAGGCGATTCAAGAAACACTTTCAAAGCAGTTGTTGTGTTTGGACTTCATGATCAGTGTGTGATCCTGTCCTCTTTACCTATACCTGTGTATCAGAGGCACAAATAGTTCATGAGCTGTACATAGGTGTGGGTATTTATTTGTAACACATATATTTGCAAAACTGAAGTGGTATTTCTTGAAATTCACTCTGGCTTCTGATCAAATGTACAGAACTACCTCAGTGGACATGTATCTGAATTTGTTTCTCTGTCCTGTCCCCTAACCATGTAGTTTACTCACTGGTGTACAGTTAGGAGTATTTTTGTGTGTGTTTGTGTTTTCCTCTTGTTGCTGTCAACTGTAGTATTCTGGAGGAATGGAGAGAAGTGGATGTGAACAGTTCTGGACTATTTATCAACAACGCAATACAGACTCTCAGACTGTTGCTTTGGTTTCTGGAATGTTACCTTTAGTTGAGAGGCAAATGAAAATACAAAGAATGAGATCTTTGCCTTAGGTTCCGATATGTTGACAGTCCTGAAGGTATTGTCCACATGGTCCGCTTCTGATACTCTTTGTTTCAAACCAACCTCTTCTGTTCAAAGTAGGTCAGTATGGTGTGATTTGTTAATACTGTCTCTATGAAATAGTCTTGATTTTTGTTTGTTTTATGATTGGTTACTTGTTCAGGTCAGTTATTATTTCTCCTTTGCATTATTGTCTTGTAAACAAACTTCCCTTTTTAGTTAAACTGACATTGCCCCTCCCCTTTCCTCTTTCTCCCAGTCTTCTCCCCTCCTTCTGCCCCCATCCCCCTTTTTCTGAGTATGGAACCCAATTTTGGATATTTCATTTTTGTGCATTATTAATTGTTATTTAACATTTTTTCTTTATTATTTGACATACATCTGTTATCAATGCAATATCAACGTATGTATCATTAATTTGTTTTTCTATGATGGGTAACACATGAGGCGTTAGTCAACATTTGCGTTGTATTTTATGACCGTTTTAAATAGTCCTGGTGTCTTGTGTCACATAGTCACTGATGTGAGTTGTAGTTGTATAATGCATGTCATTTAAATGTACCAGATTATTGACGTCAGTGTTCGAGGAAACAATACCATTAGGTGACAACGATGTCCTGGGGAACGATTGGATCGCTACTGTCTAGATATTCACTACTCATCGAGTGTAATGAAAATGTCATTGTAGGTTAGACATAAGTCACTCTGTCCCAGGGGATTTTAGCTTGTTGGTATCACCTTGGTTTTACCTGCAGCCATTGAGATGTTCCTTTTGTCTGCCTCCTCCATCTCAGGGAGTTTTACTAAAGGGTTGATGGTTCCTTTGAATCCTGTTGACTGGTACTGAAGAGAAGGCTTGTCAGAGACTGTAGCATGCATGTGATGGGACGGGGCAGACAGATCAGGTCATCAAACTGTAACATTGTGATGGGACGGGGCAGACAGATCAAGTCATCAGACTGTAACATTGTGATGGGATGGGGCAGACAGATCAGGTCATCAAACTGTAACATTGTGATGGGACGGGGCAGACAGATCAGGTCATCAGACTGTAACATTGAAATGGGATGGGGCAGACAGATCAGGTCATCAAACTGTAACATTGTGATGGGACGGGGCAGACAGATCAAGTCATCAGACTGTAACATTGTGATGGGATGGGGCAGACAGATCAGGTCATCAGACTGTAACATTGTGATGGGACGGGGCAGACAGATCAGGTCATCAGACTGTAACATTGTGATGGGATGGGGCAGACAGATCAGGTCATCAGACTGTAACATTGTGATGGGACGGGGCAGACAGATCAGGTCATCAGACTGTAACATCCTTGAGTTGATATGGGGCAGTCAGGCCAGGTCTTCAAAAAGTGGCATCTTTGTCATGGGATGCTGGAAGGACATATAGGTCACCAGTCTGTAATGTCTGTGTGATGGGATGGGACACACAGTCCAGGAGATCCAGCTGAGTTGTGGGATAGGATAAATGGGAGTGAGTGAATTCCTGGACACATTTTTCTCTAGTATGTGAACCGAAAGAGAGTTGGCATTTAGTTTGAGATGCCTTGCCATGTATCCACACACACACACACACGCACACGCACACGCATACACACACACACACACACACAAAATATAAAACTATTTGAACAGAGGATGTGGAAAATGGGCTGACCAATATCTTGCTTCAGGGATGGAGGTGGTCCAGAACCAATTCCATGCTGTTGCTGGTGCTTTTCCAAGACCAAGGTTAAGACAGATCCCTGGAGACATGCAGCTCCATCATGTCCCAGAGTTTTCAGGCCTGATGTTGGCAGATGGTAGATATGTTGTAAGCACCAGTCTGATGAGTAGAACAACAGGAATGATTCTGATTGGGCAAGTAGTCTTTGTATGCATATGCATGTGTTTGTTTAGTCTCACGCTTGTGACAGTGTTTTTAGTTCAGTTCTTTTTATGAGATTTCACTTGAGGTTTGACAGGTAGTGTGATTTGTTTTCTTTTCATGTGAAAATGTGTAAATTTTTTTCCCACTTCTATCATGAGTCTGTTTGATTTGTGTAGACACCCTGTATTCTCTTTTGCAACACTTAATTCATTCATTTTGACTGTTGTTGCTAGTGACTGTGTTTTTTTCCCTTGGGTTTCATGTTTTTCTTTCTTTCTTTGTTGCAAAAGCAGAATTAAAAACTTTGGAGACAGACCATATCTCATGTGCCTACCCAAATCAGTTTCTTTGGCTTAGTACTGAAAAAATCTCAGGATGAACACACCTGTCTTCCCGCGCATCTTCTTCCCCTAAATCCTGTATGTTTTACAGATATGGAATGATACAGATTTTCACTTATTCTCCTGATTCCTTTGTGTTGCACAGACATGAAACGTCATCAACTTTCACTTTTCCCCCTCAGTCCAGTATATTATATAAACCTGGAATGTTTCCAACTTTCTCTTCATCCCCAAACTCCTTTGTGTTGCACAGCCACCGAATGTTACAGACTGGTGTTTGTTTTGTCAGTCCTGTGTGATAGATGTGGAATGTTACAGATTTTCACAGCTTTCCCCAAACTCCTTTGTGCTGTACAGACGTGGAATGTTACGAACTTCATCGTTCCCTAAGACCTTTGTATTATACAGATGTGTAATGTTACGGACTGATTTCTGACCCCAACTCCTTTGTGGTAGTCAGCCATGGAATGTTACACATTTTTACTTCTTTTGTTAGTTTGTATGTCACACAGACATGGAACGGTACAGACTTTTGCCTCTTTCCATACACCTAACTCTTGTATATTGCACAAATTATGAAATGCTACAGACTTTACCTTTTGCCGGTCACCAAACTCCAATACATGTTGCACTGGCACAGAATATTGTAAAATTTCATTATGTGACCATTAATATCTCCTACTGATATATTACTCCGAAATAAAATGATGGGTTTCCTCTGTAGTTTTTTTTAATCAAGAAAAAAAAAAAAAAAAGTGAAAAAGTAAACGAATATATGAAGAGAACAAGGGAAACAACCTTCACAGTTCTGCATGATCTACATGGTTTCCACTGGAATGCAATGTACTGATTTCAGTGTATGTGCACTGCACTGACCTACTCAGTCCTCTTCTGCAGAGTTCTTATATCTTATAATTTCTCTAGATTGAGATAACTCGTCAAGGCCTTGAATCGCCCTGAGATTGGAAGATGTCCATTACTGTGTATAAACTTTGAAAACCAGCTTTCAAAGGTCAGTTAAACCATAAAATCAGTTGTTTTTTTTAGCCATATGAAGGTAATGTAAGGGCAAATCTGGTTAAAATCTCTTGGAATAAACAACCACAGAATTATCCATGGAAGGTCATATATGCAGGCTGTCACAAAGAAATCCCAAGTGAAGGAATGAGGAATGAAGAATTTGGACTGGGGGTGATGGGTTATGAAAATGCTTTCATGCTATTCTCTCTTTTTGTTGTTGTTAGGTCAGCTATACTCTCTCAACTGTTTGTTCTTGATTTTTCAAATCTATCTTAAAATTTTTCGTGAAAACTCTTGTCAGTTTATGTCCAACATTTGTATTGTATTCAAGCGTTCTCTGCTTTTTAAGTGTAGTGTCTTTTTCGACCTTTCAAACAACAACACAACACACACACACACACACACACACACACACACACACACACTTCCTTTTAACATCCATAGCCTAACCCCCAGTGAGTTTCCAGCATGTAAATTTATCATAAACTTTCCAAAAGTATAGTTTGGCAGGGAAAGGATGAGAAGAAAAAAGCTGAATAGATATATTTACAATGCTCGGATTCCTGAAACTACCAAAGAAAGTTGCAGGTCCATAACTTCACATCATCACCTGGTGAAAAACTGATTAACCTCACTGGTCCTTTGAGCACTCTGGACAGGGTAGATCCAGGCACCACCCAGTGACCCTCTTCAGCATGTATTGGTGATAGTGGGTCCGCCTTACCTCTGCAGCAAAGGGGTGTAAGTGTAGATCAGTCAACGAAGGTCTCATAGAATCATGAAGTCCCTGTGAGTTGATCTACATGAGAACCAAACTCCTGGGAAGAGCTGCTTCCTTCTGCACTATGTACACAGAAGTTTTTATCCTTTTACACTCTCTCCATTCCACCCATTAAAATGAGAATGGGCAGGGCTGAGGGTCGGGTACATTCCACAGGGGAAAGTCAAGTAGAAGGGCTGTGATTGGTCAAATAAAGGAACTCACACTGGCTGGGTTCGAGTCTGACGTGAAAGATGTACAAGAATATAACACACACATGTGGACTGAGGGCCCTCCAACCCATGCTCACCCAAAACAAGTAAGAAGACAAATTGAACAAAATGGTCTGGCCATACAAAAAATGCACCCTCTCTTCAGACTGGACAAAGAAGTAAAACGTAACCCAGCATCGTGACCAAGCATGGTCCCTGACAGTGAACTCTGCTATGATCAAAAAGAAGAATGAAATAGACTGCAGTTTTACTGATAACAACTTTACAAATTAAAAGGCAGGATACAAACAAACACACAAAACAAAGTGCAAAGATGTCACAAGCAACAGACAGAAAATGCATACAATAGGTGAATGGGGTGGGGAGAAGGGGGAGGGGGGAGAAATAAAGAAAAACTGGAAGAGTTAATTTTCCGCAATGTTCACAGGTGTGTGATAGTTAATGTTCAACAAGGGATTAGGCATTGCTGAAGCAACTCCTTCCATTTCTACCTGGACGGTGATGTGCTGTCATGTTGGTTTCAGAACAGTTCAAGTTTTCTCATTTGCACCAAAGTTCACAGTTGGGTTGTTAGCATTAGAGCGACCCATAAACATAACATTTTTTTTTTTTTTTTTTTTTTTTTAAAGAAGTTTCTTTATGTGAGTGCATGTTAGACCCATCACCATCATATTCCCTTACACCCTCTCCTTTGCCTGACTTGCTCACCACTCCCATCTCCAGTTTTGAATGGTGCATTGTCAATCTAGTCAAAAGTATAAACTACGATGCTTAGAAATGTTGATATTTTATGTTCTGGTCGTTATGTTAAAGTTGTTTTCTCAGAGTGGTTTCGTTTATACAGCATATCGCTATAGACTGGTTGTCATTTCTTATCTTTCTGCTTTGTCTGGTAGGGTTTTTTTTTTTTTTTTTTTTTGATTGATTTTTAGACTGTGAATATGTGTATAGAGTAGAGCAGGAAGAATGAAGCAAAACTATTGAAATGATAAACTGATTTACAATTTAGAGGAACCAAGAATATAAATGAGGGAGAGAGAGAAAGAAAGAAAGAAAAAAAAAAAACAATGTGAAATTAACTCACACTGATCAGACAAAATACAACTTTCCATATAGATTAGCATCTGATAGAAACAAATAATTTGGAAGTGTAGCGAGACACTCTATGGAGAGCAAGTACACCCGCATGTATACCAACTCTGTAATTAAACTGAAATAGTGCGGTCCAACTAACAGTCTGGGAAGTATTGGAAGTTGGTTTACACAAACTCTTTGTACATTCCTGATTAATTGATTGACCGTTTAGTTGGGATGTGGTTGGGTTTCTGGTGTATGAATGTGAGCATGTAAACACCAGTTTTAAGATGTACAATTCATAGCTCTGTATGAATGAAACGTTTTATTTTTGAGTGTTGATTACCATGACGATTGAATTTTTTTTATTCTCCAGTTCCTCTTGTCTTGCTTCTCCAGCATAAAGTGATGAAGTGTGACAGTTCACAAGCAGGATCCGGATTCATAACCTGTTGAATCCCTTTAGAGTTTTGAAATCTTTTTGAGGCCTTGCATCCCCTCAACAATTAAAATCCATCATCTGTGAGGAAACTTACCCCCCTTCACACACACACACTTGAAAAATCACTGTTATCAATCATGAATCATTGCTTTTAAAAGTTCATTGTGTAGTATGGTGTTTTTTGTGTTTTTTTTTTTTTTTTTTTTTTGGGGGGGGGGGGGTTCTGAGGGATACACAGCAAGATAATTTTCTGACTATGATTGGAAACCCTACTAAAATTTGGCCCTGAGGTTCATTTTAATGAAAGGCATGAATAGGCAGTCCCAGGAGCCTAGCCTAATTTTCAGATTGCGCTCACAAATTTCCATTCATATCTTTGAAAATGAACCCAAAATTTTTTTTGTTGAACTTAGAATTAAATATGTAAACCTCTGAATCATCCAAGCAAGACAAATCACAAGCATTGGCAAACACATTCAAGGAAAGTCATTTGGAAACAGGACAATACGGAGTAACTCAGAATGGTGTTTTATTATATTTTTTTCCTTCTCAATTCTGCTGTAAGCATTAGTTTCCAATTCTACCCTGAAAAAAAAAAAATGAAAGTGTAAAAAAGCAGCCATCACTACTTCCCATCTGGAACAGCCAGTTTTCGGTTCACTCTCATTTGCATTCTTTCGTTTCATGGCCCTGTTGTGGCCTCTGGCAGAATGATAAACAGCATTATGTGACTCTCTCTCTCTCTCTCTCTCTCTCTCTCTCTCTCTCTCTTCAAGGCTGCCTCAAGGGTGTTATGTTTTCAACCTTGTCTGTTGGTTTATTTGTCTGGCTTGAAGATGACTGAAAAATGAAAAAAAAATACAAGACTTTAATGAAAGTTGGTGGAAAGATATATGCACCTCACAACGAATCCTTGAAATATAAATGCACATCTCTTGTTTAGATCTGGATCAAAACTGCAGATCCATATACATCAAGCAAGTTTACACGGGAACCACACAACTGATTTTAACAAAACTCACTGTAAAGATGGAATGTCTTCCAAGAACAAAGCGATTATGTTTTGGTGGGGATCTGGATCAGAGTGTGGGTCTGAGATCTGTTTGACCTGGATGGAGGCCTGCTCAGTCCCCAAGTGTCATTCTAGTTTTTTTTTTATTTTCATTGTTTGTTTGTTTTTTTAAATTTTCTAAAAAATAAATTATTTACCTTCTTTTTAACAAAAGCAAGAAGAAAAAAATTCCATGGCAACACAAACAATTACTGATAGTTGAAGTAACTTGTTGACAAGGAAGCCAAGAATCAACACTGAACACTGGAATGGGCACACACACACACATGTGCACAAACACAAAAGAGAAACCAAAGAGACAAAAGGATCAAAGTGACAAAACCAGGGAGAGGAATGTATGCATGACTTTCAAAGCTTGCCAGAATGCCAGCTGCAAAACTATTTGCAGTATACATGGGTGGTTTTTGTAACAAAGGTTAGACCTAGATCTGATCTGAAATATACAACATGCATGGATGTAGACATAATTAAATGAGTGTAGTATAAACAATCCGATATTCATAATTTGGTTTGTTTGGCCAGTGCTGTGTTCACTTTCTTTCCTTGATTAGAGCTGCTTGATGCATCCCATTTTGCGTTAAATCTTTTTTACTTTTATTTCATGCCTACTTCATGTAGGCAGATACTGAACAATTCCTTGGAATGGTTACAGTGATCAACAATGACAAAGATGATTTTGGCGTGTTTTAAAAGATAAGATGCTGCAACCAGATTAATTCTTGGAGTGAATTGATTTTGCAAACAGTTCCAAGAAGAAAGCCATTTGAAGAATGCAAATGTTTGTTTGAAGCAGGTAGTAAGGAATTAAAAGTTTTTATTTGTTAGAAAATAGAAAATATGTAAAATGTGTTCGATTCAAAGAGAATGCAAATGTTTGATTCCAATGGAATGTTAATGTTTAATTCCAATCCATGGATCAAGAAAGATGGCATTTTGTAAAGCAATAATGTGCAGTGTCCAATTCATTTTGACTTTGAAACAATAATAGACAAGAACAGTTCCTCCCCCCCCCCATATCTCTCTCCCTCCCCCTCCCCCCCCCCCCTTCCTTTTTCTCCCATCTTTTCCCCACAACCCATCCTTCCCAATATACACACAGCCAACACCACCCCACAGACATCACTCCCAGTTGTTGAATGCTACAGTGTCCCTCTCCAGTCAGTGCTTTTTTTTCCTCTGTGCACCGAATACACAGTCATTACATAATACCTGTTGTAACTGTATGTAAAGTGTAAGTTGCATATTTTTGAAATGGCAGTTCTTGGAAAACATCCATTCATTCATCCATCCACCTCCATGCCATCCCCCATGATCTCTTCTTTCCTTCAAAAATTAATATCAGTTTGGTTGTAATAAATGTCAAGAATCAATCTTTCTATTCAAACCAACTTCTGAGAAAGATGTACTATTTGTGGAGAACAAATAGTATCTTGCCCAGCTGCATCTGTATATCGACATGATGTTTGTAAATGTATTTAATATATTTGTCAACTTTTATTACATGTAATATATTTGTACATGATTGTAGATATTGTGGTTTACATATAGACATGCACCAGCATATTTGTTTCAGTCTGCAATAATAAATGAACATATACAAGGCATGAATGTTTGTCACATGAATAATGTTGGTGTGTTAGTTATGCTGTTTAATCAAACATTTCACATACCCCCCTCCCCCATCTGCTCTATTCAGGTTTCTTTTAAAAAGCAACCTCAGGGAATCTTCTTTTTTTTTTTTCAAAATATCCCCATCTTTGTACCATAGTTTTATCCAAACATCGCGCCTTTCGACTGTATTATGTCCAATCCAATATGAGATTACTGTGGAAAAGTCTCAGGTTGTTTTTTTTTTAGCTCTATCATTTTAGCCAGAGACAGTGACAGAGAGGGAGAGAGAGAGAAACAAAACAAAGGGAGAGGAGAGGAGACTCCATTACCATCTACAAAAAATTGTGTTAGTCATGCATTGTGTGATACATTTCTTACATGAATAAGTGCTGCAAGATGTCAGAATTAGCAGCAGCTGGGCATCAAGCAACACCAAACATAAATGCTGTCACTTTCATTGATTTTGTGCTTTGTTTATTTTGTTGTCCTTTTACTTTTCCATGCTTTTCTTTCTTTCTTAGTTTTGTATCTGTTTCACTTGTCCAAGCTTTCAAAGATGATGATTTGTCCAGGAAATATGTAGTCATGATCAATATTGTCAATACCGTCACTTTCCAAATTATAATTGTTAGATTGGGTGGTGAGGGGAGGGTATCAGATATGCGCATAATTTGATATAGAATTTTTTTTATGCTTCTCAGAGGCCCATTCATAGTACTGATAAAAGTGTTTTCTTTCTTTTGTTACATACTGTATTTGGATGAAAACAGAATATTTGCTACCTTTTTCCTACCATGTTTTTGTATTCTATCATTATAAACTTATGTGTGATGAAATATTTGATTACCCTCCACTCACACAGGTCATTGCTATACGACCACATCAGACCTTTCAAAACTGCAAACGCTCTCAATATATTCAGGAATTTCGCTGTTTGATAAAAAAAAAAAAAAATTCTGATTGGTTGAAGCAGTAGGGAGGTACAAAATGCTGTCAGTCCAAATCTAAACTGCCCTTTTTTCTCCGACTCGGTAGTTGGTTCCAACCAGTTGGTGGCTATGCACTTTGTACATGTGTGTGTGTGGTCCTTCTGGATAAGGTGGATTTATACAGAATGTTGCCATGGACAATGCCTCTCTGTTGCTGTGGGCTATTTTACATGTGATGTGTTCAGCACACAGAATCTCAGCTGACCATGGCATCCAGCAGAGTAGCACTCAGACCACCCTTTAAGGTCTGGTGGAGGAGGACAGAAAATAAAGATCCAATCCTGTGCAGGTTGATATCAACAAACCTTGAATTACTTCCCTTATGGGGTTGCCTCCTCTCTCCAAAATTCAATATCTGGGCTTTTTTTCCCTTCTTTGTTTCGTTTTGTTTTGTTTTGTTCAACATGTATTGCTATCTCCAATGCAGGTTTTCTTTCTCTACAGTTTTTGGAAATTACAGTTGAACATTCTGGTCCTTCTACATCACAACCAGGTTTGAACACAAAGTCTGGGGTAAAATAAAATCAAGAAACCCTCTCTTCATGCACCCCACGCCCCCTATAACAACAACAACAAAAGTCAACACAGCTGATTCTGATATTTCTCTCGCCATGAGCTCAATATTTGAATTTGCCACAGGTATAAATGAACTAAGCATTGGGGAGAGGGTGGTGGCAGGGAGGACAAGGGGAATGAGTGTTTTGAGAGAGGCGGAAGGGGAATGACTAGGAGAGAGAGAGATGGACAGAAAGGAAAAGAAATTTAGATATTTTGATAAAGGAGAAAATGACTCACACTACTAAGAAATGGACTTTTGTTTCTATTATCACCTTCACCCAGGAGGTTATGTTTTTACCAGTGTCTGTCTGTCTGTTTGCTTTGCTGTCCATCAGCAAGAGTACAAACAAAAGCTGCTAAACTGATTTCAATGAAACTTTGTAGAAAAATAATGGAGTGTGACCCTCAGATAAATCTGATTGATTCTGTTACTGATCTGGATCAAAGGGCAGGATCTGTCAGCAGGATTACATCAAAACCAATTAACCAATTTTAAAACCAGTATCCCTCAGCGGAATTGCACCAAAACCAATGAATCAGTTTGAAATCCAGGATACATCACCAGGATTGCACCAAAACTACAACCAGTTTTAACAACATGTGAAGGAAAGACAGATTGTGGCTCAAGGACAAACCCATTTACATTTCTTTGTGGATCCATGGTGCAGAACCTGATTAAAAGTGGAATCAGCTATCTGTTTAACTGTGGCAGATGTCTGGGCTCTCCTCAGAGGCCTTTCTAGTTGTGTTTTGCATGCATAAGTTGGGAAGTTGTCACATTTACCTTATAAAGGTAAAATGTTTTTAGGATTGTTTGATATTTATCAACTGTATGCATTCTTGAGGGGACAAGATGGGAGAAGGGAGTGGGGATGTAGGGGAGAGGACGAAGACTCAGACAGCCCAGGCAAGTCCCCTGTTCATTCAGTTACATAATGGAATTAAGATATATTTTGTTAGAATTCACACACACACACACACACACACATACACACACACACACACACACACACACACACACACACACATACACACACACACACACCATGGTAAATTGTTTATCTGCATTTTGACATGTGCAACTTTGCATTCTCATGAGAATGCATGCATACTTAAGTGGATACTCACACATCAGTTCTCACACTTAGACACATACATCCACGTGTTGCGCATTAAATATTCTCTCATACCTTTTAGATGTTCAAAATTATGTCGACTCACCTCTTGTCTTAGCTTTCCTATGTAGCATTTTGTTAGTGTTTGTTAAAGAAAAAAAGAAGAAAAGAAAAGAATATTGGTAGATTTAAAGCATGTTGAATATAGAACTTTCTATTCTCTGAGTGTTTCTGAAGAAATCTATCATTGTCTTATGTTTGTACACACACACACACACACACACACACACACACACACACACACACACACAACATACATACATATATATATATATATATATATATATATATATATTCTTTGAGAGAGGGGGTTAAGGAATTTTTTTCGATTGTCTTAGTGTTGTTGTGTTTTGTTCAGATGATTATTGTGACTGCGTACTAGTTTGGCATCCATCTGAATGTTGTTCAATAAAGGTATTTATTTCCAGTCATGGTCTTTCGTGGAGGCACTGATTCTTGTGGGTGTGATGTGTTCCTGTTTCCTCTTCTTTTCAGAAGTTTGTGGCTACTTTCTGCTGTTTATCCCCTTCCCCGTCTTACAGCCTGCCTGCCTGTATGTCTGTCTGTCTGTATGTCTACACACACACACACACACACACACACACACACACACACACACACACACACACAACTTTATCTGTAGCCTTCAAGATTAAGTATTTGTAACTTACTGGACACCACTTATCCTTACTCTTTGTATAAATGCTTTCAGTGAAACAAAGTACACTGGAGTAAACAGTAAACAGTTTCATTTTTAAAATGGTGTCTGCTTAAAAAGATTCCTCAGTACTGGCATACATACAATTGGAAAATAGACAGTTTATGTAAGAGACTTTTTTTTTTTTTTAACAAGGCTACCTTGGCAGGGAAACCATGCCCAAACTCTCTCTCTCTCTCTCGCTCTCTCTCTCTCTCTCTCTTTTTCTGCCTTAATCTTCCATTCCTCCTCAACTTCATTTCCAAATGACTGTAGTTAACCCTCACACCCTTGTCTCCACCTCACCCACCCCCACACCACCCTCACAAACATCCCCTAGTGCTATCTCACACACACACACACACACACACACACACACACACACACACACGTGAACTTAGTCCTTCGTACATTCTATCTCCAAATATCATGAACTATGCGCACACACACACACACACACACACACACACACACACACACACACACACACACACACACACACACAGAATGCATGCATACACATATCCATGTAGAGATGTTTAATTTAAATGAGAATGTATCCATTTGTGCTTAAACTTGCCTGCATATGCACACGTGTGTACGCACATGCAGTCACACTTTCATAGTCACATATTGTTCATGCAGTCACATACACACACACACACACACACACACACACACACACACACACACACACACACCATGCACACAGAAAACACACCTTGGCACAGATAACAGGGACGCAGTCCTCAAAAGGTGTAAGTATCTATGAACAGCTTTATCATGTATGTTAGGCTTTACTACATCTCAGAAACTAATTTCTGTCGGATGTATGCCAGTACAAAGGGCTGCAAGTCCAAACCAGGCAATGGTAAAAGTGCAACCACATTTTCTTGAACTGTTTTTGTTGTTGTTGTTGTTGTTTTTAGTTTTCCAGGTCAACATTTGTGTAAACCTCCTAGTGCCTAGATGCCCATGCACGCAGAAGATGTTGCAGATATATGCATGCATAGTCATGTTCAGTCCATGGATTGTGTTGATCATCTGTGACTGATTCGGTGAAAGCAACATCCGAAAGACTTAAAAAATTAACTTCTAACAGAAAAACCCGCAAAAAACCATGACAACAATTCTGCAAACCACCATATGAACAACCCCATACACAACCCTGTAAACAATCCCACAGACTGTACATCCATCCAGCGACAGTCCACAGAACTTGCTGATACTGGCGATCACAACACATACTCACCAAGGGGATAGGTATAAAGAAGAAATCAAAACTGAGGTCACCATGAGAACAGGGCATGAAGGGACACAGAATTTCAGACTTTTTTTTTCTTTCTGATCGATGATGATGATGCTATGGAACTCCATTCTGCTCTGAGACAATATGACAGAGCCGTGCTCTACACTTCTTTCATAATATATCCCATCATCAATCAGGCCTGAAAGATACAGACACCTGCAGTGTCGGTTACAAAATTTGAGCATCAGTCTCAGAAACACATCCATTACATGGATGACACTCAGCTGTCTTCTAAACTGAGTCCATAACAAACTCAACTCTGGGTACGAGCCATTTGGGCAGCAAAATCCCACAAATATATGGTTCTGATGGGAATTGAATCTACAACCTCCCAGGCCAAAATCTGTGACGTTAACCACTGTGTCAGTGTGGCTATTCACATAAACAATCTTGTCAACAACCAGGACAACTGCATAAACAACCTAGAAATAACCTTGGTAAAAAAATTTTTTTTAAAGCAAACAATCCTGTGATCAAACCTTGCAACAATCCTGCAAATATCTCTGTAAACAACCCTGTAAACAACCTTGTAAAAAACTGAACATGTGTATCTGTGACCAAAATACATAGGGATTATT
Source organism: Conus canariensis (assembly GCA_033310375.1). Taxonomy (NCBI): domain Eukaryota; kingdom Metazoa; phylum Mollusca; class Gastropoda; order Neogastropoda; family Conidae; genus Conus; species Conus canariensis. The sequence continues at coordinate 31,660,148 of CM065729.1, read as the reverse complement.
GGTACATCATTTGCTGTTTATGCATTCAAAGTTCTCTTTGGATTAAAAAGCATTTAAGACACACAAACAACACAACAAGAAAACCTTGAAAACAACCCTGTAAACAACATGGCAAACAACTCTGTAAACACACAACCCTGAACAGAACCCTGAAAAGAACTATGTAAAACAACACTGCAACTAATCATGTAAATAACGTTGTAAACAACCCTGCAAATAAACCCTGTAAATAATCCTATTAACAACACTGTGAACAACATTGTAAACTACCTTGCGAACCACCTTGTAAAGCAACCCTGCAAACAACCCTGTAAACAACCCCACAAATAACCCTTTAAATGAAGCTGTCAATTATGTGTAAACAACCGTACAAACAACTCTGTAATCAAACTTATAAATGACTCTATCAACAACCCTATAAACAAACCTGTAAACCACCTTGTAAACGACCCATCAACAAGCTCTATAGCCAATTCAGTAAACAATCTTTACAAACAACCCATCAAAACACCCTGTACACAGCCCAGCAAGCCATCCTGTAAACACACCAGCAAACTATCATGTAAACTACTCTCTGAACAGCCCAGCAAGCCATCCTGTAAACAAACCAGCAAACTCATGTAAACTACTCTCTGAACAGCCCAGCAAGCCATCCTGTAAACAAACCAGCAAACTATCATGTAAACTACTCTCTGAACAGCCCAGCAAGCCTCCTCATGATTGAGCCTGTAAAACGATCTAGCAAACCGATCTGAAAACCAGACTCCAAACAACCCTATAAGCAACCCTTCAAACGACCCTGATGATCCTGTAAACAACCTGCAGGCGAGTGCGGGGGAGGTGGGGATAACAAAACGACCCCGCCTGAAAGCTCTCAAGTGCAGGTTGTTCCCAGACTAATATCAAAGTAATATCGTAATATTGTCCTCTTTTAAGGCATGTGCAGTTGTTGTACTTTGTTTAAATCCTGGAGCATTCTCTGCCAGAGGCACCACACATTTTACCTGGTTTCGTTTGTATGTTTCACGTTTGTTGTGTATAAAGTTGTTTACAAAGTTTTGGATGAAAAGACAAAATTTGTAAGGGGAGAGTATTGCTACAGAAATGACATGGCCAAGATGGCTGTCAAGTGAAACAGAAACGGACTTGAGACTCAAGTCAAATCAGTTTGTCTTGCTTATTGTTGCTGAATATCGGCTTTGACAAAGCCAGCACTGTATTATGCAAATCAACACGTCAGAATACTTAATCGATCTCAACCGTGGGTCGTAGAATTTGTAGCACACGGTACTGACTCCTGATTACGTTTCTCAGTTTCTGATTGATTCATCGTTAGTCCTGAGGTCATAAATTCTAAAATTGAGTCCCACCGTGAACCTAAGAGGATCAGACATCATGATGGCTTCACCAACAGACCTTTGTAGCAAGAAGCGAATGGCAGCATCATGTGGGATCTTAGTTTTGTGAGTAGTGGTAGTAGTAGTACTTTAAGTTTTACGTCTTTTCACAAAATTGTGATATTAGACTTCTTTTATTTTTTTTGGGGGGGGGGGGGGGGGGGGGGGTGTAAGTGTACCCCAGAGTTCGAAGTTTTACACCATCATCCGCATGTACATGTCAGTGAGACAATTGTGACCGTACGAGTTTTGTCAGACTGCCTCCTGTTGTCTGTGACCTGTGTCTAGCCGTCTCCTGTCCTTATTGACTCTTTTTATGTCTTTCCCACTTCTCTGTGTGTATGTCAATGATCGCCCTTGTAATTTTGGGAATATGCACATTTATGTGGTATTTGTTAAAAAAAAATTCCTTTACGAGATCTGAAAATAAGTATCACAACCAGGAAGAAATGAAAATCTTGGCCCTGTTTGTATTACAAGGACTAATCCGATCCCGTTTATAGATTTCTCAGGATACAGAGGTTAAGGCATACTTGGGAACTGAAATATCACTAATTGTGTTAGCTCCACACAAAAATTGCCTCAACCATACAGCTTGCAGGAACATCCACAGGAATCAGTCCAAAGGAGGGCTGCACACTTTGTCACAGGACGTTACCACAACTCCTCCAACGTCAGCAGCCTCATCAAGCAGCTAGACTGGCACCCCTAAAGCAGCGAAGGAAGATCACCAGACTGGCCATGATGTTTAAAATTATACATGGCATGGTCTGCATGGATAGATCCCAGCTGATTCCTGCTCCAGCCCGACAGCGTAGAGGACATGATCATCAGTTCAAACAACCACAGTGTCAAACTTTGTACCGACAGGGGTCCTTTTACCCACGCACCATAAAGGACTGCAACGCCCTGCCTGACACAGTTGTTGAGGCAGAGACTCTTGACACATTTGTGTCAAGAGCAAGAAAACTACAGTAAACTTCTTTTTTTTTTTTTTTTTCTCTGTTGCTGCGCCAGCCCACCGTTAAAACGTCAGAATAGTCAACATGATGACTGAGGACGTTTAATGGATGAAGATGAAGATGAAGATACTGTGTCATGCTGCTACTGTGCTGCCACATGTGATCAGGCATCATGAGTAATGCGAAATAACTCACTTTCAGAACCTGCCTGCAATGCACAGTTGACATTGCAAACACAAGCACAGTTGGCATGCAAGCAATGGTATCAACTTGAGATTGATTTATCCCTATGTGTTCCTCAGCGCGAAGTGTGGAAAACAACTTTCTCAAAGTAGCATACCTACGTTCAAGCAAGTTTGACAAAGCAGCTTTTCTGTTTTTAAAGCAGAGAAGGATGCAGCGGTTAATGTGCATGTCTATATTGCCGTAAATTTTATTACAACTTTGAATTTTTTACAACCAATAGCAAACTCTATGAATCCAAATGGGTCAAACAAAATTAGTAGGCTGGTCATGGCATGAGAGTAGCCACATTTACCGCCATGTATTCTTCAGCTTGAAATACAAAAGCAGCTTTCTGTAACTTGCTATGTTGCATACTGATACTTACATACTGGTGGGTGTGTTTGACTTTGAGAAAGTTACTTTTCCATTCATGCAGAAGAGTAATGAGGGAAAAGGTAAAAGTTAAGTACAAGACTGCAACAAACGCAACAGTTCATTTTCCCACCACTTACATCTAATCAAATGAAAATTAAATCTAAGTGCAATGTTTGTGGCTAGCGTTTTGTCAGGACTTCATCATCTGAAGCAATAAAATATAATTGATATTGCTAATTACCAGTAAAAGCAAACTGTGGTGTGTGTGTGTGCGTGTGCGCGCGCACACGCACTTCCAGATGTACGTATGTCTTTGTTTTATTTCTTCAGTATGCTGTTATGTGTGTGTGTGTGTGTGTGTGTGTGTGTGTGTGTGTGTGTGTGTGTGTGTGTGTGCCGCTGTGCGTGTGTGTGTGAGCATGCATGTTTGTGGCTGGTGTGCGTGTGTGTGTGTGTGTGCGTGTGTGTGTGAGCATGCATGTTTGTGGCTGATGTGCGTGTGTGTGTGTTTGTGTGTGTGTGTGTGTGTGAGCATGCATGTTTGTTGCTGATGTGTGTGTGTGTGTGTGTGTGTGTGTGTGTGTGTGTGTGTGTGTGTGTGTTTCAGGATTACTTTGGTGACCATTGCGATGCAGAGTCACTTTTCTTACACCGCACAACTGGAACAACAGCTTTTGTCTCACAAAGGTAATGAATGGAGGAGGTAGGCCAAAGATGGGTTGAAGAGTGGAGCATCTGAAAAGATTTAACTGAAAGATAAACCTCAGTGATGTGTTTTTTATAAATATCATGAACCTGTAACTTACAGTTAGAAGTTTAAAGTGAGCTGGCCCATGAAAATATGTGTTGATTTATACTAATCTATACATACATATGTCTAGTCCTCTGTATTGCGTCTGTGGTATGTCAGATTTTCTGTCAGAAAAACCATTCAATGTTTGTCTCTCTTTCTCTCACTCTCTCTCTCTCTCTCTCTCTCTCTTTCTTTTTTAGAGGAGGCATTGTGTATAGACTGAAATGTTGTAAGGTATGATTATTTGTGGCCACATTAACTCTTTCTGTACTAAGGACCGCATATCCGGTCCTTATGTTTGCAGCCCTTGTGTACTAAGGACCGCATATGCGGTCCAAAGCTTTGGAATTTTCCTCCAAAGTGAGCGAACCTTTTGTACGAAACTACTTGTTACAGATAGCTCCTGCATACTAATTAGAGTGCAGGCATACTGGTACTAAGGCTTTGCAAGTTGAATGCTCGCTAGCAGACGCCCTTCACACCACGTCACCAGCTCGGTTTGGCTTGACGTGGCAACAAGGTGTCGTCTGCTACTCTGTCAAGCATGCATGGTGAAAGAAACACTACACATCACCGTTACAATGTGACTGAAGCCCTTGAATTGTTGCAAACATTTGAATGATTTCAGGGCATAAAACCACTTAATGTAAATTTTTTGTTCATAGGGTGTGTACCACCCCTATTTTTACATGACATGCAAAATCTCATTTTCTTTGTCATGCATACTGTATTATCAAATAAATGAAAAAAAAACATTGCTATATTGTTTGTGGTTTCTCAATCATTTATAAACATAACTTGAAAAAAATCACAAGTCTCTGTTTATTCTTTTTATTTTTTAATGATAAAAAAATATATATATAGAAATGGTCAGTTTCAGGGGGAAGTAAGGGGAGATAATATATAGTTTGGAATGAGTTAAGCAGTGCTAAAATGCTGTGACTAGAGTTTTCAAGTTATTTATTCCTTCAAAATCTCCATGCATGCATATGTGTGAGTGGGCATGTATATTAGAGTTTTAATGTAAGCGCATACAGATGTGTGTGCAAGTGTGTGTGTTTGCAGTTTCTTCCAAACATTGTTTTATTCTCCATGGTCAACTGGAATGAAAATACTTTATGATGTTTTGTTTCAAAAGGATGTTCAGCAGATTTTGGTCGAAACTACACATACCTAAGGATATGACTGCAAGTAGAGTTGATAGGTGACCAGTGGGAATTATGTTTTGCTAAATCTCTGCAAAAGAATATGTCTTGAATTAGAACTATTTTTTGGTTTGTGTTTTGTCTCGCTTTTGTTTCTGAATTTGGGATTGACAAGCAGATTTTGAAAACACTGAAATGATTTAAGCAAATTTTTGTTAAAGTCTGTTTTAAAGGGAAAAACGTACATCAAACAGCAGATAGCATAGTGCAATACTTGCTTTCTGATTCAGCCATTCATTTCTTTTTTCAAATGTTCTTTTACACACCTTACTGTAATCCACCATTTTTCTGCCTTTGTACCCATTCACCAGTCTCTGCTTTGGAAAGTTTCACTTTTTGTCATGGAGAGAGGGTGTGTGTGTGTGTAACTGCAATTTCATTCCACGTTAGTGTAATCTGTAAATGCAAGACTGTAAACACAGTCCTCAGCCATGTGCTATGTAGTGCCTGTGTCCCAAGTTTTTTTATTTTTATTTGAAATCTTTTTTTTTTTCATGTACTCCCCCTGAAAAGAAAATTCAACCCCCCCCCCCCCCCCCCCCCCACCCCAACAAAAAATTAAAAAGGCCAAAAAAGAGTTGAAGATATTGATAGTGATTTGGTACTTTTCCAGGCATACTAAGTTTGATGTTTCAAGTTTGAAAAGAAAAGTGTCCATTGAAGTGTGCCTCTGAGCCTCTCTTGATTTCCTCTTTTTCCCTTTCCACTTAGTTCCATACCTCATTTTTAAGACATTTTCATGCTTGTGTGTGTGTATGTATGACACAGTTATGTTTTTCCTTCTTTTTCTACTTTTTTTTTTGTAAATGGAGGGAGAAAATTTGAGCAGAATGACCAGCACACTTAGCATGGCCTAGCTTTATCTGCCTTTAGTGTTGCACTCCTGACTGTGGAAATATCTATAGTTGAGGGGGTCATGGAAAAAGATGGAGACATGCTTGTCAAGAATAATTTCTGTGACTTTACAGAGAATTGATTGCACAGAGTCTGTGATAAATGTAAATCCACAGATTAGAACTAGAAGCACTTCAAACAGAAAGGTATTGAAAATTACAAACTAATCAATGGAATAAGTGGGTTAAGGCTGTCAGTAGCTCAGCAAGTATTATATGTTATGAATTGTTGTGTGTGTTGGTGGTGGCGTTGGTGTTGTTGTTTGTTTGTTTTCCCTTATAAAAAGGCCTTTTACTGCATGTTAACAAGCCTGAAAGGAGGATTATATGGTTGGCAGGTTGTGATTGAATTGAAACTAAAAGAGTTATGACTGTTGTTGCAGCCAAGGCCAACAGTTCCTGTGGGAAGCAGGAGATGAAAGTGCTGTCTGAGTGTGGACGGTGTCCACGCCAAGAACTGGTCAGTTGTTTTCATGAGTGGTATCAGACACTTTGATTTGATTTGATTTTGTTTTGTGTGTTGATGTGCAGGTATTCTGTCAATTGTCTTTCCGTTATTGTAGCAGATCATACTTGAAAGGACTTTTTAAAAGGTGCAGAAGACATTTCATTGACAGATTTATGTGCACTGAAGTTGATTATCCTGTGAAAGGGAGTTCAGGTACAAGCACAGATATATTCTTCAGAAGTTTTTAGCCAAGAAAATTAATAGAGTAATGGATTAAATGAAGAGAATTTTGTTTGACACCCATTGCCATCCTTGCCTTTCACCCACCCCTCCGTCTTTCTCACTCGCTATAGTACTTGGTTTTGATTCGGATCTGTGTTATATACGTTACAGTTACTTGAACTCAGCTGGTGGATGGCAAGAAGTAAGCAGTAAAAAGAATCTGTGTGATATACCTTACAATTGACTTGAATTTGGCTGTCAGAGGAAGGAGTAATCAGTGAATTAACACCATCACTTTTGGTTTCCCAATTTGGAAAGAAACTTGTTAAGGTGACATTCTTTTGGATACCATCTCAGTGCGAAGTACAAGTTTGTATCATGGAGATGACACTGAATCTGAACCTCTTTCTGTGTGTGTGTGTGTGTGTGTGTGTGTGTGTGTGTTGTGTGTGTGTGCTCTGTGTGTGTGTGTGTGTTGTGTGTGTGTGCTGTGTGTGTGTGTGTGTGTGTGTGTGTGTGTGTGTGTGTGTGTGTGTTGTGTGTGTGTGAACCAGAGAGATGAAGAACCATACTGCATGGAGACAGGCTACAAGCAGTGGGTGGAGTGTGCTGATGGTCGCCGTGTGTATAACTGGTGAGCGTTTTTATGAAAAGTGGTCTACATACATGCACACATGCATGAGTGCATGTATGCACTCATAAAAACATGTGCATGAAATGCACACACAACTACATGTTAACTTCTTCCTTGAAGAATCATTTAGACAAAAAGGTCATCTTGCCTTTTGGAGCTAAGCAAGTTACTAGACAAGTTACTTAAGTTTGGTAACTACTTGATTTAAAACAGGTGTTACTGAACGCTGCTGAAGTAGTTCAGCTGCAGTGCAGCATCTCCTTTGGTGGCTAGCAATATGGTGACCAGATATTGACAAATCCCTGTGGTCTGTGATGGATAAAGGTGGAGGTGGCTTTGTGTAGTAGGTTAGAATAATTAGTTTGGAATTAATGCCACTATTAATGTATGGAAGGTGAAGCAGCCAAAAACATAACTAAAATCTGAAGTGATACCAGCTGCTTTGGCAAAGCAGTTAATGTTGCAGACTCCAGTTGGGAGGTCATTGGTTCAATTCCCATCAGAGCTATTCATTTATGGGATTTTTCTGCCACCACTGACTCCTACCCAGAGCTGAGTTTGTTCTGGGCTCAACTGGGAAGAGTGAGACCACACATTCAAGTTTTATCCTTGTAATGGATGCATCTCTAAGAGTGTTGCTCAAACTTTTTAACCAACAGTGAAAGTGTGGTGGGACTGGCCCTGGTTGTAGCTGTGTATAGGGGGCTTGAACCAGAGGTGTGGGTGCAGTGCCGTGAAAGTGGCTCAGAAGATGAGACTTAAAGAAAAAAGGTCTGTTGTAGCTATCCATTCAATAAGTCTGAGGGGTACCCTGTGCCAACAACCATGTTGTTCCAGGGATGCACTGAGGTATTTTAGTTTTCTAGAATCCTGGTAAGTGGAACCTCCCATTGAAACCAATGGGAATGAACCAAACACTCCCTTTCTTTACAGATTCATTTTTCTGGAAGATTTTAGTCTGTATTAGATGTACCTCCCAGTATACACTACTTCCTTCAAAGACCCGGTTTGGCAAGGACTACAGGGGTCAACTTTGAGAGGCTGGATGATGTCATCTGTTTGGTTTTTTTTCTTTTTTTTTTTTGTCTTATTGTCTTTTTTCCCTGTCTACTATGATACTGGATTTTACAATTAGTGTTGCTGACATATCTTTATTTCAGGTGTGACATAACACCGGCAGTTGAAGAGCGCCAGTTCTGGATGTTTGAGCTGGTGGCGTTTCTCATTGCAAGTGCGTCTTATGCCGTTGTCTACATGCGCCAACGAAAGAACGACCAGCTTATGATGGAGAAAATTAACAGACAGATTGGACTTTCAGCATGATAGCATTTAATGGCCGATTGTCTGATGCTGAGGGAGAGAGATAGGGTGCATGTGTATTTGTGTTTGTGTGTGCATGTATTACTCAGTGTGTGTGTGTGTGTGTGTGTTTGCTGTGTATGCATGTATCACTGTGACTGTGTTCATGTGTGTGTGTTTGTGAGAGGGGAAGGGGTGCATATGTGTCTGTGTTTGATAATCTGAAAATACGAGCTCTTCAGTGTGCATGTCGGTTCATGTATGCTGGTGTACGTGTCGGTTCATGCAGCTATGCATGCATATGTGTAGATGCGTTTCACCATTTCTTCACATGGAACGATTTCAGTTTTTGTCTCTGTGGGTTTACTTGTGTGTGTGTGTGTGTGTGTGTGTGTGTGTGTGTGTGTGTGTGTTGGTTCTACCATTTTCTGTTCATAGAACTATTTAAGTTTTAATTTCTCTTGGGTCCCATGCTGAGCATGAATGCGACAACTTGCTGAGCATCTAGCTGGCTCATTTTCAAAGATCTCACCTTGCCATCTGTATGTTCCCCTGAAAGGCAGTGTTTTATTTTGGTAACGTTTGCAACAATGGAACGGTTGCCTGTTGCCAAAAGCTGAATTCGTTCTTGCTGTTTTTGGAACTAGCACCCTCGCTACCCATAGGCTTTGAATGATCTACCCCAGATGACTCAAACCAGACTGTAGGTTTGGGTCTTGCTTATGGTCAGTTTCAGGTTGGTTTCATCAACGGATCCAGTTCATCAACAATGCTGAAGATCAAAGGAGAAGCATTTTGTGTCTGTTTGATTCACGGATTTGGAAATCCAACAGAAGTGTGGTGCCAGCACTCATGTTTCAGTGTCTGATCTTTTAGGCCAGAAATTCTTAACATTTAATGAGTCTGACTTTAGTGAGAGGAAAAATAATCAGTTGTAAAGTTAATTACTCTTGCTTCTATTGTGAGATGGTGGCCCATACTTTCATGCCAGCTGTCTGTGAAAGTTTCCTTGCTCGTCATGTGTGTGGTAAGCAAAAAGTGCCACCAGCAGCGATGGCAAGGAGTTATGTGGCTTTCATTGTTTATTCATTGTGGCCAGAATGTCATAGACTTTTAAAGACATTTTCCTTTCTCTCCTGTTGAATACTGTTTTCTTTCATGATTAAATTCTATTCAATCTGCTCAGTCCAAAGCAGTCTACAGCGGGATATTTAGTCTGGGTATTTCTTGAGGCCACCACCCAGAGGAGATCATCCGTCTTAGGGCACTTTCCTGGAACATGTTCTTCATCAAAGAATGAACAGGACACAGTTGTATTTTCAGAAAAAAAACAAACAAACAATCTTTCTTGCATTTGCATAAATGTTTATTTTCATCCTGAACTCATATCTCATGGTAGAGCAATGAGGGGTAATATATGATGGACGAAGCTGCAGCGATGCCTCCTCTCATAATTGAATCATTTACCAAGCTGACCTGTGATATGTTTTACTGATTCAGTATCACTGGGCAGTTTCAAATGATAATTCCTTTGCTGAGGATGAATGGGTGTGCTCTTTTGCAGATTTTGTTTTTCAACCTGATCAGACTTGATAAGAATTAAAGCAGCACAGGAGAGCATCGCACACAGGAACCTGTTGTGACATTGTAGTACAACAGGCACAACTGAACACCACCAAAGCGAATCAGGTGCAGTGCAGTGTCTTCTTTGATGGGTTGCCTTATAAAGACCTGAAACTGAAGGATTGCCGGTGCTAGAGCTGCGACAGAAAGAGCCTGGGTGTCTGTATCATGCAGCTGGAATGACTGGTGTGAAAGTAATGGGGGATGACGGGAGGGATGGGCATAGGAAAATGAGACTTCTAAAATAAACACACACTGAAATGATTGGCATGTGATTAATGGGGGATGGAGGAAGGGGGCAGGGCATAGGGGCAGAGGAAGATGAGACTATTTAAAAAAAAAGAAGAAAAATGCACACCAGAATGCATAGCATGATATTAATGGGGGAGGGCAGAGGAAGATCAGACAACTAAAAACATACCAACAAAAGTTATGAAAATGATTTTGACAGGTGTCAACTTGAGTTGTATATAACCTTGTTTTTGCTCTATTTCCAGCAGTTGTGTCGTATGCATTTTCTTCTCTTTCCCTGCCACTCCTGCTGTTGTGACTTTCTGGGCAGTAGGACTTTTTGGATTTCATGGTGGGCAGTAAGTATTGGGAATTGTGTGTAAGGGGATCCACATGCATGTGCACAGAAGAGTACCTGTTTGTTCCATTTAAGATGACTTTACATATCTGATGTTTTTGATGTTATAATTATTTGGAGAATATGTGTGTAAATATGTACATGAATGTATGTGATCACTCTGTGTGTGTGTGTGTGTGTGTGTGTGTGCGCACGCACACGTGTTCACACATATATAAGGTTGTGTGTATAAAGAAAGGATATGAGGAGGATGGCCTGCTATGGCACTGTCAGACATTGCGATGGATCAATTATATTTCTGAAGTTGATTCACTTTGTTACATTTAGTTTCAGAGTAATTCATGGAGTCAGTGGGAATTCAAATTGGTGATTTGATGATGGAATTAAAAGCTATAGACTCTTGTTCTCTAAGGCTCATGGGCGAAATGACTTGAAACACAGCAAGCCAGTTTCCATACATGTATATGCATACATAGGTTGGTGGGTTGAGGTTGGGGGTGGGGGATGCATGCGTTCACCTCTGTACTTATGTAAGTGGGTTACCTCCATAGTGTGTGTCTTTAGGTGTGTTCATTGGGTTACTTCTCTGAACTGGAAGCACTAGATAAGTGGAGCCTTTTGTGAATGAAATCAAAGCGATTCACTTGAGCTGCAAGAAGACTGGTCCTGAAAGTGTGCAGGAAGTATTCAGAAATTATCAAAGTTTAACTGTCTGAATACTCTGAAATCTTCACCGGCAAGAGCGGTGTCTCTGGAGGCTTGAGAGGCAGCACCCCTGACATTCAGAACAAGTAAGGTTTACTCAAAAAATATTCCCGGCACGTATCATGCATTCATTGTAATGGAACCTATGTACATAAGTTTGCTTTGAGGGTGGGATGTAGTTTTTCCTATGAGATGCAGTAGGCCTAGACGGTTCATTACATAGCAACAGCCTTTCACGTCTACTGGGAATGCAACATAGCACCTTGGATCATGTTCCTCCGTTTTTGTCGTTTCTTTTTTTCTCTTCCAGTTCTGGTTCCTTTTTTTTTTTTCTTGCTTTTTTTTTGTATCAGGTAAGGTTCTTCAGCCAGCCCCATCTGCTGAGGTTGTATCTCCTGAAGTTTTAACAACGTTCACCCTGCCTCCAGTATCTTCCCCATGTCTGTTTTCAATTGCCTGTATGAAGTGGACTGTTTTTCAGCCTGCTATTAAGGCAACCACAGTCAGTATTTGGGGATGGTGCATGCTAAATAAGACTGCACTTTCAACAAAACAAACAAACTAAAACTAACACTATTCTGCTTGGGTATGAAGGAAAAGTAGGCTCAGCACATCAGTTGATTTGAAATACTGGGAAGGGAAGGAGGAGCAGGGAATTGAACTTCTACTTGTAGGCCTACCTGGCATTGCTGTGGTTTGAACCTCGTAGTCGGAATGAAAGCTGAACACGGTAACCATTGCACTTTGTCATGGTTTACAGTGTAACCATTCATTCACGAAGTTATTGGTTCACCAAACTGATTAAAGGGGCGACAGATTTTTTTCTTATACCTGGAAATAAAATCATGCACTTAAGTGGGTTTTTATTTTTTGGTCTTCAATAGCTAAATGTTTAAACACTATAGATTACTTTTAAAATAATCAGTAATATGTAGTGGTAGATTTGATATGAGTAGAAAAGAAAACACTTGGGCTTTAAAAAAAAAATCATTTCCATGGGTTTTTTTTCTGGATTATTTATGTTGATTTGGAATTTCATTCATAGTTTGTGCCGAGTTCTGATGCATGTCTAAAATGGAAATAAAAGAAGTTAATGTACAGATGATGGGGGAATTACATCTTGTATGCTGGCTTCTACACATTAAAAAGTTGCATGTTAATGTATGTGTGTGTGAGTGTGTGTATATGTGTGTGTGTTTTAATTTACCTGTACAAATGCATGGGTGCCCCTCTTCCGTCTGGGTGACTGAAATCCATTTTCTCGGCAAGGCCCAAGATGGAAATTCCGTTTTTCACATTTCGTTATTCAAAAAAAAAAAAAATTTTTTTTTGAAAAACAGTTGAATCAGCGGTATTATGACCGATGCAGCACTGTAGCAGACGACCGGAAATGAGGAAGCGCTCTCTATCGTTGAAGACAACACAGGTCCAGCGGTCTTCGTTAGCCTACGTCACGTCATTGTGCTGGTAGAAAAAGTTTTCCAGTTAGGCAACGTAAAGTTTTGTCATGCCGTTCTTACAAGAAGGGGATTCAAATCTCACTACTGTTGAGAAAGGGGCGGCCCCTGGACCCCTGCCTCATTTTCAGTTTTTTCAGATTTGCAAAGTGTCGCCCTTGCAAATGGCATAGATAGTATTTGTTTAAAACCGATTGAAAAAATAATGGTCATATGTGAATGAAACAATAAAATTAATGGGGGTTTTTTTTGGTGGTGATTTAAACTGTTTTGTAAAGCACAAGGATTGCATCAAAGCAAACTTACTGCATTATTGTTAAGAAACATACCGCAGCTTAGCAAATGGGCAAAGTTCAAATACACACATCTACACACACACACACACACACACACACACACACACACACACTGGTCTGGCTTATTCTACTGATTGTCATTGGACTGGAGTCAACATTGTGTTCCTCTGCACAGCGTCTTCTGGAGTCAGGCAGAAAATCAGGATCTAAGATAGAACCTTCCAGTAGAGACCGTTACAGTATATTTTTGTTTAAATATTTTTCTCTTGGCCTATGCTATGTTATACGGACCTAAAGTCAAATGGTTAGAGAGTATGCCTGCAGAATTGACGGTCTTAAGTTCGACCCACTTGTGGAATCGGATTTTATGGCTTAAAAGACCTCCTCTATCCACCCAATATTTACGTTGTCTGATCAAGCCAGGGAAGATCAAGGATGCAGGACAGAGATGGGAACTGCCTTCCATAATGCCATGTTCCGGATACAGTGAATCTCTCACTGTTCACTGCCTCTACAGCCCTTAGGCTAAAGGACTTTAACCCCTAATACTATGTCTATACTATGTTTACCTCTTTAACAAAGGCTCCCTCTCTTTAAAAAGACCTGTTCTTCTTATGTGTGTGTGTGTGTGTGTGTGTGTGTGTGTGTGTGTGTGTGTGTTCCTGAAAGTGATAAGCAGTGCTTGTGTGTGTGCGTGTGTGATTATATCTGTTTTGATAAGAGGTTTACAAAAAGTTAACTTTGATGAAATGGCAGCCCTGATATGGCCCTATGTGGTTGGCTTGGCTATATGTGATATGAAATGCTTAGATTATGTCCCTTCCTAGACTGTCTCCTTTTGACAGATGTGTTTTTGTGAAACATTTTTTATTTTATCTATACTATATGTATGTCCCATCAAATATTCATTCACTTCCAAAGACTTTTTTTCCTTCCTCTCTAACAGAATTACTCGCCCACAAAGACCCCTGCCCTATGAAAAACCTTTTATTTCCTGGGACTTTTTCATCTTACTTGTCTATGTGTTGTTTCCACCACGCTTATATCCCTGCTGAGGCTCCCACCCTTTAACAGACCTTTCCTGGAACAGTTTTTGTCAGTGCCCAGACCAGATTTACTTCCTAACAAAGACTCCCTTAAAAAACATCTGCTCACTGTCTACACTTTGCTGACCTCTCAATCAAGACTCCCTCCTCCTAAAGACCCCTGTAATAAGGATATCTGGATGCCATAACCGATTCCTCAGTATGATCACAACAGCATTAAAAAAAAAGTAGTATTTTGGACATTGGTTATGATAGGGTTAGAGCATGACAAAATACCTTCCAACAGTGGAACGTAAAACAAATACCCTCTCACATAGGAATGTAATGTAAGTATTTAAAAAAAAAAACAACTGTCAAGAATAATGAACTCCTTTAAAAATGTACAAAATGACAGCACATCTTTAAAAAAGGAAAAAAAAAAATCGTACACTGACAAGAACCACAGTTACAACTAAGACATATTTGCAGAAGATGGACCAAACAACATGGGAAAAACCGAACATACTGAATTACTGAAAATCACTTCGCACTGGAGATAAGGGGTCAGAAGGGGAGGGGGTTGGGATCAGAAGTAAATGAACCTGTTGCAGTCTAAAGTGACCATAATAAAAAAAAAAAAAAGTGAACTCTAGGATGTACTTATAACAAACATTCAAAATGGAATACATAGCTGCCAACCCTCCCGAAATTTTCGGGAAACTCCCGAAAATGAAAATCTGACAGGAAATCCCGAAAGTTGTCTTTTTTTTCCCGAAAAATGAAAAATCACTTCACGTTTCGGTAATTTTTCACAAGGTGTCAGTAAAAAGACACATCGGTTTACCAAAACAAATCGACTTCCGCCCGGTACTTCCGTCCGGTACTCCATCCGCGCGAAAATGGCTTCAGGAAAGCAGTGCCACATAGACTCGAAAAAAAGGGCAAAAGTCAAGTTTTTGCCGCGATACAAAGTCGACTACGCCTTCATTGATGCGTCCAAGAGAGATGAATATCATGCGTTTCGTAAAGAATGCCGTACTGACATCAACATCTCACATGGTGGAAAAAAAGACATCGAACTTCATGCCTCTTCTGCCAAGCACAAGAGCTTGAAGAGGAATGCGGCGATGATGCCATGATGGTGGTACATGGTCAAAGCCAACATGAGTGGGGCTTGCTATGAGCAGCAGTCTCCAATAGAGCTGTTGAAAAAAGCGAAGTCGGCAACATCAGATGCTCTCAAGGACAGAGAACAACTCAATCCCCCCCCCCCCCCCCCCCCCCCCCCCCCCTTCAGCATCCTCCTCCTGTTAGGCTGACAGGTTGTGAAAAAAAAAGTGTAGTTCTGAACAGATATAGGTGTACATTGTAGGAAAGAAATTTTTCCTTAGTGATTCCCCTCCCCTCCCCCCCCCCCCTATTTTTTTTGGTGTTCTTTATTACCATGGTGATGATGATTACCAACATCTTGATAGAAACTTTCAGTTTGCTGTTACAAACTATAGAGAATCAGATATCCAGGGATGATGAAACAAGAAATATTGCAGTATTGGTGGTATCCATTGTATACAGACTGAAAAACCAAGACTTCCAAAGCATCTTTCATTGTAGCTAGATAATCTAGGAGCAAAGAGCAACACAAATGGACATTAGTCTGGAGACTTTTCTTCTCTGCGTAACCTGTCAATACACAGTTTACTTGTTGGACTGAAGTGGTATGTTGAAGTGCTTTCTAATGTTGAGTAATGTGTGATGACTAATTTTTGTAATCTGTATGCTTTGCTATCAGTACTGTTCATGTCTAATTCTAGCATGATGAGATGGAAGAAATATCCCCTTTTCAACCCCAGAAAAGCTGGGGTTTTTTACCTCCAAATGTGCATGTACCCGTCAGCGTCTGGGGGCTTGCCCCCAGACCCCCAGCAGGGGCATTGCCCCTGCACCCCACTGGGGGCCTACGGCAGCCCCCGGACCCCCACCTTCTCACAGGAATTTCTGTTCCAACAGGTTGGCAGCTATGGGAATACATCTAGGTAACAAAAGAGAGGCAACAATCACAGAAGTCACAACAATACAAACTTTTTAATCCTGTTTACATTACCAGCATTTTCATTCATTTCAAGATATGGTTATCTCGGTTAAAACAAATCATTGCACAAAATAAAACCAAATGAAAAATGACATGTTTTGAGCGGAATAAAAAAACATGCAGGAACAAAGAAAATGTACTTCATATTTAAGATCAAATGCACAGCCTCCAATACTCGCAAACACAAGTTATGATTAAATTACAGAGCTTTCAGCAAGAATCATGTTTAACAAACGGCAGGTGTTTATGATATGAGCTCAAGCGAAACTGTTTACAGACACATGCGCACAAACAATTTCTGTAATCTTCCAAATCAAAGAGTTCTCCATATATTTAGGTTCACAGCCAAAAAATCTTCCCACTAAATACTTAAGTCTTCCCTTCCCTATGAGTAATACTAATAAATTTTTATTTTTTGGACTAGTGCATGACTTGAAGAAAACACTCTTAATGATGCTATAGCATATGGAATGCTTCAAACATGTAGTATATCCGTCTCTATTTACAAAAAAATGTTACACTTAACACAAAAATTCTTTGGTTTTTACAAGTTTGAACAAAACAACACAAGACGCTCACTGATTAGTGTTTACATGGATAATTTCATAATTTTGAACATCTCACATGAACCAAATCATCCATGAGTGCTTGAAATGAACCACACAAACTACTGAAATGCAGCTTCTCAAAATGAAATCAATAAATCTATGAAATCAAATAGAAAAAACATATAAAACTCAACACAACAAACCCTGCCAATACTTTAATTTCTTTGCCCTTGATCACCCTCTCTCCCTTAAAAGAAAAGGAAGACAAAAATTATTGAATATAATTGTCCATGCCTACACAACTTGGCACAAATGAAAGATGTGTTCCTCATCTTCGAAACCATCTAATTTTCTACTGAGCTTTTTTTTTTCCTCAAGTCCATTTGTTACTTCTCTATGCAGAGATATAGTGACCTAACCAACAAACCTATGAAACCTAATGAAGAGCTGACAACCTGTGTTCGAGTTATCTTACCGACAAATAAGAAAACCAATATGGCCAAAACAATACCCCCTTTGGCAGAACCTCACCTTTGAACAGGGTAATGAAAAGAAAAAAGAAAAAAAAATCCATAACATACAAACACTAACACCTTTGTTTCTCCTGTACTTCTTCCTTTGCATACTCTGTGCGCCTCCTCCCCTTCCCTCAAAAAAAACAACCTGAAACAAAACAAAAATCAGCAATCAATCAAATCCACTAAACCAAACCACTAGGATGGCACTAGTCGCAGCATTGGCTGCCAGGTGGTGATAATCCCAATGACCGAGGAGATAACTCCAGCCAGCCCCTGCATGCCCGGTGATGCCTGAATGTGGCCCAGTGCTTCCAGCGGCAGCACCAGGTCACTTAAGTTCTTCGCCAGATCCAACACAAAGGTTGGTTGTCGACCAGGCATCGACGGATGACCTGACCTCTTGAGGGCATGCTTTTCCGTGTGCGGTGTCTCATGTTGTTATTCTCCAGCACATCTCGGTCCAGTTTGTGCTGCTGTTGCTTCAACTCTACCTCCCGACTGCGTAGCTCCTGGGAAACAAGGCGGCCATGTCGTAGACATCTCTTACGATGCCGAGGACAAGGGTGATGAGCCAAAACTTGGCTGAGAGTTTGTTCCATTTGTCCTTGTCCACCTGAACAGAGAGCATAGTGTGGATTCTTTTTTTAAATGCTATAAAACTTGACCCCCAACCACTACTCCCAACTTTTACCTCAAGCATCAAACAATGTTTGAAAAAATAACACCTGTAACACATTCAAAGGAGGTTAAAGTAAAGATGTAATACAGCAGATTGTTTAGAAGACTGGATTTGCAATCTGGGAGATGCAGTCATTTAGGGTCTAGGTAATGCCTGACGGGCTGGGACTGCATTTTCCCATCTTCATCTATTCATGAGTGGACCTGCTAGTGGCTGATCTCCCTTGATGCCCAAGTGTACAGGGGCAATCCCATAAGTACTTTATCCATCCGTCAAAACATTCTTCTGGGCCATTTCTTACCCCCCCCGACTCCCTGTAAAGCCTTCTTCCCTTTAAAGACAAGTTCTGGTGCATTTCTGTCTTTATCTATACTAGATTTACCTCCTAATGAAGACTCTCCTTTTTGAAAACTTAATTTTCAGGAACATTTCTGTCATTTTCAAGATCTTAAGATTCAACTCTCCATGAAGACTCCTTCTGAAGACATATCCACCAAGACTTTTTTTTTTTTTTTTGTACAGGAATTCAACTTCCAGTAAAGACTCACTCCCTTTAGAACATATTCTGTAGGAA
The DNA here is from genome assembly GCA_033310375.1 of Conus canariensis. NCBI lineage: Eukaryota > Metazoa > Mollusca > Gastropoda > Neogastropoda > Conidae > Conus > Conus canariensis. Next base: position 31,641,592 of record CM065729.1, on the reverse strand, counting down.
TATTCACATCTTTGGACAAGATTCATCTCCTGACCAGCCGCCATGGCGAAGTGGTTAGCGTCACAGACTCCCGGCTGGGAGGTTGTGGGTTCGAATCCCATCAGAGTCATGTGGGTTTTTCTGCCCCGACCGGCTCCTACCCAGAGTTGAGTTTGCTGCAGACTCAGTTGGGAAGACTGGGACCACACAGTCATGTTTCATCCACTTAATGGATGCGTTTCTGAGAGTGTTACTCAAATTTCCTGACCAACACTGCAGGTGCCTGTATCTCTCGGGCATGGTTGGCGCCGGGATATATTATGAAAGGAAGCATAGAGTACAGCCCTGTCATGTAGTCTCAGACTGAAATGGAAATCCGTAGCATCATCTTAATCATCCTCATTCTCATCGATCAGCACCAAAAAAAAAAAAAGTCTCAAATTCTATGGCCCTTCATGCCCTGCTCTCATGGTGACCTCAATTTCGATGTCCTCTCCACGTCTGTGGCCTTGGTCTGGTTCCGTCGGGGTCACCAGTATCGGCGAGTCCATGGGGGCTGTCGTTGGACGGACGTGGTGGCGCCCTCCGGAGGGAAAGCTCACTCACGCCGGCTCCGCGACTAAGCAATTATTGTTGTCAGTAGGAGGCTTAGTAGGTGGTGGTGTCCTGCTTATGTTAGATCAGAACAGGCACCACTGAACACCACCGAAGTGACTCGGCAGCAGTGCAGTGTCTCCTCCGGTGGGTTGCCTCTTGACGACTTGACATTGACTGCTCCCTGTGGATTGCCGGTGCCGGGGGTGCGGCGGGGCTGACTGGGCTGTGGCTGTGGACGGGGTGTCGGAATGAGCGGCGTGGGTGCACTGCCTCTGAGATGGCACAGAGGTTGGGACAGCAAAAAAAAAAAAAAATTCATCTCCTTGTCAAGACTGCTCCATCTTTAACGACATACTCTGTAGGAACATCTCTGTCTTTGTCTCCTTTTAAGACTTACTCCTCTTACAACATATTCTGTAGGAATATTTTGGTCTTTGCATTAGATTCACCTCTCATAAAAACTCCACTGTTTAAAGACCTAATCTGCTAGGAAATTCTGTCTTTGTACTATGTTCACCTCTCAGCAAATACTCCATCCCTTGGAAGACATATTCAGTCGAAAATTTCCGTTTTGTACTAGTTTCACTCCCATAGAGACTCCTTCTAGCATATTGAGTAGAAACACTTCTGATTTTGTACTGGATTCAGCTCCCAGTAGAGACTCCTTCATATGCATACTGAGTAGAAACACTTCTGATTTTGTACTGGATTCAGCTCCCAGTAGAGACTCCTTCGTATGTATATTGAGTAGAAACACTTCTGATTTTGTACTGGATTCAGCTCCCAGTAGAGACTCCTTCATATGCATATTGAGTAGAAACACTTCTGTTTCTGTACTGGATTCAGCTCCCAGTAGAGACTCCTTCATATGCATATTGAGTAGAAACACTTCTGGTTTTGTACTGGATTCAGCTCCCAGTAGAGACTCGCTCCCTTTTAAGACAGTGCAGGAACTTTTCTGTCTTTGTCCTAGATTCACCGGCCAGTAACGACTCCCTCTCTTTAGACCATTTTCTGTAGGAATATTTCTGTCTTTGCACTAGATTCACCTCCTTGTCAAGACTCCTTCCTATAAAGGCAAACTCTGTAGGAATGTTCCTGTGTTTGTACTAGATTCACATATATGCTCACTCCCTGTAAATACATGTTCAATAAGAACATTTCTGTTTTTATGTACTAGATTCACCTCCCAGCAAAGAATCCCTTCCCTTTAAAGACATATTCTTCTGGGACATTCCTCTCTTTGTTCACACCAGAATTACCCCCACAGTAAAGGTTCCTTCCTTTTAACAGGGGTGTATGCTGGGATGGGTACAGAAGCCTGAAACCCGAGTTTTGAGTATTACATAAGCCTGAAATACACTGCACTGCAGCCTGAAAACAGTCTTTACACTGGCATCTCCCTATATTTTTTTTTGTTCTGTCAAAGCATGGGTGGAAACTGGGGTGAGAAATTCCAAATGTTCATAACAACAGGGAGTATTCCAATATTTTAGTACAAGAAGCACCCAAGACATTGATTTTCTTGCGCTATGTTTCAAACTCATCCCTATTTTCATTGCTTTTATACTACCATGTCCATCTCCAGTTCTTCACTGAGCCATCCCTCATATCAGTGAGTAACTTCGCACTGTTTCTTGTCAAAAACTTCATTTTTGACTGGATCCACTGCCTAGGCGCTCGCTATGAAAATAATAAAGAGAACAGTCCCCTTTTGAAAATTCATGATTGAGCAAGTCTACAAATGCTAAAGTTACTTCAAATTGTCAGTTTAATTACAAATAAACCTGTTTTCATTGTTATATATCTCTTCCTCTCTTCAACAAAGGAAAACATGTATGCAGTCACTGCATGTCTGAAAGCTCGAAAACATCCAAAGGTACAATATGGCTGATCCTGATCTGGGAAAAACAAACACCTGGATGAGCCGGATTTGGGAAAAATAAACATTTGGATTAACCACATTTGGGAAAAATGAACACCTTCTAAGCTGGATTTTTAGCCTAGGCTGGATCATTTGCACCCCTGCTTTAAAGACATACCCTTCTAAAACATTTCTGTCCTTGTACCATTTCAAATCGCAGTGAAGCCTTCCTCCTTTTACAGACGTTTCATTTTCCTGTAGCAGTTCTGTCTTTGTAGTAGATTTACGTCCCAATATAGATTCCCTTCCTTTAAACATTACATTCTTCTGGCATGTTTCTGTCTTTGTTCTAAATTCACTTACCAGTTAAAACCCCCCTACCTCTTGATTTAGCCATGTGTTCTGTGTCTACAGTTGATTTGCCTCCCAATACAGACCCCCCCCTGTTTTTTTTAGAGAATTATTCTTCTGCAACATTCATTCTTTCAGCACTAGATTTATATACTAAACCAACAAAAACATATCCGTTTCAAGACAGTTCATTTGTACCATTTCTGTCTTTGTCTCTACTGGCATAAAATACTCCCAATACAAAAGATTCCCTAAGAGCGTATTTGAATATTTATCTCCTACACCATTTCAAGCAGGCAGAATTTCTATAAATGTCATATATACTCATACAAATAATTTCATAAGCATATACATTAACATCGAGGCAATACTAAGGCAGTGCACCAAGTTTCAATCAACACCACAAACACAACCATCACAAATGACAGTATCATCATCAGACTCCAACCTTTGCAATGCCGATGCGACCAGCCAACACAATGTGATCAAACAGAAGGTAGAGAGCCTGGTTCAGCTTGGACACTGTGATGGTCCAGCGAATAACATTGTTGGAAATGTGCAGACTGTTCAGTGCTGAATGGACAAAGTCCACACTCTTCCCCACCCGAAGAACTGTAACAGAAACAAGTTTCACGTCACCAGCGGCGATAGCTGTATACTTTGTCTTTGCCAGACAACTTTCAGATGTTTGTAACTCCTGGAAGTTTTTTTCCCTCTATTTTAGTCTTAATTTCTTAATCTTGCTAGCCTCCCATTCTCTCTCTCTTTTTCTCGCTCCATCTACTGGGGCACCTGTTATACCCCCATTACGATCACTTACACTCAACAAGCTATAAGTATCTACCTTGGCAATATTCAAATTATGGATATCTTTTAATCTTCAAGTCATATTCAACCCATCCCTTCTTAAAAACAAACAGAAAAAAGGGTAGTTTTCTTGAAATGTATAAGAATATGAACATCAGTTAGGTCTCTCAAGGAAGTGTAACAGCTTATGGCTAGTCCCATACACAACATTTAATCTGCTCAGCCATAGGACAGACAGGTTAAGGAGGAGGGGTAAAGTGGGGGGGGGGGGGGGGGGGGGGCGCTGTCAGGATTCTCATGGGTGAGAATTGGTAGATGCCTGACTTATCTATAACCTTATATATTGTTAGTTTCAAAGTGGGGTGACTGCAGGCGGAAACTGAAACAAACTTGAAAGAACAAATATTCTGCCGGACAAAAGGGACTAATAAATTAACAAACAAATTACAAGACAATAGTCCTGTACTTTGTTTGTCCCTTCTGTCCAGCGGAATAATTCAATATTTTCTTAAGTTTATATATTCTTGTCCAAAGTTATGTGGATCACACTACCTGCATTATTGCACTCTAGCAAACTGTAAAAGCTTGGGAAAAGTTTGACATTGTGTAATACATGAAAACAGAGAAAGCTTTAAAATCAGGAAAGAAAAGGCTTTGAACAACAACTGGGTGCTTTTACAGTGCAAAGCCCTCTGCAATAACAAATTTTGCCCTTCCACCATTTTCCTCTCCCTCCTCGATTTTGGGGAGCAACAAATGCAGTCATCAGAAAATACAAGAGGCCATAATGGAACTTGAACATTCGAAAGTTCAGACAAGACACAGTTCTGTTCAAGAAATAACACTGAAACACAAGTTCTGCACTATATTCTGTGCTTGACAGGAAGCCAGTGTTATTCTTTCAAGAGAGGTGACTAAAAAAAAAAAAAAGAAAAAAAAAAGGTAATTGGTAGTGAGATTAACCGATTTCAAAGATGAGGTTAGCTTCAGCATTTTGTGCATGTTGGAGAGGTTTGATGAGACAGCAAGGAGTGAGATAAATGATCCAGTCAAGACAGGTTAGAGCCAACATGACTGAGTTCACCATATGCAACCTGGCATGTTTTCTTTTCTTTTTTGCTGAAAGAGATCCTGATCTAAGATAAAGCTATACTCACAAACATAATCAGAGGATGAGATGGTGTCTCTTCGAAAAGGAATTGTAATGGATAAAAAAAAAAAGGTTGTGAAGAAAATTCATTGCCATGCTTCTATCTAAGCATTCAATTTTAGATTTTAATGAAACACAATTACCTGCAAGTTTACTACCATTCCCTGTCCCTCCCCCCTCTCCCTGGCCATCATCTCTTGTCTTAAACATACCTTGTGAAATCATGAAGTGTGTGTGTGTGTGTGTGTGTGTGTGTGTGTGTGTGTGTGTGTGTGTGTGTGTGTGTGTCTTATATACAAATTCACAGTTAATAAGTTGTAGGTTATATCACACACACACACACACACACACACACACACACACACACACACACACACACACACACACACTATCATACATACTCACTGATTTTAATATGAATACACCCACAATGGTTTGAAGTTTATTCTTCACAATGTGGATGTATTTATTGCCACAATGGTTTGAAGTTTATTCTTAACAATGTGGACGTATTTATTAAGAAGTTTCTAATTATTCATAAATGCATACAACATTCACAAATCATGATTTCCCCAAACCAGCTGTCAAACAACTAAGGCAACAAATGCCATTCAAAATTATCACAGCAGCAATGTAAACAACAGCATCAAAAATAAACAACAGCTAATTCATGCATGTATCATGTGTATCATTTGTGACACCTGAAAAATAACATGTGTCAAACATTCACTTGTCTCTTTCATACTGGTTTGTAAGTAACCATAACTTAGCACTCTGTTTTACATGTTTATTTGTATTTTGCCTTGTTTTCACGTACTATTGCTGGCTGTCTCAGCCTCCATTTAAAAAAAAAAAAGCTACCACAAAACATCACAATTACCACTACCTCCAGCAGCATTTCCCCCACAGCAATGTCAATAGGCAGGATTCCAACAGGTTTTCTTGTGGGGGCAAAAAACAAAAAAACCATCAAAAACAAAAACTTCTGAAGACTTCTCCAGAGCTTTGCCAGGGCTCTGACAGAAAATGTCAACACTGTACATAATGGACTGTCAACATATTTAACAGCACTGTTGCTCATGTTTGTGATGTAAAACAGTTTTCCCATACAGGGCAGCTTCTCCAACATACAGAGCCATCTGCGAAAAAAGCCAACTTGATCTTGGTAAAACACATAAAGGGAAATAATTCTGGTGGCATTCAGGCTGTTTGATGTCTGAAAACGCATTTTTGGATCTGGATTGGGGGGGGGAGTGGGGGGGAAGGAGGGGACGGGGAGGGAGGAAAGGTGGAAGGGGGGGTCAACAAGTGCTTGCATTTTATCTTCTTTCTTCCCCTCACTTTCCCACGATCTTATTGTAGAAAATAGTTGAGATTTTTGCTGATTTGAAATCAATATTTCAAGGATGCCGCTCCCCCCCCCCGCCCCCTCTCCCATATGCTGTTTTTCAAGCATTTCCCTGGAAAAGGCTCTTCTATTTTTCCTGCACATTTCAACATTTTCAGGACTATACAAACCCTGAATGGCTGCAATAACAATAAACGACAACAATTAAATCATAAAAATTACAATCAAAAGACAATCTACGCTGATCTCTGCCCCCTCCTCCCACCCCTTCTCTCCCAAGTCTCTCCTCCCAACAGTCCTCCCTACATTCATCCAACTTTTATCTGTCATTGTTTTCAGCCCAGCTATCCACATTGGGACATGTCACACACAATGGTTGGAAACACTCGCTCCCATCTAAACTACCATTGCATCAGTATACCATGAAAACAGCAAAATGTGATGAGAAATATAGACAAAAAAGTCACCTGGAAAATAAGATCAGGGGTAATCACAGTCATATTCTACTATAACCCAGAATATGCTTCCTGGGCTGTTACTGTTATTCTTTCTGTCACTTTCTCACCAGAAACTCATCTTTATTTTCTTTTTCTCTTTTTGATGATCCATAATATGCATGAAAAATAACCTGACACGAGGTGGTAAATGAGAAAGAAAAAAAAAGACAAACAAAAAAATATACAGGAATTCAATGGAAAAAAAATAAATAAATAAAAGAGAGGAGCAAAAAAACAAAGAGACTGGCTGAAAAGAGGAAATTTCAAGCACAGAATTTCCAGAAGATGAGGATACTATTTTCACTAAAAGAGCCCCCACATATACATGTCCACCCTGCTTGCCCATCAACCAGCCAGAGACATTCAAGGAAGCCTCACATTTTCTGCAGGTGCTGAGGGCAGTGCTCAGAAGCTGCAGTTTCTGCACGCAGTCCTGGGCAAGGTTAGCCTTCTGCAGATGCCACCAGATAAATTTGCTGCAGTACTGCACCAGTCTGTGCACACACACACACACACAACACACACACACACACACACACACACACAGAGCAAGACAATCAGCACAAGACAGTGACTGTGAGTGAGCAAGAATCTGGTCATGAAGGGACTTGCAACAGGTGATGGTAGATGTCTTATTGCCTGAATATGCCATCTAGGGCCATAGAAAGAAAAGGTTTCTCATTCAGCTGATCCTGTCAAAAAGTCCATGTGGCCACTGGTATCAGCAGGATTTCTTTCGGTGTAATTTACACTCATTAAAACTTGGTAATCTACTTCCTGTAGCCGGTTATCGCACTTAACTATGTGTCATTACCTCTGTCCAGCTGTTCATCTGTAGGGTTCACTTTCAGAAGGCAAATGAAAATGCTCGGTACTTCCTGCTTGCTTTCCAATTATCCTGGCATATGCTGGTCTCAATTTTTCTGTTTGCATTTAATGAATGTAGATACCCACTAAAGCATCTTTCACATACATGTGTGTAAGACTTTCTCTCAAACTCGAAGGGCTTGGGAACAGCCTCCTGCATGACTCCACATGGTAATCTGGGAGGTCTGAGAAAACTTCCTATATGCTTCATACTTCACCCAGTGCTCTATAGTTCATACTTCACCCAGTAAGTGTTGCTGGGGCTTCAACCTGCTACCCTCAGACTGTGTTCTACTTCTAGTCACCATGCTATCACACCTGTCAGCCTGTTTACATAATGCAGAACACTGCAGACTTCAGAATACAATGCCAAATGGCTGAAACCATTTAGCCACTGTAAAATATCAATGCAAAAAAAAAAAAAAAAATCAGATGCAACTATCAAAAACTGTGTTGTTTAACCTTAACAAACTCTCTCTCTCTCTGTACGCAGGCTGATACTCCTGCGGACACTCTCTATATAATATAGATAGGCAAGGATTAATCCCATCTACCCAACAAAGGGAGTGGAGTTTTGTGTGTATGACTGTTTTTTATCCCACCATTAAGGCAGCCATACTCGAGCTTCGGGGACGGTGCATGTTATGTGGAACGTGTCGTCCATACCAACGGCCAAACTGGCCTTTTCTTCCAAAAGTTAGTGATGGGATTTTACCTGTGTGCAAGATGTTATGCATGCGTTCACACACGGAACCTCGGTTTATAGTCTCATTCGAAGGACTGTATGGGAAATGGAGTCAGAACCAATGATAACTCTGAGTGAAAAATCCCCCTGTACTGAAACAGCTCAACAGAGATTTGAACCCGCAACCCTTGGATCACCAAGATTGTGAGTCCAGTGCTCTACCACTGAGCTGTTTCGGCCCCTTTAACCTTAACAAAATCTTGTACTTGACATGATACCTGTTCAAGTTGGTATATATGGTGTGTTCAGTCCACTACATTTAAGCCTAAATTTAAAAGAATTGTTAAAAAAAAAATTTTTTAAATGAGAGGCCATCCAATGAAAGTAAATCTAATTCATACGCACACTTGTTTCATACTAACAGGTTACTTATCTTTGGAAAAGGGGAGTTGGCAGTTAGCTGACACTGTTCAAAATGAGTAGAGTTTTAACATGAAGCAATATTGCTATGAAATTTTTCCAAAACTGTAGACAGTTTTCTCAGTGCCAAGCAAGAAGCAGGCCAGGCAGGGCAAAGTGCTGTGCATCTGTGGTTCAAGTCAGCAGCTAGCCATTGTGAATGTATGCACAGGATTAATCAAATACGACTTTCCAATACTCCATGAAAAAATCACAGTAGCTGAAATGTGGGAAAACTTAGACATCGATACAAGAACACATGAAACATGACAGACAGGCAGTAAGTGATATAGTAACTACCATCTGCATCAAAATCTGGCACACTGGGGATTCAATCACATCATCAATCTTCCCAAGAAAACAAATCTCCAACATTGCCAGAACCACTGCACTATCACTTTGATCAGACGTGTGTGCAGTCATGTTCAAAATTGTTCTGAATGCATGACAACTGCAAGCATATACCATTATGGCTGGAGAACAAACTGGATTCTGCTATGGCAGAATACTCTTGAACTGATCTTTAACCAGTGTACCATTTGCAATTTAGAGTATCTCCAACACTAGAGTTCTACCATGTCTGTATAAACTTCAATGAGTCTGACAGAATCTGGCAGCAGGTGCTATAGGCCACAATGAAATAAACTTAACATGAGACAAAACATTATCAACACATCCAGCAACTGTACTCCAAAGCTGCTAGTGCAGAGTTCATACAGGTTCCACACTTCAGATGGAGTTAGTCAGGGCAGCCTCCTATCTCCCACACTTTTCAATATTTTCCTAAACACATCATGACTGATCAATTTAATATCATGTCAGCACAGTCAGCACTGAAGGAAGAACCATCACGAACCTCCAATTTGCAGATGACATCAAAGGCCTGGCAGGCAGTGAGCAAGAACTCACCAGGCTTGTTCAACGCCTGGATGAAACATCGGCAAGGCATGGCACAGGAAATCAATACCGAGAAGACCAAGATGGTGGCCAGCCAAAACATCACCATCAATATTGTTATAACTGTCCATGGACAGAAGCTAAAATCTGTTCAACAATTCGTGTACCTGTGATCCATCATTAGCAGTAAGGAATCAAAACCCAGAAATCCTCTCAAGGACAGCACTGTCCACACTAAAGCCTGTTTGGAAGGACAAGTCACATCTGCATGAAACACATTCAGTTCCTGCATGTTCTGTTACATTCCATCTTCCTGAATGCATAGGGGACATGGACCCTTAGTGTGCCTCTGGAAAGATGACTCCAAACCATAGAAATGAAGTGTTACTGCAAGGTTATAAATTTTCTGATTATATCACCAGTAAAATTGCAATCAAACCATCAAGCAGCATACCAGACCATATGAAATTCTACGGACATCAGTTATGAAAAGAAAACTAGATTGGAATGTCCATGATGCAGTGGCATTGCTGAAACAATCCTCCAGGGAACTGTTGGAGGGAATTGTAGGGGAAGACAGAAAGAAAAAAAATGATAGGCTGACAGCATTGCAGAATGGATATGGAAAACATTTGGAGAGACCCAAGCATTAGCACACAACCAACAGAACTGGACAGTTGGTAAAACGTTCTTCAGTGTGGTGCCCCAGAGACTCCCCATACATTAGGGAAGACAATGAATGCACAACGTGCAGCAGTGGACTGCTCACACAACCCAGGACAAAAATGCATTCAGAAGTTTGAATGATCACTTATTTTGCTAACATATTTCTCACACTTCAGTTTTCCTATGACTAAAATGACAAAACAGCTCCTAGTGAAATCCTTTTCTCTTGACTGCTGGAAAGAAGAGTTCTCACAGTGGCAGAACGGGCAATACCACTGTTTATTAACAACCTTTGTTGTTGCTGCAGATATATTTAACATCAACTTGACAAACATCAGGAAGAATTTTGTTTCCAAACAAATTCTAATATTGGAAAACTGTGCGTATTCAGAAAACAAAACTCAATGGGCTCTGATATCAAAATAAATTCTTTTCCAGTGTTTTCATTTTAAAAGCAAAATATTGAAAATGTTCCTGTTTTAAAACTGACTTCACGGTCAAATGTGTAGCATTATTTTTAGTGTTCATTATTCTGCGAAAGCTGTTGAAAATAAACTTCAAATTTTAAACCTTTCTAAAGCTGGTGGACCAGATAATATTTCACCAAAGCTGTGGTACTCAAAGAAGCTTGTGTAGGACTATCTGTCCTGGGATGTCGCATAAATCTGGAAATAGGTCTTCGGTAGTTAGGAAGTAACATCATAAACTTGTATTACATTACTGTGTGTATACCGCTGCCCTTGTCATCATTCGTGTAGTTTCTGACACAGTGAACGAGATTTATGCAGATCTCTCAACAGCCTTCACAAATAATTGTATTCTCTGTTTGAGCAGCCTTTTAACTCATTCCACCCTTTTGCTACAGAACTGCTGAATAACACTATGGATCTACACCTGAGCAATGCTAGGGCCACACAACTGATGCACTCAAATTGGTTAACTCCAAAACTATGCAAGTTATAGTATTGAAATTCTGTCACTAATGAAAATAAAGATTTGTTACCTATATGTTGAAGTTTTAAAAACTTTTAAACTAAACTGAGTCTGTTGTTTACATTCTTACATTGATTTATGTACAATAAAAGAATATCTAAGTCTGTCAAAGCATCTTAAGTCCAAAGGTGCAGTGGTATATGGAATTTTCATATATGTTACTTAAACTATCATTCATGCTATGACTGTGAAGTTTTTCACATCTTGGTTTCATATTTCATCTGACGCTAGAGTTGTAATGAACTACCTTGTTTGTCCATAAAACAAAAGTTTGAGTGTGTCAAAGCAGCAAATGTCCAAAAGCACATCAGATTTGATGAAATTATATCTAGCTACACAATCATTTGTCATATTTAGCAATAACTAAGTGATGCAGATTTCTTTGCTTCTTGGCAATACAATCTCTGTGATACTCAACTTAAGTGAATTACACCTTCCTCTCATGTAGATCAACCTGAACTGACAGCGAGAGGCTGCCCAACTCTGAAGGGTTGAAAGGAAGGTTGATGTCCTGTCCTGCCACCCGTGATGATGCAAAACATTGTCAAACTTTTGACTTTACTTTCCTGTGCATATGACGATTGATAAACCAAATATTCTCAGTAAACCACCGCAGACAAATATTGGATGTATAAAGAAGGGGTGTTTTAAGGCTAGGTAATCTTCATGGTGAGGGGTCCTTATTATTGAGCGTAGGAACGTCATATGCTATTTTTCTGACTCCACTTTCGTCTATTTACCGTTATTTAACTTAATGCCATTTTCATTAATTAACTTAATTAACTGCGTAGATATAGACGAAAAAAGTTAAAATAACAGTTTAATGCGTTATTTAGGTTGCCCAGCAGTCAGATACTACGAAAATATTGCTTGAAAAGCGCTCAATAACATGGACCCCTTTCCTTGAAGATTACCTTAAGGCTATTATTATCAGTGACTGCAAAACAGTCTGGAGTCAGTTGTACCTTCTCGTTTTATTTCACTCTTTCTTCTTCTCCTTTTTCGGGTTGAGCAGCCACAATCAACTTGCTGATTTTTTTTTCTGCCGTTACTTTGGGGAGGGGGGGAGGGGGGGGGGGGGTTAAGCAACACCAAACCTCACTGACCTGAATAACTTGTCTCTTCCGCTCGCCTGGGCATTGAATTTGACAATCTTAGCGACCAAGTGGCCTTCCATTATGAAAATAAATCACTTCCTCCGGAGTAATACCACCATGATAATTTCATCGTGCACGCTGTCTGCTACGTGCAAAGGTTGGATACCACGAAATGAATAACTCTCAGTAAATGAAGAGAGTAGTGTCCCTTGTCATTTGCAAACAGCGCAAGATTTGTAATCTTAAATTTATAAACAAGCGTAAGATTTGTAGTCCTATCTGACGTAAGTAAATATTTCAACAAACAAATTATAGGACGTAAAAAACTCCCTGAGAAAATTTGAAATTACTTTACTTGTCATGTCTAGATTAAATGAGAGTAAGAGGTGCTGATAAACTGATAGTGAGAAAAATTCAAAATTTTGCATGCCTGTTACAGTGGCATTGCGAATCAGTGTTACATGTCTACTACGATAGGGCTTGAACAGCGCGTTAGATTGGCAATTCAAGTGATTTTAGGGTTGCGGGTTCAAATCTCCGCCACGGCCGTTTTGGTACAGGGGACCTTCCCCATGAATTTAAGTTCTGACTCCCAAAGTAAAAGTTCTTTTACCCTTTAGATGGGTCCCCCTAAAGTGACATGATAATGCAGCATGACGGTCGTCATCATACAGGAGACATGGTGGAAAGAAGAATTAACTGAAGGCAGCTGAGTGTTGAAACTAGGATTTTAAGAAATCGTCATTGCAATGTTAGCACTGACTAATACTTGGGCAGTGGTCGTACTAAACAGTCACACATAATATGATTAATGCTTGAAAGTTTAACGCAGATGCACACACCTATTCTGTAAATGTTGGTGTTCAAGTATACCATTATCAGTTTTCACCATACTGGGCCAACCTCTTACATGCACACACACTCAGCAAGACTGGCTTTTCCACACTAAGTATGGTCAAATGTACTTAAGCTTTGCATGTGTGATTTATTGATAGGGTACAGTTATAATCTGTCAACATTTCACTCGCAACATTGTCAACAGTTTCGACCAGTGCTTGAGCCATTGTGGCGGAAGTCATCAAGTTCCAAATGTTCAATACATCAGTGGACATTGTAAACTGCAGGTGTACCATTCTTTATTCTTACTTAGGATAGGAGTGATTTTGTTTTTAGTTGATTAATTTTAAGCTTACACTAATACAGCCTTCCTGTTGCATATAAAGTTCATTGCAGGATTTCACTGACACTCACACAGTGGGTTAACAATAATTTATGGTATTTAGTCATATCCATTTCTTTATGAATTATAATGTCAGGGTTTACTTGCATTTTTTCCTTTCTTATTTTTTAAGTTATGATTAGTAATGAACGCCAGTGCCTTGTAATGACTGCTGAATTGTTGATATGAGTGAAACATAGTGAGTTTTATAACCAGTGTTAACTAAAAAATTGTTTACATGACCGTTATCATGGACTGTTCCTCACTTGCCTTTCTTTCTGTGTCTCTCTGGCCCTCATCTCCACCCGTCATCTCTCTCTCTCGCTCTCTCTCTTTATCTGTCCCCCTCTTTCTGTATATGTGCGTCAGCATGGATGCTCCAAGCTTGCAGGAACTGTCTCAACACTTCACGGAGAAACTCTCCCGCCTGACTGAAAGCTTGGCCATACAGTCTTGTGTAGAGAGCACAGACGAAGATATTCATGCAGAGAGCTGTCAGGCCATGCAGACGCTGTGGCAGGAAGTGGACGAGCTGTCCGACATTCTCAGCTTGGTTCGAAGTAAATGCACAGAGCAGCGCAAATCCCTGGCTCAAGTACAGGTATTCTTCCAGTTTGTGCATCTGTGTTTGAGCTATATGGCCTGTGGTGTCTTGTTATTAGGGGTAACTGTCTGGGTTTGTTTGTTTGTTTTTAATCATCTTAGACTTTGTGTGTTGTTCATCGTCTAAATCATAGTATGTGATATTGAGGGCCTGGAGGGAAATGGACATGGCTGGGATGTGAGAGAAGGCTGGCACTGTGGTTCAAGCTGCACATTGGGCAAGGTTGTGTTTCCTGCTTTCTACTTTACCTGAAATGAAGGTCAGATTGCAGTTCTTTTGGATGAGACAGTAAACTTGGATCTCATTTGCACAATTTGCATGTAAAAGACTCCATGGCAGCATGAAAGTTGGCAAAGTTCTTAATGAAATCCCACTTGAGTAAGTTAAATAAAAATTAACATAGACAGACGAAAAGAAAAAAAGGGTCATGCCATGCAGATTCATAATGCCTTGCGAAAGCAGCCTGAAATCGGAACAGAAATCTGCATGTAAGAGAATGTGATACACTTATATAGTAAAATACAATAGCAATGTAAGAAAATAAAATGCAACGCATTGCAACATGCTTCACTGCAATGAAATGCAATCCAGTGCATGACTATGCAACATAATGCAATACAACACAATGCAGTACAATTGGAAACAACATAACCGAAATGAAACCAGTGTTGGACTAGGCCAGTTATCTACTGACTGTTGTACAACTTTGTTGTTTTTCACTTGCAACCAAATTTTCTCACACACTGGAAATAAAGTTCTAATGATGTGAAAAGTTTGAGAAAAAAGAACAGAAAAAATCTGACCCAAAACATTTCTTATGTAAAAAGGAAATCATACAACAACAACAAAAAACCCAGAGTAAAGCAGCTACACCACTAGACTGACCACTGAAGCAAGCTTAAGCTTTTCCCACATATCTGATCAGATAGACATATAAACAACAAAACAAAACCACACACACACACACGCACGCATGCACACTCGCACGCGTGCATGCACACTTCAGCAACACTATCTTGCACACATACCAGCAACGCTATCTTGGCCAGCCAAGCTTACAACTTTCACCCATCTCTGATCATGTGGATATGTTTTTATCTCTGGTCATGTAGGTATGTTGTTATAAGCAATTTACACCCTGTCAGTTGGTGACTTTAAGAACATGTTGAAGTTAATTAAAATGGCAGATATGAATTTGTAATAATCCTAACCCAACTGTTTAACAGGAGATTAACTCATTCATTTCATCAGCATCAATAAATGCTATTACCAACAGCAGCGAATGTTTTTTGTGTCATCGATTCAGAAATGTTTTGTGACAGTATTGTGTATTCTATGAGAGAACACATTATCTGATAGGGACAGAGACAAGGATGTGCACAGACAATATGTTTTTGATGTCAGAACATCAATGAGCCCAGTGACAGAAGTGCGATTGAATCTCACACGCGAGAGTTGGACTTTTTACACCTAACAATGTGTTTGGCCACACTGTGGAGTTGTGCGAGTGTGATATTTGTTAAATATGATGATATGCAAGTTTATATGCGTGTGCTCACACACAGTCACACACATACACACGCATATACACATATGCACGTGCACACACACACACACACACACACACACACACACACACACACACACACACACACACACACACTTGCATAACGCACATGCACATACACAACACACACACACATCCACAGGGCCTTGCCCATCATGTTTGACTCATCTGGCTGTGTTCCGTTGTTCTCCAGTGTGCAGAAAAGTGGAAAGGTCAGCCAGCACAGGTTCTGTGATGAATTCTGTAGAAAGCAAAACATTTTGAGGTAGAGTGAGGGAACTGGCAGAGGGAGTGGGCAGAGTGGGGTTTGGGTGAGGGATAAAGGGATAGGCAAGAAAGGAGATCTGGCTTTGGGAAGGGGGGGGGGGGGGTGCGGAGAAAGTGACCACAGTTGTCACTAAATATCTTCCTGCGGTGAGACCATGAAAGGAATGTGGATAGAATCAATTAATTCTGCAGGTGCAGTTTTGTTGTCAGATGCTATGTATGTGTATCCAGAGAGATCCACTTAACATGAGTCTCATTAACACACTAAATTAACATGTATGTATAGCAGAATGAATGTGTGCATGTATGTGCACATGTGTATGTATGATGTGATATATTGCTTTGTATTTGCTTTTCATTTTTCTGTGTATCATTTGCCTTCAGGCTGTGAAAGATAAACTGGCGTCATTGCTAAAAGGTATACAGTATACCAGCAGCAACATCCCTCCCCACTTGCCAGCAGTGACCTCGGTTTCTTCTCTACTGTAAGTTCGACTGGGATTTCTTCTTCTTTTTTCTTTTTTTTCATATATATGCTACTTATTTATGTCATTTTTCAAATAAACAGGTAGTAAGAATAGGTAAAGTACAACAAGTCATGATGCATCAGTGGCATCCAGTAACACATGTCCAAATATGGAGTGTCTGCATATATCTTTGGATGCACAGTTACCCAGGAAACTACAAAACTTTTAAAAAGTTGAACATAAACATTATCTGCAGTCAGCATAATCCTTTAAAATGCATGTTTGTTTCTGTTACATTTTTTTTTTTAGAGTTGTATGTGTGTGTTCTTTTTTTTAAGATCCATTTTCACATAACTAGCAATGCATTTTGATCATCACATTAAAGCAAAATTTAACAGTTGTGTAACAATGTGTATGCATGGTTCGTAGTGGTCAGAGTAGAGTGGAAAAGTCAGATTTGTCGAAAATATTTTCCAGTCACTGGAAAGTCGTTTGAAAGAAAAAAAAAAGTAAATTGTCATGGAAATTTATGGCAGTTATTTATTGTGGCAGATTTTTCTATCAGTGAGCAGACCCCAAAGGAGAAGGCATTCTCCCCATCTCACACAGACATGTAGCTACTGAACAAACATAAAGGTGTCAAGCCGTTTCAATAGGTTAACCATTATCCATACAGATGGAACACACAAGTAGGTATGTAAGAAATCTGTAGTTTGAGTTGTACACCCATATGATTTCAGATTACTCTGTGCACATGCTTTGCAAAAATATGGCTCATAAGATGTATGTTAAGAGCATATGCCGAAAAAAAAATCAAGATACCAAGTTCTAGAGTTGTAATCGTACTTGAAAAGTGTAACCATGGTGTTGTCTTGATGTGCCAGTTCAAGTGCTTTTACAAGTCAGCAACAGCTGTCTGCTTCTTTGACAGTCTGCTAAACAGACAAACAGCAGTGGGAACTACAGGCCCAGAAATATTGGGAACACACACACATGCACGCACGCAAGCACACACACTACACATAATCGCACATACACTGTCACACAGCGGACACAACAGCATGTGTGCACACACACATGCGCACACGCCCACGCACACACGCACACACACACACACACACGCACACACACACGCACGCACGCACGCAGGTACGCATGCATATTATTCGCAGAATCAATTTGACGGGCAAGGGAAGGGGAAGAAAAAACTGCTATTGATAGGTGAAAATGGTTGTTTTAAGAGATGCCTTGAAGGAAGACAGAGAGTTTGAACTACGCAAAAATATTGGGAGTTTTATTCCAAGAAACCAGACTCTGAAAAGAAAAAGAACAATCGCCATAGGTTTTAGTTCGAAATCGAGGGATTTTGAGCAGAATGTTGTTGGTAGAAGAACGCAACTGCCTAGAAGGAACATAGAGATGAAGGAGATCAGAAAGGTAGGAAGGAGCTCAGCCATTCAAAGATTTAAAGCAGAGTAAGGACAGTTTGTAGTCTATTCATTTTTTGACCAGCTGCCAGTGAAGAGAAAGAAGTAAGGGAGTGACATGAGAAGATCTGGGCTGTCTGAGAATCAAATTAGCAGCATCGTTTTGTACTTTCTGGAGACGACCAAGAAGTTTCTGGGGACAGCCAGCAGACAAAGACAAAGCGTCTTTTTAAACGTAGATTGCGCTGCAAAATCTTGAAATTGTCAAACATGGGAATAGAGATTGTGTGAAGAAATGGAGAGAATACCAAACATGGTCAGCTTATGGCAGGAAAAGAGAAGGACAA
Organism: Conus canariensis; assembly: GCA_033310375.1. Lineage (NCBI taxonomy): Eukaryota > Metazoa > Mollusca > Gastropoda > Neogastropoda > Conidae > Conus > Conus canariensis. The sequence continues at coordinate 31,623,437 of CM065729.1, read as the reverse complement.
ATCAAATTCTTGAGATAAAAGCAACAGAAAAGTAGAACATTTCATGCACATTTTGTGGCTTTCCCAGAGTTTGATGGGGTGCTGATAGCTGTTCACAGAAATACTTGAATCGAATAGTGACTCTGGAAAAATAAAAATTCTGCTTGATAATTCAGGGAAACCACAAGGAATTTACAGAAATCTGTATGAACAATGTAATAACAATATGAACCATGTGTTTTACAGATTGTGAGGACATTTGCCTAGGGAGCTGATGATCATAAGTTTGAACCACTTGTGGGGTAGCATTTTTACAGCTTGAAAACCCTGTCTTCCTAGCCTACTGTAAATGAGTGCCTGATTCATGTCAGGGGAGGAGAGAAATGGGCTTCACCTACCATAATGCCTTGCCCCTGATATAGTGAACCTCTAATAGTTCTCTGTCTCTATGTCCATTAAGCTATTGGATTTCAACAAGAAAACTTTAAATCAGCGTGTA
>CM065729.1:31582959-31617959 GCA_033310375.1 Conus canariensis | reverse complement strand
GCATACAAACAAAGGGAGACAGTACACATAGTTACTTAGGTATATAGAAACTAAGCTAAGGTAAGGTAATATTGCTTATAGCCCAGCCGACCACAAAGGGCCATATCAGGGCTGTCACCGCGTTCAAGTCAACTCACAAGTCATTCATTCACACAACTCTTTAAAATACATCTTCTATAAACTCACCCGAAATTTAGTTAAAAATCTTTCCACTATAAAATCTCAGATCTGATGAAAAATGTTAATCTCTTTCAAGAATCCAAAGATTGCATCAGGTGGAACATCTCTGAACTAGGTTTTCATGGAATCTGCTGTAAAACGTTTGTTTCTCACATCATGCAAGTCCCAACACTCTAAAAGGATATGTTTCATTGTGAGTGGTCATGACATGGAATGCACCACGGAGCTTCTTCACTCTTTAAAAGGTATGAATGAGTAAAATGCGAATGGCCAGTGTGCTGCCGGCATAGAACCATTTGTTCTTTGCGACCACCAGAGGTAGATGAGAGGAACCTTTATAGGTTTGTACAGATCTGAAAGAGTTTGTTATCCGTCTGTGTATTCCAATCCTGCCAGATGTCTCTAACATAATCATTAACTTTTGGTTTTAGATCTGTGTATGAGATAGATATGTTAGACAGCTTCCCAGTTGTGGCATTCTTGGCTAAACGACGAACCATTTCATTCCCTCTGATGCCAACATGACTGGGAGCCCAAGCCAGAACAATGTTGTGACCTTCCCCTTTCAACATGGTAAAAAGTTTTCTTAAAAGTGTAGAAGTTCAGGATGATGGAAGTTGCGGCCACCTATTGCCTCCAAAGCTGACAGTGAATCAGACAAAATCAGAAAGTCCTTGTTTGTGGATTGAGAGATTATTTTCACTGCTAGGACCAGAGCTGTAAGTTCAGCAGGGTAAACAGAAGCATCTGATGGAATATGTTCTAATGATATCTGAGAAGGAGCACCAGGGCAATAGGCTGCACAGATCACTCCGTCTTCAGACTGGAGCCATCAGTAAATATTTTCTGAAAGGATGGGAATTTTGTACAAAGACCGGCAAACAGTGCCTTGTATGCCAGAGAACTGGTGGATTCTTTGTGAAAAGCAGCAAGATCAAAGCGGATTTCTGGTGTGAAAAAGGTCCATGGAGGCTCATCTCTAAACTTGGAGAAGTCAGACACAACTCCTAGATCAAGACCCGCATTCTGCACATGAGGCTGCATACGAAGTCCAAATGGAGGGATACAGTTAGGATTTTTTTCCAGATTTACTTTGAAACTGAGGGTTAAAAACACAGTCATAGGCAGGGTTTTCTGGTTCAGAGAACAGTCTGAGATAGTAGTTCAAGGATAGTTTCAGCCTGTGGTTGGATAACGAGGGTTCACCAGCCTCCATGTACAGGCTGTACACAGGGGTGGTGCGGAATGCTCCAAGACAGAGACGAAGCTCTTGATGTAGAAACTGAGTGCAAGAAAAAATGTAACATAAGTATATAAAAGAGATACAAGCAAGCAAACCACTGTATTCTTCTTGGCACATGCTGGTGGACACTTGCAGCCCTTTGCATGCTGAACAGCCCATGTTCTGTTGGGCAAGCTTGGTGTCATTTTCAAGAAAGCAGATACTGCCATGAATCTGGGGTAAACATTATTGTATGAAAACTCTGACAGCTTTTTCTTCGTTTTGGCAGCCTCATACAGATGATGATGTTTGTTGATAATTTTGCAGACCAAGCCCTGCTTTGAAATAACATTGTCAAGTCGTTCTTTCTTGCTTATGTTGTTTGTCATGTAGAGTTCAGACTCTGCTCTCTCTTGAATCTCTCCGTCAGCTGCTTCCATGATAAATACTAATTGTAACCATATTTTCAAGAAGAAACCAAGAACCCTATGACTTGGTCTTAAAACAGACCAAGGAAAAAATCTCAGAGGAGTTATATGAAAATAAGACAGCATATGTCACAGCAATATTAGTGCTTTCATGCTTAAGTTTCTTATCCCCTTATAATGTTAAAGGATCTGTGCAATTTATGTGTGTCTTAGTGTCGTAATCGTGACAGTAAAAAATAATGAAAATAAATAGTATTCATATAGCACGATTCCAATTGAAAAGTCCTCATTGCACTTTCATCCACCATTCATACTTTTGTTCATTCAGAAGTTAACAGTGAGCTAATTATACAAGTTATTGTGCACACATATGCGAGAATGGCTTTAAACACTTAATTGAAAAGTTAAGTTTTTAGATGTGTTTTGAAAGCAAGCAAAGTAGGCATATTTTGTAAAGCAGAGGCAGTGAGTTCCAAACAATTGGGGCAGTTGAAGTAAAGGAACGCTCACTACATAATGTTAAATTATGCTTCCATATTATCAGGAGTTTCTGACCGCAGAAATGGGGAGCACCTGATGACAGCTATACACAGAGAGTAGAGGAAAAGTATGTAAGACGAGAATCATCAAAAAATGGAAGGCAAGAGTAGCCAGCATATATTGATAATGGAATTTTGCAGGCAACTGGTGAAGTTCCTTCAACAGAGGGCTTAAGTGTTCTTGCATTCTTTTGATAAGGTCAAGATGCATTGCAATGTTTTGAATTCACTTGAAGTTTATTTGTCTGCCGCTATTTCTGAATGTTTTTGTGTCTATATGTAGGTCAAAATCATTACGTACGTACACGTACCTGTGCACAGAAAGACACACAATGTAGGACAGATACAGATACACCGTATCTGTCATATATTGTGTGTCTTTCTGTCTGTTGTTGGCTACGTCTATCCCAGATATGTACTTTTGTGTTGCTGACTGTCCATTTTTCTGTTATTCATTCCAGATGTGTATATTTGTGTTTTAAATGCATCTTTCTGTGTATCGATGAGTGAGTAAGGCTGTCTGTTCCAAAGACGATTTTGAATGATAAACTTTCTTTCTGTATGTCGATGATTATCCACCTTTGTCTGTCCTTGACTTTTTGTGTTGTAGATCACATATATCTTTCTCTTTCTGCATCTGACTGAAGGCCTTAATACTATTCACACTTTGCACTTTTGTCTTACACAGTAAAGTCTATCTTGGTGTAAGTCATTCTTTGTTTTTACAGGTGTGTACTTTGTGGTGGAAAGGGACATCAAGGAGTGGAGCAGTCTGAAGATGAGCAGAGAAACACTCAGCCTTTTCACCATACTCCGACACTGTGGGCGACTGTGCGAGATCCGGGGCGATGGGTACATCCGTTACACAATGATCGACATGTATTGATGACTGGGGGAGATTTCAAGCGGTGGATACATACATTACTCATTGACTCTATGATCGAAATGTCATGATCAGTCAGTCTTAAGGGGCATGGACATCCTCATGACGCGTTAGTTGATTTCCAGACTTGAAGGGACATGATGACTTTGTTTTCAGAGATCATCTGTTTACATGGACAGTATGGTGATCAGTTGCATGATGTAGTGATAAACAAGCATCAACAGTTTCTGGTCATGTGCCATTCAGGTTGTGAAAGGACGGTATGGCTGGCCATTTGAAAAAAAGATACCTTGATGGTCATTGCCACTGTGCCTTCCTAACTGTTACCATGTCCTTGCTTCAGCCTGTCTTAGCATGGCCTGTGTATCTACCAGCAATGGCAGCTAAATCCCATCACTCCACCAGAACAGAGCACTGCATGTTTCAGGGCTGCATTAACAATGAAAAAGAAAACAGACAGCAAAGTAAATGAAGGAAAGATTTCAAAAAAGCCTTTAAGAGGGCTGGTACATCTTCAGCTAACGCTTGTACTTTTCTGAGTCCATATAACACTGGTAGTATTATAGAAAAGTTTGGGGTTTTTGTTTTGTTTTGTGTGTGTGTGTGTTTTTGCAACTGGTATTTCAGTTTACATTGCTGCACACTTGTGTTTTCTCTTGGATTAACAGATCACAGACTTACTGGTATTTCAGTTTACATTGCTGCACACATGTGTTTTCTCTTGGATTAACAGATCACAGACTTCCTTGATTTCACCTTTTATTTTCGCAATTAGCAAAATACTTCCCTTCTTTATGCTTCACACATTTGTATGTATACTGTATAGGGTGGTTGATAACTGTAAATGACATGAGTGTAAATGGTTTTTGTATGTGAACAGTTATACATGACATTAGTGACAATGGTTTTGCATCTGCGCATAATGCAAAACTGAGAGTTTTATGTAAAAAATCTAGTTATTCTGATTTTTGTTCATTATTTTGTCATGTGTAAATAGGTTCTGAACGGTGCAGGTTGATTAGAAACTCTGTGTATACAACTCATTCTGTCATTCCTTCCCAAACAACTCGTTTGCTGTATATGTTGTGCATGCATGGGAATTAGCCAGGTTAAAAATCCTTTTGGAAAAAAAAGGGTCTTTTGTTCTGCTTTGAATGCAGCAAGTGGAGTAAGACTTTGCAGTGATCTTAGATAGCAATGCTGAGAGAATGTTGCTGGATGGTTTTATGTTTTGCTAGGGGATCTTCAAAGGGTTTTGTTTGGAAGATCAGAGAGTATGCAGTAGCTGGTTAGAGCAGAGAATAGTGCACATGTAGTTGTGAACCTGTTTGTTAGGACGGATGAGGGCATTGTACATTGTATTCTTACACTGAATTGCCAGCAGATGTTTCTCATTTATCTATGGACCATTCCTTATCCTGCACATCAAGCTATTCACCAACATGCTCATGAGTATGAACATTGCTAGTTCTCTTTTATTTCTTTCTTTCTTTGTTTTTACCTTGTGGTTTTAGTATAGGGTTTACTACCTGACTGAATAGGAGTGAATGCAAAAAAGCTCAGTTGATCTGTCTACAGATCATATTTGCAAGAAAGTCTGTAGAAAATTGCATGGAGGTACTTGAGAAAAAGATGGACAGACAGATGCAGGGGCATGTGCTGCACAACACTGTCTTCAGTTACACATGAAAACGAAAGTGAAAAATGAAGTTGGAAGAGGGAAAATCCTCTGTATTAGGATACTGACAGTATAATGCAGGGTCTGCACAAATAATCAGCAAGAACTTACATGGGATAAGAAATGCTATGAATATACAAGACTGTCAACTGATATTTCATTGTCTTTCTTACTTAATGTCACTTCAGGGCTCCCCATCTCACTAATGCTTAAAGGGTTGCTCCACTCGTTCCTTTCAGTTTGTTGGGTGCTATTTTCACTGATTTGGACTTCTTAGAGAGTGAAAACCCCACACCTTACACATGCGGTGATCAATGAGCGAGTTAGTTTTGCTTTTAGTCCATGTGCGGTAAAAAAAAAGGCACAACTTTTCTTGACGGTGTCTTCTCTCCATTCAAAACTGGCTCGGTGCTGCATGAGAAAACCTACCAAAATAGCTTTTGTGTGTGGAATCCCTATGTATCGCTACAATGCTGACTTGGTTGTCTAGGTCACCTACCTGTAATGCAGTATCAAACTCTTCAGCTGATGACAGAAGTTTCCAACTTTGCTGCTCACTTTGCTTTTGTGTACTAAATGCACTCGCAGGAGATCAAACCCAAAAAGCAGAATTTTAAAGGGTGAATCTCTCTCACACACACACACACTCAAATCAAATGTGAAAGAGGTGACTTGGAGCTCCGATATGTGAATCATGTACAGAATCTGCAATATCAGGAGCACTGCGTATGTAAATGTCACATAAAATTATGCACAAGTTGGGTGATTTCACCCTTCATCTTTTTTTTTTTTTTTCATTTTCATTTTGTTGTTTTTTTAGGAGGGGGTGTGATAAGGGTGGGGTGGGGATGTGCAGTTATCATTTCTCATGCCCTTTCAGTAACATTACACCTACAATGCTCATTCTAGCTCTCCCGTACACAGTCTTGTTCCATGAAACTAAAAGCAAAGAAAAATATTTGCAAGATTTGTTATTCTCTTCACAGAATTCAAAATTGATTTGGAAGGCTATTAATCTTTTTATTAATGGTAAATCGAACTCTGAAGTTCAGAATCCAATGAAAGACATTTCACCGGTATATTTGAACTTTCATTTTGCAAATGTTGCTAAGGACATAACAGTAAATAATAAAACAAATCAAAATGATTTACATGAACTAAAACAATACTGCTGTTCTAAAAACATCTCCTCAGCTTTCACTATGATTATGGTCAATTTCAGTAAAGAAGTGTTTTATGGCTTGATATGTTTAAAACAATCAGGAACAAGAGGGTTAGATGGAATTGATGGAAGGATTCTAGAAATAGCTTCAACTGCTGTCACTGATACACTGACCTATATTTACAATTTGTGCATCGGTAAAAACCAGTTTCCTCATAAATTCAAACAAACAAAAGTTATACCTTTGTACAAAAATGGCGACCCATCAATCCTTCTAACTATAGACCTATTTGAATACTTTTTTTTGGTCAAAACCATTTGAAAAACTTGTTCAAACACAATTGTATTCTCATTTTAAGCATTATGATTTCATTCACGAAAATCAGTCGGGCTATAGAGTAAACTACTGTTGCCATATGTCTCTTATACAGATAATTGATAATAGTCTATCAAATATAAATAACAATGAATTTACTGGCATTCTTTTTGTCGACTTTGCTAAAGCCTTTGATGTTATAAAAAACTTACACACTATAAACTGTCAAACCAGGCTTTAGATTTTATCAGATTTTTCCTTACTGATCGTCAACAACTTGTTGAAATTTGTAGCAGACGGTCAGAGTTACTCCCTTTGGAAATTGGTGTTCCTCAAGGATCAGTGGTAGGACCTCTCTTATTTTCTATTTACATTAATGATTTGCCTTTATACATGGAGTGTGGCTGTGAAGTGTTTGTTGATGACACTTCACTACAATGTAGCAGTGGTAATCCTATGATTTTAGTAAACAACCTTGAGAATAACATAGATAGATTGATTAAATGGACTGAAATGAACCACATGTCCCTGAATGCAAATAAAACGAAATGTATATATATGTAGCCACACAGCAAAAACGGCAGAAAATGAAGGCTCCATTCACAGTGCTATATGTCAAAGACCTAAGGATCAAAGAGGTAACATCTCATAGAGTGCTAGGGGCTATTATTGGTAATGATATAACGTGGTATGACCGCATTACCAATCTTGGAAAACTTATTTCTAAAAGAATTTTTTTCAATTATTAAAAATTAAACATTTTCTGAATCTCCTGTCAAAGAAATCATTTTTTCATGCACATATTTTATCTCTCATGATACACATTTATGGATATTCTCATGAAACAAATTTGAAACAAATCAGTCATTTGCATAAGAGAGCTATAAAGTTAGTACAATCAAAATGTAAGTCCTTGACAGGTGATGATTACAAAAAGTTAAACATTCTGTCATTTAAAGACAGGCTCTTTTTCAATAAATGCTTATGCATATATAAGGTTGTTATATTAAGGGAATAGCTCAAAGAAAATAAGTCAAAACTTTGCAAATAACGAACATAGACACGTTCACAAACTTTCATCTCCCAGACCCAGTAACAATCTTTACAAATCTAGCATCGCATATTCTGGAGCAATGACATGGAACAATTTACCTTCTTTAAAATCATGTCCTAAACTAGCATTCAAAAGAGCACTGGAAAAGAATTTGATGGATAAATTATAAAGTAATCTATGATCATTTATATCATTGAAGAGTCTCTTTTCTCTCTCTCTCTCTCTCTCTCTCTCTCTCTCTCTCTCTCTCTCTCTCTCTCTCTCTCTCCACCTTTCTGTCTGTCTCTCTCTCTCTCTCTGACTCTGTCTCTTCCTGTCTCTCTCTCTCTCTCTTTCCCTTCATCCCTCTGTTGGTTTTTCATTTTGTCTTCTCTCTTTGTCTCTCTATCTCTCCCTGTCTGTCTGTTTGTCTGTCTGTCTCTGTCTCTGTCTCTGTCTGTCTCTCTGTTCTGTCTCTGTCTCTCTCTCTCTCTCTCTCTCTCTCTCTCTGGGTGTACCAGACTGATATGTTGTATATTGTTCATTAAAATGTGAATTGTGATAGCTGTTAGACATTTCACTGTTTCATTACATTATTTTTTTTGTTTTGGATTTCTGCTTTTGGATTGCTTCATGTTTCTTGTTCTCCATTATTGTAATTGATATTTATTCTTTTTGTGAGGGCAGGATGAAAAAAAGCTGTAAAGCTTATTCTTTAATCTTCAATAAAGACAATTTTGACTTGATTTGCCCCGTCTGTATCAGACTTGCCACCTATAATCCATAGGGAACAATTAGTATTTAGTCATTAAGAGGCAGCCCAACAGAGGGGACCCTGCACTACTGCAGAGTCATTTCAATGATGTTCAGAAATGCCTGCTCTGATCCAGCATACGCAGGATATCATCTGCTAAGCCTCCAACGAATTACGCAGCCATGACAAGGAAGTATTCGGAAGGGCACAGCCACATCCATCCAACATGGGCGCCCATGTACTTGCTGACATGAAAACTTAGACATGACCTCAGCATGTTGTGTGTGTGGAGTGGAAACTGGAAAGTGAGGTCACAATTAGAGCTGGGTATGAAGAGCTACAGAATTTGAAACTTTTTTCAATTATGGTGCTATGGGATTTTGTTCTGGTCTTCAGCCTTGTGAGCCGTCCCTAGACTCACTTTGACCTTGAGGCCCATCTTTTCGTTTTTCTAATTTTGAAGTTGTCGGTCCAGCTCATCTTGAAAATGTTGTCGTGGTATGTGACTCAGAGAAAAGACCACAAAAATTTTTGTGGTACTCAGAAATGCACAGTTTACAATTTCCAAAATATGTCATGAACTCCTATAAAAATCATTGAGGATGTTGCTTTCCTTTCTCCTGTATTATTAATGCTAAATCAACAGTGTACTTCTGTTTAGTACTTGCAATTGAATTATTTCAGAGAGATATAATACGCAAATAAATGTTCCCTAGTGTCTCAAATTGGTGGACGGATGTCTTAGGCATACCATATAAAGCGAAATAAACAGATAGGATAGAAGTCAATTAGTGCACAACCTTAACACTCACCATGATAGACTGTGAAATGATAGAGGGTGAGTAGGTTACCCAATTCTGTGGTTACAAACAATTCACCAGTGCACTATGGTGAAGGGGTAGTAGTGAACTTATCACCCACTGAAGTTCCTGCTGTCAGTGCTCACAGGAAATACCCAGCCTGCATGTGTGAACACAACAGTTATGTTGCACCGCTGCCCGGGAACAACCCCGATGCCTAACATTCTACCTGCCTTGGGCTTCATCAAACTTTCTTTCCATAGAGGGGCCCAGGATCAAATGGTCATAGCAGTTGCCTGTGGAGCTGACTGTTGTGTGTGTGGGGGGGGGGGGGGGGGGGGTGGATTTTGAAAGGGGTGGGGTTGGGGGGTGGGTGGGCTTAAAAACCCTCTCTGTCCAACCAGCAGTTAATGGATGTACCTGATTCAGATCAGAGAGGCTTAAAGGCAATGGAAAGAGAGGGATGGTCCCCACTATCTATCATGCTGTGCTCTAGATCCTCTGACAGTTCACTGCCGCTAAAGCTATGGGAATTTTAACCTTTCTAATTCTATATTATTCCCTATTTTGCCTTTCCCTGGCTGCCCCAGGAGGCAGTTGGATTTGATTTTCTCCCCATGGCGGTGAGTGTAGCCTACCACAGAACTGTAGGCGATGTATCCCTCCCTATTGGGCACCGTGGATGGACTAGCACAACCTGGCCTGGTTTCACTAATGGTTCCCTCAGGAGACAGGGGTCAAGCCTAGACTGGAGTAATGCCTGGTTCAAAAACGATGAGACTGCAAACTGCCTTTGCTCAGTTTCACGTCGCTGGTTAAGCTGTGTCATATCTTTCTCTCTTGAGGGCACATAAGACCATATGGCGAAAGCTTGGCTGTGTCTGGAGTGGTACTGTCTTCATCTGCCTGTGGGCAGGGGTGGTTGGGTCTGTGGGTGTGCTCGGCAGCTGGAGGGTGGTGTTTTTCACTGGTGGGCTCTGCAGTCATGAAACACGGGCTGGTACACCCATGGGGATGCTACTTTAAGGCTGTTATGAGTTGCATACTGTAGTCTGATTTACCTCTGTTCAGGAGCAGTTATATCCCTTGATATCTTAATGGAGTGTCCTGCGCGTGCCTGTACCCATCGTCAGCACAGCGCAGGCCTCCAAGGGTGGTACAGGACTGCTCTAAAGGCAGATGAGGACAGTGCTTCTCTGGGTCCTCCCCAGCACCTTCGGGTGTTTCTTTTTCTTCTTTGCCTTAACTAGGCTGACCCTGGAGAAAGGTCCAGTGACGGTGAGGAAAGACCCACTGACTACAGGGAAAGTCCTGTTGACAGTGGGAAAGAATACAACTTTAGATTCTCTCTTGAGGGCACATAAGACCGTATGGCGAAAGCTTGGCTGTGTCTGGAGTGGTACTGTCTACATCTGTCTGTGGGCAGGGGTGGTTGGGTCTGTGTGGTGTGCTCGGCAGCTGGAGGGTGGTGTTTTTCACTGGTGGGCTCTGCAGTCATGAAACACGGGCTGGTACACCCATGGGGATTCTACTTTAAGGCTGTTATGAGTTGCATCCTGTAGTCTGATTTACCTCTGTTCAGGAGCAGTTATATCCCTTGATATCTTAATGGAGTGTCCTGCGCGTGCCTGTACCCATCGTCAGCACAGCGCAGGCCTCCAAGGGTGGTACAGGACTGCTCTAAAGGCAGATGAGGACAGTGCTTCTCTGGGTCCTCCCCAGCACCTGCGGGTGTTTCTTTTTCTCCTGATCTGCAGGTGCTCTCCCCTATTTGGTCCTTGTGTTCCTCTGCTGATCCTCATTTCTTTCAGATCTCTTGTTTCCTTCGGAGAGCGTTCTTTCTTTTTTCAAGTTTCTTCGGCACGGAACAAACTTCCCTTCTGTCTGGTCACTTTCAGTTGTCTCTCTTCGTTAAGTTATTTCTCGAGATGACATTTTTCTCTGACTCATAACCTCTTTTGTGTGTGTGTGTGTGTGTGTGAGTGTGTGTGAGAGAGAGAAACACAGTAAAAGCTTGAGGTTATTTATAGTTTATAGATTAAACACCAAAAATATTCATTATCATGATGATGATGGTGATAATTATTATCAAAACAGAATTCAATTAATGGTACCCAAATCTTTATTGCTGTAAGTGAAGGGTTGATAAAATGCACAGTTTAATAATAAAGTGTTCAGTTTAACACCCATTTCATCATCCCATTTCATCATCCCTGTTCTTAATTCTTCCAATCTCTACTCCTGCAGCATCTGTCCGTCCCTTCCTCCTTCCCTCATTTCCCTCCTGCCCCTCCCCCCTCCTCCCTCCTCCCTTTTCTTTTCTTTCAAAACGTTTGTTAAGTCGTAACAAAAGAGGCGTACATGTATCCCCCATACTCCTCATCCATCTTGTATTTGTTCCGTGATTTCTATGGACTTCTCCAGCTCTCATTGCCCATAAAGTCGAACCTTTCGCATAGTCTTATGAGATGATCCCCAGTGTGAATCCCACAGTCAAGGACGACCCACAGGAAAGGTATGCTGCACCACCATCTCCTGAGGCACGCATCCAAACTTGTGAAATCCCACCAATACATGGTATCACAAGCTTGTCACGTGACGAGATGGCCAGCTCTTTATAGGTTTTGGTGAGGATGGGAGAGGGATCTGACCACATCAGTTTCCCCACTGCCAACATTTCCAGGGTTATATCAGTATCAAAACGGAACCAGTTATCCAGAGTCTGACCATGACAAGCCACCACTGCCATCTTATGCCACAATCAACAATCCACGCAGATATAACACTGATCATCATCGCAGTGACTCGGCCTCTGTGTGGTGACTATTCTCCCCTCTTATGGCCGGCCTTACAACAACCTAATACAGATTACTCGCTCCCTTTGGACCTCAGTCCTCCAAGGTTTCAGTAATCAATGAGATGTGTACTTCTTCAGTTACTACGTTTTCTGTGAAAAACCAGTTGTGACGTGTTTTCAGGCATAAGTTTTGTAAAGATGCTATATTCTGGAATGAAAGCCTCAGACTGACTTCTGAACTGATTAACCTTCACGTCGCTTCCTGAGTACGTAAGTGTCCAGACACACAAAAAAAGTCTTTGTATCTCAGGAATCATTACAATATTTGATTTTTTTTTTTTTTTTCCAGGTATTGCAAAAACGTAATTACCCTTACTCTAAGTCAGTAAAGTTTGGATGCTTTTACATTGAAAGAAAAAAATGTTTGAGTCATTTGGACGTTCACACACTTCCAGTCAGTAAAGCAGGTCCTGGTCTTCTTCTTCTGCTTACGCAGGCTGATACTCCTGCGGACACTCCCTATATAGACAGGCAAGTATAAATCCCATCTGCCCAACAAAGGGGGTGGAGTTTTGTGTGTATGACCGTTTTTTATCCCGCCATTAAGGCAGCCATTCTCCATCTTTAGGGAAGCAGGTCCTGGTCGACCCACACTTTAAGTCTGAGCAATGATTGGATACTGCAACGCATGGAGGATAGGTCCAGGTGGACCTGCTTCAGCAGTTGAAGAATAAACTCTTTAGGACTGACGAGTATGGGTCTTGTACGACCTGCAAAGTCTGAACTGGGACAAACACAATAAAAACCACACAGCTGAAGTTTTATGGGTACTATGGGACCTGCAGCGCTCGGCGATTTTCTTATCTGTGTGATTATTACATACATGTACACACGTACGTGCGCGCACACGCACACACACAAACACACACGCGGCGCACACACACACCACACACACACACACACACATGTCTAATATCACAAAGTGAACAGACGTTAAACTGAAGAACCAACACACCAAGCACGCACACGCACACGCACGCACGCACCACACACACACACACACACACACACACACACACACACACACAGAGGGTGAGGAAAACCAGTTTGCAAGGTCTGGAACAAAGCAGAGGATTACACAATCACAATTACACGTGAGATTGGCACAGGCTTTGTTTGATTGTCATGGCCTGAATGCATATGAGAGTGAATGCTTGTTTTCTAAAAATAATTGGAAGTATTGGCAGCCCAAAAATCTCAGTCTGAGAATTTTTTGTTTCTGGGTTTTCTCTCTCTCTCTCTCTCTCTCTCTCTCTCTCTCTCTCTCTCCCCCCCCCCCTCCATCCCTCCCTCCCTCTGCTCTTTGTAAGTTTGTATGTTGTGCATGCACACGTTTTTATGTATTTGTGTGTGGTGGCAAGGGAGCATGTATTTATGTGTGCATGTGCTTCTATATGTGTATGCATTTATACTTTTTTAATCATTGTTTAATTATGCTTTTATATGTGCGAGCACATGAAGGTGTGTAAATCGTTTTGAGAGTGTGTGGCGGTTGTATGTGTGTGTGTGTGTGTGTGTGTGTGTGTGTGTGTGTGTGTGTGTGTGTTGTTTCCATCTCGTATTTTCTGTTTGAATTTCTCTCTCTCTCTCTCTCTCTCTCTCTCTCTCTCTCTCTCTCTCTCTCTCTCTCTCTCTCTGTGTGTGCAGGCTGAAGGCAGTACCAGGAAACTGCCAAGAGGCAGCTTGCCCACAACCACACGGGAGAGAAACTCCTTCCTCCACGCACTCCACAAACCATCTCTGCCACTCTGATTCTCACTCTGATCGCATGCCTTCCTCTGATAACCATTTCTTCCTACCTCCTTGCTCAACTGACCATCCCCTTTCCCTCCGTAAACAAACGGATTTAGATAGCCCGCCTTCTGATCACGTCATCACCACAGCCCCCTTACGCCCCTCTCCCCCTTTAGATCCACACTCACATCCTCATCACGTGACGATCAACGTCGGTGTCACACGCCATTCCGGCGAATGTTTACTCCTTGTCTATCCACTTCTTCGATATGCCAATATGAATCATAACTGTTTTGTTATAATCGTTTCTATATTCTGTGTGTGTGTGTGTGTGTGTGTGTGTGTGTGTGTGTGTGTGTGTGTGTGTGTGTGATTCTTCAATTTAACATCTTCCCACTTAAAGTGATTACAGACGGATTGTGTAATAGTGTGTGTTGTGTATGCGCGCGCGCGTATGTATACGTGTGTGCATGCGTGTGTGTGTGCGTACACGCATGTGTGTGTGTGTGTGTTGTGTATGCGTGCGTGTGTATGTGTGTGCGCCTACACGCATGTGTGTGTGTGTTTGTGTGTAATCTTTTTAGTGTATAGGAGGGTTGTTGAAAGTTAGACACATTTCTACTGGACTGCGTAATAGATGTGGACATAACGAACAAAGAAAAGCATAATAATTTAACATTTTAGGTAACGTCAATGGAGACGATCTATCATGTGAAATACTCGTACCAGCCTTGTGCACTGTATTCTTTGCTCTTGGACAATCTAGTAAGAGGTGACATACACTAAGATTTTCCCCACACACAACTTTAACATTTTTGCTGTATTTGGTTAGAAGAGAGTTTAAATGCATCCTAAGAATTAAAGATACTCTTCTGTAGATATTGGACTTTCGAATTTGTCTACTTGAGTCTTGGGGTGGATATCAGTATTTGATTGTATAAAACTGTGATAATATTGACTATCTATGTCTTTCAATAATCTCTTTACACTGCTAAAGGATGCTCTCAAAGTGGGCCTATAACATTCTGATAGGTCTAACGGAATGTTCAGTGCAGTCGTGCCTTCAATATTGTGAGCTGCTCTCCGAGCAGCTTGATCAACTTTCTCTTTTGTTGAAATTCCACAATGTGAGGGCACCCAACAGAAAGTCACATTTATTCTTTTCAGCAAAGGAGATGTGTCATGTAATTAATTTCTGTAATAGTCTTACAACGGATCTTTGGATTTAAAGACTGTAAGGCAGAAAGGCTGACTTTGAATCACTGCACAGTAAAAGTTGAAAATTTTCTACCGCAGAATTTAAAACATACTTTAGGGACATTAGGACAGCAACTAATTCTGCAGTAAAAATTGACAAGTGTTTGCCAATATAGTATTATTTCTCCACTTTTCATTTTTGGTATTATAAAAGCTGGTCCTGTTCTAAGGTCATCTAACATCGAGCCATCTGTAAAAATTTGAAGATGTCCTTATATCGATTTTCCAAAGGAAAATTTACATTAAAAAAAAAAAGATAATTATGGTGGATCGTTTTTGTTCAGTTCAGTAGAGTTTGTGTCATAATTTGTTTTGGTTTGTTCCCATTTGGGAATGGCTGGAAAGGACGGGTTAACAGCTACTTTGGTTGATATTTTTGTTTGTTTGTTGTTGTTTTTTTGAGAAGAGTAGATGTGTGTGACTGAGTAGATATAGTTGATTTTATGTCTTTTGCTCTTTAGGCAAAATCTGTATCTGACTTTAGAGATACTTCATTTGTACAGAAACTTTGTATGTGAAAGGTTCTTTGACACAAATTTAGAGCGGGACGCTTTTCGAAATTCGTTCAAAGGTTAAATTCCAATTTCATTATAAGTCCCAATGTTACATGTATGTGTGGGAACTCCAAGAGCAAGTTTATACGCGTTTTAGTCCACACTTTGTACCTTAAGTAGATGCTGTGGAGTGCTGAAGAAGACGTGTGTGTGTGTGTGTGTGTGTGTGTGTGTGTACTGATATCCTCAGTCCGTGAAGGGACTCGGGCGGGATGGGGAAAAAAATCTCCTTGATTCTCTGTTACCCTTGGGAACTAAGATCTCTCTCTCTCTCTCTCTCTCTCTCTCTCTCTCTCGTAGCCAGCCATTTCCCACTTTAATGATGCGGAATAGTTATCAACTTGATTTACTCCTCTTGATTTTAACTGCTTTTTTTTTTTTTTTTTTTCTCTCCTCGTGTTTTTGTCTTCACATTTTCTTGGTTGCTTTATAAGGATTGCTCGGTGTTTTTATTGTTTGTTTGGTTGGTTGGTTGGTTTGTTGTTGTTGTTGTTGTTCTTTTCTTTTCCTTTAGTTAATTTGATTACCTGGATTCATATTTTCAAAACTTGCATAACTTCATGTGAGCTTCCTCCCATCCCGCATCCCCCCCCCCCTCTCTCTCTCTCTCTCTCTCTCTCTCTCTCTCTCACTCCAGTACATGGAGTGACATACACAAACTAAAAGCAGTGGTAATTAATAGTTATCGTTTATGTATTTCAACTAGCGATGCAGATTATCAAGTCGGTCTGTGAGTATGTCTTACGTCTTAGGCTGACAAGACGTTAAAATTATGACCAACGTTCACGCTTGGAAACAATAAAATTAGGAATTATATCTCCTTGATTCTTTAGTAACAAGGTTGTTATACAGCCTATATTGAATACATTCTCATCCCCACCCCCGATCCCTCTCTCAAGCCTCTACCGCCATGTGAATTTTAGCCTTTCAGTTACAAAACGAGTGAAAAAAGAAAGGGGAGGGGTCTTACTGTGCTTGATGTCCAGTGCATAAGTGACATGTCAGTGACAAACTTTGTCTTTGATCCATATTTGGTCTGCATTAAATACAATCTTATAATTAACCCAGTTTTCAAATGAAGCTGTTTTGTTTGTTTGTTTGTTTGTTTTTTTCTTAAAGTTCGACCGCTTCCTACTGATTGAAAACAATGCATTTTTTGTGCCAATACTTGCGTCACGTGACATGTCGTTGTGGGCCCAAAACGTTGTGAACACCGACACACAGGAACACAAACGGGAGTTGGCGAGCTTTGCCGACGATTTTACGAAATTATCTTTCATTGGTTAATCGGTGGACCGGTGAACCAACCACAAACAGTTTTACCAAACTGACATCGGGTTGTTGCATCCTTGTTCGTGACAAGTGGAGTATCAGCAGGTGACAGAGAAACCTGTGGATGTGTGTCAGGAGTTTTTACCACACACCCAACGTTTAGTCATCTTAACTCCGGTTAGTAACTTTATTGTTTTTAAGCTTGGTTGAATTATGAAAAGTTTTCAGGGGATCAGGTAAAGTATCTGTTCAAGCCATCGGTTTACTTTTTCCAGCGCTCGTCTATGTTGTAACTGAGTAAGCTTTAATCGGTCAGTGTTTTACTGTCCAGAATTCTTTACGTTCCAACGATCTGTCGCATTCATTTGACAGTCACAGTGATATATCCTCAGTTAAGAAAAGAATGTTTTGACACTGGTTAATTTTCCGATGACGAAGCAGACATTGTGTTTATTTACAACAACAACAAACAAACAAACGGACACCAACGTAATAGTCAATTAAATTGAAAGGCTTAATGGTTCAGTATTGGTTTCGATTTTCCATTTACTGTGCTTAAACCAAGCTGATCTGTGCATAGCCTATGGTTGATCCCCCCCCCCCACCCCCTCCCCCTCCCCCTCCGACAACACGATTATGAACGAACATAATTGTTAAGGTTTAGTTTGACTGGATGTTGTTGGGGTGTTTCTATTTTTGAATGGACACTTATTCATCATGAACTCTGAAAGTTGAGTTCGTGTGCTTCAGCCCTCCTCCAGATGTTATGCAACATAGTGCATGAATTTTTAAGCAGAGTTAGTGGACAAGATCAGACGTAAATATAGTTTGTCAATTACCTGTTCACGACCAGTGCATCATGGCAAAATACAAATAACCAAAACCAATAGGAAAGTTCCAAGTAATGTTTGTTTTAATATAATGTACAAAGCAGGCAAGTGAAATTTTTGACAAATTGTCTTCTTCAGATGTTTTAAACAACATATATATATATATATATATATATATATATATATATATATATCAAGCACAAAACAATACTCACTAGATCACAGTCACTGAGTCGGCATGAACTGATCAATCACAGTCAAATTTTCATGCTGACAGTAATCTGAGGAGTATTGTTTTGAGATAGATTTGTTGTTGTTTGTTGTTGTACCCTGCTAAAAGACTCCAGGGATCGACGGAATAGCCAAAGTACTTGAACACTATGGTACGAATGCATCAGCTAGGGATGAAAACAAGTTACGTGTGTGACCGTTTTTGATTACCCCACCACATGGGCAGCCTTACTCCGACTTCGATGGATTTTGGCAGCTGATAATGTTATGCTAGGAGCTTGTCATGACTGAAGACAATCCCCGAATAACTATGCAGAGCATAACAATATTTTGATACATGTACTGATGTGGCCTTGGAATTTTATGTCTAGCCTTTGTCAATTGGTCTGACACAGCCTTAAGCCAAGGCGAGAACTTGATTTATGACTGCTGTTTGTAACGTCTAAGGAAGCCATGTTTACATTTACTTTCTTCAGGTAAACACCTTTGGCCTATCGAAGATTACTGTTATTATTTGTCTGTTTCATATTTAAAAAAATTAGATTTCATTGTTACTTTGAACTTTCTTTTTGTACATGGGTGAATATTTTTTGGCATCTTTTCGGTATTAATGCTGCCATCTGTTTCAGTCACTAGTGCATCAAGGATTTCACATGCATAAATGGGACTGGGAGTAAATTATATCATATACTGGAATCACACAGTTTACTGAAACTCACCGACCAGAACTGGCTGAAACTTACATTCCTTCTAGTCGAAATTACAACTCTGTGTGGCTGACAAAGAGAAGATGATTATCTGTCGAGGGCTAGAAATTTCCGGGTAATTTTCAGTTGTCCTGGGGACTAGTCAGTGAAAGAATCTACTTATCTCCACAAATTTTTACTTGCCCTCCGTACGTAAAAAGATGGTTTTTAAAAAGAACTTGGGCAGTGCAGTGACAAGTCAGCAAACATAATTTGTAATGTCACATTCTGCTCACGTGTGTCATGGCCTAAGAGAGAGAGAATAGATAGTATTTGTTTACCCACTTACCTTTCTTAACAAGAGTGTGTAAGAAAAGAAAACAGAATAGAATTGTGTTACCGCCATTCATACATTTCTTGATTGAATTAAAATCATAGAGAATTCCTTTCATACTCTCTGTCTCCTTTCTGTCTCTCCCTCTTCCCCACACACATTTTCCAAAATGAATTCACTTTCTGTCAACACAGTTTTAAAACGAAAATAGAGGGAGTAGATAGATCTATCATTTCCATGCTGACCAAATGCAAGTCCTGCTTGCTGCTCACACATTTCATGGATAGACCATGCTCTGACCCAGCGAAACAGCACTGTACTAGGATTCTGTCAGGAGAAAAACTGGAGGGAATGGAGGGTAGGGGTTGAGGGGGGAGGAGGGATTGAGGAGAGGTGGTAGTGAAGGTGTGAATCACAATGGAAGAGAGGGAAATGTGATTGGCCTGTATTGAAGCTTACTTCTCAACCTCACTTTTATTGACACAAACTTTGGTTGCCCCATGGACAAGTGCAGAAATTCCACTTGTCCACCTGAAGATTAAGTTGTCACCGCCAATGGGACAAGTGTATTTTGAGCCCTGCTATAGATTTTCAGCCAGGATAATTGAAGTGCGAACTGCAGGTGATGATGCCGAGAAGGTAACTCACAGTCTGAAGTTGTGAAATAGCAAACGCATACTATGCTGCAGCAATGAATGGCAAAACACATTCATCCATGATTTGAAAAAATATTGCGAAACATTCAGTTTGGGAATTTTTTTTTTGCTGACAGTTTAAAAAAAAAAAAAAGTATCATGTCAGTGAACATTGTGTTGAAGCAAATGGTTCAGTGTAACACTAACAGTCACTTGTCTTACCCAAAAGTTGTACACACTGTTTCTGGACAGTTCTTTCTTTCTTTCACGTTCCCAGCAATGCTAGATCCTAGATCCGGTTACTAAGGCGAAGTTGGCAGTCCGTTGCAGTGACCCGCTGGTCTCAGGTACTTTTCCTGGTCCTCAACCGGACTGGGCCACGTCTGCCGTCTCAAGGCTTCAAGGAGGGACAGGACTGTAAGATGTGGGTGGGAGTTTGGGAGTCTGTACTGCAAGGGCACTGGTCAGTATGAGAGAGTTTCAGATGTGAGAGATAGGATCAGGAGAGGGGCTGGCATGTCATGTTTGCAGCCAGAAGATGGTAACTTGAACTGCTCTGTCAAGTTGATAGATGCTGTTCTCTTCAGTCCCAATGTCTTGGGATTGGCGCCAGGCTCTTCTGAATTTGTTCCTCAAGATGGGATTTGTTTCACTGTAGGACATCGAGTGCCTTGACAGTTTGCTTGCTGCTGATCTTGGACAGACGGTCTGCCACCTCATTCTTTCCAATGCCACAGTGAAAAGGGATCCACGACAGGACTACAGCAGTTCTCTGTTGGAGGAGATGAGTTCCTCTCTGATGGCACTGAGTATCTGCTCCCGTCCTGGTGTCTGGAGGCTCTTCAGCATGGATTCACAGTCTGTGAGAGAGACTGTGTTGATGGGGAGACTGTCTTTCTCTTCTGGTTAAGGGTCTTGGCAGTAAGGAGTAGGGCACAGGCTTCAGTTCATTAGTTTGTAGAATATGTGCCTGTGGCCACAGACTTACTGCTCAGGATCTGCCATCTGGGAACTTGATGGAAACTCCACCTCCACTATTTTTCACAGCCTTTTCTGCTGACCCATCAGTGTATGCTCTAGCCCAGGTGGTAGATGGGTAGGAGGTGTTGAGAGCTTCAAGGGTCCAGGACTTGAGTTCATCTGCTGTGTGATGTGCTTTGGCTGTTATGCCCGGGATATTAAATTAAAGGTGATAGGATGTCTGCCTGCCAGTCCTCCCTGTCCTGAAGCATCTCAGTTGGTTGACTGGAATCTGTGAGAGGCTGATTAAGGTTCTTTTCTAGAGATTTTATGAAGTGGTTTGGGCTCTGTCAGTTTAATTTTTTTTTTTTTTTGGTTTTTTTTTTTTGGAAGCCATAAACTTGGAATGTAGGGGGTGAGAAGGTTTTTTTTTTTTTAATTTTCTTGTTTTGCTGCAGGTGTTTTTCTTCTTGCCTCTACTTTAGTGAGATAATGCCTATTGTCTTTTCCATGGTTGGTATTGGAGTAGTTTTTATACCTCAAGTCAAGAGTGTGAGGCCAGCATTCAGTATTTTTGTCAGGATGTCCAGGTTGGTATTTGCTGCAGTTGAGTTGACGCACTGGAGGCATACTCATATGGGGTCTGACAGAACTTTGCAGTGTACACTTGCTTCAGGACTTTCATGTTGGTTCCCCATTTTGTTTCTTTATCAGGGACATTTTCTTGAGGCTTCTGTTTTGCATGGAGCTGATTTGTGGGGACCAGGTTAGTTTTCAGTCCAGTTTAACTCCAAGGTACGTTGGGGTGTCTTGGGTTTCTGAACAGTTCAGAAATCTTCATCAAGCAAGTTTTGGAAGAATGCTTACAGTGAATACTATGCATTCAAACTTTTCATTTTGAAAAGATAAACCCCCCAGAACAAAGTGTTGGGCAAAATTTGTGAAAATGCAGTTTTGATTCTTGTTTAATGGGATGATGGTGATCACTGTATGTGATCAGACACCAAAGGTAAATAGTTGGCTTGGGGGGGGGGGGGGGGGGGGGGGTCTAAAACTAGTAATTTAAGGAAACGTTCATGGTGATGATGATTGCCACTGGAAAGGAAATATTTACTCAGGTTTTTGAAGATTGTGATGGTTACCATGGTATAAGGTTTCATGGTATCGATGTTGATGATAAAGACTGAAAGTGATGGACTTCTTCATTGAGGAAAGTAACAATGCCATTGGAAATCTTATGATTGATTTGATGGGACAGTCACCACAATGACAATGATGATGAACATTGTAGCGTTGGGGATGATAATTATAGGTGGTGGTAATACTGTTAAAGATCAAGTAGGTGATCATGTTGATGAGACATTCTGAAATGGGTGGAATGAAAAAGACTTTTAATGATAAGGGTGATGACAGTGATGATGATACAGACCTGTACATGTATACAGAGGTATGAACTTTGCTTAGTTAGTGCACCAGGCTGTTAAACTCATGATAACTGAATAAGCTTTTCCTTTGTGGCACATCATAATATCTAACATTTATTGATAAAAGCAGTTTGTTTTTATAGAAATTTTATACAGATCCAGAATTTTTTTTAATTGTTAAAGTGTTTTGGCATGCTTCGTGCTGTCAGATGGATCACTTAGAATATGTAGATGTCGTAAAACTGAAACTGAGTGTCCATGTATTAGTGAAATACTCGTTATAAAGTACACACACAACCTATTTCAGTGTTTGTATTCCTAGTATTAGAGTAAAAAAAAAAAGAAGTAAACATCGATAGTATAAATAAACCATCTACTTAATTCAGTGATTTAAAAGTATGTATCAAATCATGTCTAACATGCCTCTAAACATCGATAGTATTTATATAATAAACCATCTACTTAATTCAATAATTCAAAAGTATGTATCAAATCCTATCTAACATGCCTGTACCTTAAACTAGTTTATTAGTACTAGTTAAAGAATGCAAATAGATCAGAAATTGTAACATGTCCCCTTCCATCCTTTAAAAAAAAAAAAAATTATCTGTAGCTTCCAGAATCATAATTATGAGTATTAAAGGAAAACCTTGTTTCAAAGATCATGCTAAGTCCTTTTCTTCCTAACACAACACTAACTCATGTACAGTCCATCCCTCCAGAACTATTCAAATTTCTGAATTATTTTTTTCATGTGTTCATTCCGTTACATATTGACATATGTTCAGAATTTGAAACCATTTCTAATCCGATCCTACCAATAGTTATCATAGATCTTATTGCAAATAACCCTGTTAGCAGTAATATTGAAAATATTTTATTGTCATTTGCAATTCAACAAGTGAACAATAGTGCAAAACAATTTTTGTAATATTGATCAGTTATAAATTTGGTGACTAGGATTGAATTTCTTATACTGTACTTCCATGGAGAATAACATTCAACTCCCATACTTCATCAGAATAATTACTGTTCATTCTCACTTTGCAGCTTCTATTCATGTAAAATCTTCCCCTCTGCTCAGCTTTGCACCTAGCCCTGAGTTATGTATGGTTACTCGCATAGCAATTTTTGATGAGGTACACAAAAGAAAGTTAAAAAAATTACTAGTAAAATACAGATCTAGTTGCAAAGTGAGGCGACTGCAGCAGAAAGCTAAACAAATTTTTAAAATTATTTTTAAGGCTCCGCTGAAAAACGTAGACAATGGAATCACAAGATAAAACACGACACGTTTTGACCTCTTAGGTCTTCTTCAGGCACATTACACAACACTCAGAACAACAGAAATGAACGAGCAATTGCTCACCTTCATCCAAGTCGGCACAAGATGGGCGCTGAACCTGAAAAAGACCTAAGAGGTCAAAACGTGCTGTGTTTTGTCTTGTGATTCGTTTGTCTATGTTTTCCGGCGGTTTCGGCGGTGTCTGATAAATAATTTTTAAGATGTGTTAAGTAAAATACAAATAAACTGTGTCTATATAATCACTTTCATCCATAACATCTGTAATTGAAAAAAGTTGTAAGACATTCCATTACTTCTAGCAGGTGAGTGACACATGAGCGATGCTTTATAAAACAGTGAATTGTAATTGGTCATATCAAGTTATATATGTGTCTAGTGATAAAAGATTCCAAAACTTTGCACAAAACAAATCTATCAGGCATACGAGGCAATAGATGGCCTAATCAGGCCCAGTCTCTTTCTGAAATGATGGACTAATTCACCCTTGCTCCCACCAAATAGAAGAGAACTTCAGGTTTTCCTTCTCTTTGCTGTTTGGTCCATCTTTATATAATTTCTTGAATACCAGTGATTCTGTTCAATAGGTCCAAGATGTCCAGTAAGTTAGTAGATTGACCTGATTATTTGATCACTTTGATGAAGAAAAGAAAAAGAAAGCTCTCTAGCTGTCCAAATAAGAAGCATGAAATATTGATGCCTACCATTTGGAGAGTTGGAGCACCTTCTTTTTACTTTCTAGATTAAAATGCAGTGATCTCTGGCTGCAGTTGGATTGCTCCTAGTCATGTTTCTGTTCGTGATGGTATTATATTATGAGGCCATCTTGGGTCGATGGCAATCTCTGATGAAAGTAATGGTGGTCATGCTATTTGTGAATGAAGTAATTAGATAATGGACAGATGAGATGACGATGGTGCACAGTCACTGAATAAAGTAATCGAACACTTCTTGCCAAGTCAGATATATATTCTTCAGTGTCATCGGCTTCTTCAAGACTGATCAATCATTCAATGATCACAATGGCTAAGTCTGTCACTGCACTGGCTTAAATGTTATTTTGTCTTTGTTGTTGTTGTCAGCCCATCTTTGCTTGCATAACCTTGATAACATCGCAACTTGGGTGTGACTCTTAATTAATTCACTTAAAATGCTGTGCGCTTTGAAGTGGTTTGAATGAAATTGCTAAAGATTTTTTTTTTTGTTTAAAGTATCATTTGTGCTGTCAGTGCAAAGAAATTACAACAGAAATAACCAGATGACGAGTCAGTGATTTGATGAGTGTTAATCAGGTTGGAGTGGTGGCTGTATTAGAATAGTGTAGTAATCTGGCCTGTTCTTAGCACTAAGAATACACCAGGTCTCCTGTCCTTAGTGCCTCTGAAGGCAGGATTATGAGGTAATGTTCAGCTAATCTATAGGTATTTGTACTAGCTCTTGAACCCAGCTTTGTCCGGGTTCCTCCCTCGTGGTCATGTGATGATCTCTTCCCACTCTTTGAATGTGTCGTGTTCGCAGATTATGTCTCTTCCTTCTCCCCCTATCACAGACCTCCACCTCTCAAGTTTCCCTCTCCCCTTTTCCCCCGTTACCCTCTTCCCTGTTAATGTTATGCACCTTGTTAACAGGTAGGTTGTTCTGTACATGAACTGAAAACCGCTCATCGTGGGCAGTGAGTGCCTAAGAGCAAGCTTGCCCAGCTGGTTCCAGTCTCATGGCACTGACTGTCTGGTCTTTGCATCTAGCAGAACTAATAAAAAAAATATGATAACTAGATGTTCACCCTCAGTTTATTTGCTTCTGACCTAAACGTGTATACATAGAAGATAGCAAACTAGTTAGGTGTGCAAGCTCACATGTGCCTAATTTAACAAATTTTGACACAAAATATGCACATTTTGTGCTGCGACTGCGAGTGAACGACTGATTTTCAATGGGGAGATTAATACTAGTGTGTGCTTTACTTTCTCAATGGTTTCATTGATGAATGATAATTTTATGTAAAATCAGTGTTGTCTGTGTTAATCCTTATCATCAGAATTGTTTATCCTATCATAGAAGATGCAGTTTCATACTAAAAAGTTTCTGCATCATTAATTTAAGCTCCTGTTGATGGAGGGACAGTTAGCCTTTGTGTAGACTGTGAGATTAGGTTTATTACGTATGGAAGTATTGGAACCCATAATTATGTTAACGGACATTTAACACTTTCTTAAAAAAGGGTTTAGAGGCATATATGGATCAGGTAAATATTCGTTATTACTTAGACAATCTGTTGACAACACACATTTTAAATAGGCGTGCTTGTTGCAAATCATTCATTAATGACATGTTGTTTTTTGGTAATTCAGTGATTGTATGTTTCAGAGATGAAGTTTAAATTCAGATGACTTGAGGACTGTGTGAGAGCAGACATCAGCAGCAGCGCTACCTCTAACCAGGTGCTGGGGGTCTCGGTGGAGTGGATTGACTGTGGTACAGGTGGAAACCATTGGGTGACTGTGGCTTGGTGTGAATGTCAACATGGAGTCAGATGAAATCACAGTGGTTGGTGAGTTGCTCTTTGACAGTTGTTTGGAGATATGATTATAAATATATATTGGTTTCAAGACTGATGCTGGCAGGTGCAGAGGTGTGTGTGTGTGTGTGTGTGTGTGTGTGTGTGCGTGTGTGGTGTGTGTGTGTGTGTGTGTGTGTGGTGTGTGTGTGTGTGTGTGTGTTTTGAGATTTAAAATCTGTACATTCATTGTGTATTGGTTTATAATTAGATTTAAAAGCTGATAAAATTACATTAACTTTTTATTATGATGTGTTATGGTTAAAGTGACTGTTGTTGGCAGGTTCTTTGTGTAATTATGATGATAATAATGATGATTTAGATATGAGTCCCATGTATACAGAGCTTGGGACTCTAAAAAACGGAAGAAAAAAAACAACCCAAAAAACCCCCAAAACCCAGGAACCACAAAATCAACGCGGAGACACCGGTTTACAACCCACCAAATGTAAAACTGGAAGAATACAAAATCCAAAACACCAGGATTTTACATACCCACTCACATCACTGTCCAGACTTCTTACATTGAATATGCCAAATGAATTACACACACACACACACACACACACACACACACACACACACACACACACACACACACAAACATACACATGCATACACACATGCACACGCACAGAAACACACATGCATACATTTGAGATTGCTGAAAATCCGCTGGAAGCAACTATTGTCAGTAAGCTCTGTTTTAATATTTGCCTGTCTTATGAAAAAAAATTGTTTACAATTGTTTAAGTGTAGACCATTTTTTGTGTGTGTGTTTTGGATTCTGTATGTGTGTGTAGAATCCATTCTTGAAAGCAGACAGTATCTGTTGAAGTATTACGGTGGAAAATGGTTTCACTTTTTTGTCAGTGGTGGAGTTTTTGTGGAGAATTTTTACAGTTATATTACAATGTGCATGTGTGAAATTTGTCTTAAATATATATATATATATTTCTTGCTCTTTTTCTAACAAGTGATAAGGAATACAACTAATCTAGATATATTGCAGATAAAATGTGTAGACCATCAAGCCCACAACAGTCTGACACACAAACACAGTGATGCCTATTGTGCCAAAACACACATACACACACAAGATATGTAACAACTCCCAAACATTCAAATGCATTTTACAAAACGTTTTGATTTAAGGAAAGTATGCAAAGTTTAGATGCCATTTTGATATTGATACCTTTCATTCTAAAAACCAAAATGCTCTACCAGTTTTGTTGTTGTTGACATTTTCTAACTTGTTCAATTTTTCAGAAATCTAGTTATGAAATAGTGATTTTTTTTTTCCATAGGGCTAAGTTAAGAAGAAAAAAAAAGAAGAAAAAACCCATTCCAACAGTTAAAAGAATGTTCGGATCCATGCAAAATAAACTGGGTTTATGAAAAAAAGACCCCTCTTTACAGGTTTTTGACCATTTGATAGAGCCAGTTTACATACACACGCGTGCACATGCACGCATGCACGCACGTAAGCACACACACACACACACACACACACACACACACACACACACACACACACACACACACACACACATACATTGACTGAAACCATTTATTGTCAGATTAACCATAGGTTGTACTGACATTTTAAACAAAATAAATAACACAAATTCAGAAAAGTAAATTAAAAATATGTGAATTAAAAAAAGAAAAAAGGCACTCTCAGTTTATTATTTCAGATATGAGAAAATAGAAAAGAAATGATTTACACTTTTATAGAATTGTAAGGTGACCAAATCTAATGAACAAACAAATATCACTCTCTTCCTCTCTCTCATAATCCTACTTACTCCCATCCCGAGGACTCTTCTTACACCTTATTATATCCATTCACACACACACACACACACACACACACACACACACACACACACACACACATATTCTCACTCACTCACTCACTTACTTGCACATATTTGCAAACACACGTGCACATACACATATTATAAGCATACATTCATCCATTTAATATCACTTTAAGTGAACAGACGTTAAACACTAAAACAGACTAACAACAACATATATGCACACACACACTCACGCACCCCCCCCCCCCCCACCCACACACACACACACACACACATTCACTCACTCACTCACACACATACACACACACTAGACAGGCTAGAATGTGCATATGCATGTTCACACAGCTTTAATCCATTTATGAAAAAATCGATATGGGACATCAATGCTGATCTGATCATTCCCATTCAAGCATTGAAATAGACAGCTGGGGAGTTGGCGGTTGTGGATTTGATCGATTACATTCACAATGTTTAAAAAGATCCCTAAAGGTTCTTTTGTGGAGCAGAGTGAGTCATCATGATTTAAAGTGTAAACCGTGAAATGTCATGAAGAGCTTTTTTTTTCACAATTTTCTTTCAGCAGTGTCAGCATGAACATATGGAAATAGGATGTGTGTGTGCGTGCGTGTGTGTGTGTGTGTGTGTGTGTGTGTGTGTGTGTGTGTGTGTGTGTGTGTGTGTGTGTGTAGGTGTGTGTCTGTGTGCGCGTGTGTGTGTGTGTGTGTAGGTGTGTGTGTGTGTGTGTGTGTGTGTGTGTGTGTATGTGTGTGTGACACCAAGCTTGTGTTTTTCTTTCTCCCCTCACTAACTCTAGCAGTCAGAAAATATCACCCATCTCTGACTCTGGCAATCAGAAAATGTTTCCCCATCACTGACGCTGGCAATCAGAAAATGTTGCCCCATCACTGACCCTGGCAATCAGAAAATATTTCCCTATCACTGACCCTGGCAATCAGAAAATGTTTCCCCATCACTGACACTGGCAATCAGAAAATGTTGCCCCATCTCTGACTCTGGCAATCAGAAAATGTTGCCCCATCTCTGACTCTGGCAATCAGAAAATGTTGCTGCATCTCTGACTCTGGCAATCAGAAAATGTTGCCGCATCTCTGACTCTGGCAATCAGAAAATGTTGCCCCATCTCTGACTCTGGCAATCAGAAAATGTTGCCCCATCACTGACTTTGGCAGTCAGAAAATGTTGCCCCATCTCTGACACTGGCAATCAGAAAATGTTTCCCCACCACTGACACTGGCAATCAGAAAATGTTGCCCCATCTCTGACTCTGGCAATCAGAAAATGTTGCCCCACCTCTGACTCTGGCAATCAGAAAATGTTGCCCCATCTCTGACTCTGGCAATCAGAAAATGTTGCCCCATCTTTGACTCAGGCAGTCAGAAAATGTTGCCCCATCACTGACTTTGGCAGTCAGAAAATGTTGCCCTATCACTGACACTGGCAATCAGAAAATGTTGCTGTATCTCTGACTCTGGCAATCAGAAAATCTTGCCCCATCACTGACACTGGCAATCAGAAATTGTTGCCCCATCACTAACACCAACAGTCTGAAAATGTTACCTCCCACTGACATTGGCAGTCAGAAAATGTTACCCTTCACTGACACTGGTAGTTGGAAAAGGTCACTGCCATTTAAAAAAAAGGATGACCCCCCACTGACAGTTTTCAGTCAGAAGATGTATCCTCAATGTATGTAAAAGATTACTGGCAGTAAAACATACTAACCCTTCACCGACTGTGGCGGTCAGATCTCATTCACACTGGCAATCAAGAACCTTTACCCCCTAACTGACTGACTGGCAGTTTAAAGAAAAAGTAACTGGCTGTCAAAAAAACAACAACAAAAAACAAAAAAAAACAGCAACAAAAAAAAAACCAAAACAAAAAGTAACATCCCATTGATACTGGCCGTTAAGAATTGTTACCCTTTGTTGACTGGTTTTGTAGTTAAAAAACAAAAAAAAAGTCATTTGCAGTGAAAAAGTATCATACCTCACTAACACCGGCAGTCAGAAAAATGTTAACGTCTCTCTGACACTGCAGCCAAAAAATGTTAACCTCTTATTGAAAAAACGAACCTTCACGGCTTTGGCAGAGATCCATCAGTTCAAAAGTTAAAGTGGCAAACTAAAGGAAGAATAAACACCAATAATATGCCACTTTAAGACTTTCGGCAAAATTATGTTGGTATTACATTTGATTGTATCTTTCAGTCTCTGCTTTAGTGTGCTTATGTAGAGGGATGGAAGGATTTGGTTTTGAAACACTATGTTTTGCAGTTAAAAACCCCTTCCTCCTCCCCCTCTCCTCCCCATTTCCCCCCAACTTAGAAAGGGACTGAGGGATGGGGTTAGTAGAGGGTGTGGGTGGGGATTCAGAAAGGGACTGAAGGATTGGGCTAGTAGAGGGTGTGTGTGGGGATTCAGAAAGGGACTAGAGGATGGGATTTGTAAAGGGTGTGGGTGGGGATTCAGAAAGGGACTGAAGGATGGGGTTTGTAGAGGGTGTGGGTGGGGATTCAGAAAGGGACTGAAGGATGGGATTTGTAGAGGGTGTGGATGGGGATTCAGAAAGGGACCGAAGGATGGGGTTTGTAGAGGGTGTGTGTGGGGATTCAGAAAGGGACTGAAGGATGGGGTTTGTAGAGGGTGTGGGTGGGGATTCAGAAAGGGACTGAAGGATGGGGTTTGTAGAGGGTGTGGGTGGGGATTCAGAAAGGGACTAGAGGATGGGGTTTGTAGAGGGTGTGGGTGGGGATTCAGAAAGGGACTGAAGGATGGGGTTTGTAGAGGGTGTGGATGGGGATTCAGAAAGGGACTGAAGGACGGGTTTGTAGAAGGTGTGGATGGGGATTCAGAAAGGGACCGAAGGATGGGGTTTGTAGAGGGTGTGTGTGGGGATTCAGAAAGGGACTGAAGGATGGGGTTTGTAGAGGGTGTGGGTGGGGATTCAGAAAGGGACCGAAGGATGGGGTTTGTAGAGGGTGTGGATGGGGATTCAGAAAGGGACCGAAGGATGGGGTTTGTAGAGGGTGTGGGTGGGGATTCAGAAAGGGACTGAAGGATGGGGTTTGTAGAGGGTGTGGGTGGGGATTCAGAAAGGGACTGAAGGATGGGGTTTGTAGAGGGTGTGGGTGGGGATTCAGAAAGGGACCGAAGGACGGGGTTTGTAGAGGGTGTGGATGGGGATTCAGAAAGGGACTGAAGGATTGGGCTAGTAGAGGGTGTGTGTGGGGATTCAGAAAGGGACTGAAGGATGGGGTTTGTAGAGGGTGTGTGTGGGGATTCAGAAAGGGACTGAAGGATGGGGTTTGTAAAGGGTGTGGGTGGGGATTCAGAAAGGGACTGAAGGATGGGGTTTGTAGAGGGTGTGGGTGGGGATTCAAAAAGGGACTGAAGGATGGGATTTGTAGAGGGTGTGTGTGGGGATTCAAAAAGGGACTGAAGGATGGGGTTTGTAGAGGGTGTGGATGGGGATTCAGAAAGGGACTGAAGGATGGGGTTTGTAGAGGGTGTGGATGGGGATTCAGAAAGGGACTGAAGGATTGGGCTAGTAGAGGGTGTGTGTGGGGATTCAGAAAGGGACTGAAGGATGGGGTTTGTAGAGGGTGTGGGTGGGGATTCAGAAAGGGACTGAAGGATGGGGTTTGTAGAGGGTGTGGATGGGGATTCAGAAAGGGACTGAAGGATGGGGTTTGTAGAGGTGTGGATGGGGATTCAGAAAGGGACTGAAGGATGGGGTTTGTAGAGGGTGTGGATGAGGATTCAGAAAGGGACTGAAGGATGGGGTTTGTAGAGGGTGTGGATGGGGATTCAGAAAGGGACCGAAGGATGGGGTTTGTAGAGGGTGTGGATGGGGATTCAGAAAGGGACTGAAGGATGGGGTTTGTAGAGGGTGTGGATGGGGATTCAGAAAGGGACTGAAGGATGGGGTTTGTAGAGGGTGTGGATGGGGATTCAGAAAGGGACTGAAGGATGGGGTTTGTAGAGGGTGTGGATGGGGATTCAGAAAGGGACTGAAGGATGGGGTTTGTAGAGGGTGTGGATGGGGATTCAGAAAGGGACTGAAGGATGGGGTTTGTAGAGGGTGTGGATGGGGATTCAGAAAGGGACTGAAGGATGGGGTTTGTAGAGGGTGTGGATGGGGATTCAGAAAGGGACCGAAGGATGGGGCTTGTACAGTTGTAGAGGGTGCTTGTCGAGTGGGGGTGGGATTCAGAAAGGACTGAAGTATGGGCCTGGTAGAGTATGGCTGGGGATGCAGAAAGGGTTATCAATGGCCTTCCAAGCATCATGACTTACTAATTGATCTGTATTTTCTTTCATGTCTGTGAATAGTTAATCCCCCCCCCCCCCCCCCCCTCGCCCTTCCTTTTTTTGTCCTTTTGTTTGTTTCATTCATGTTTTCAGCTTTGTGTCAACAGTATGGATGATTAGTTCATTCTGAGGGTGGGAAAAAAAGAGTATGTGAATTAGCAGCTTAGGTTGAGATAAGAAATGAGAGTTTTACTAAATTAGCTGTTTTTAAATTTAGGAGTGGGATGATGTCGACAAAGGGAAAACATAACGTCAAAAGGCTGTGCAGGCTGCAGTGTCAGGAATTGTAACGCTTTACTGTTGTTTTTGGCAGAGTGGCGCCAGCTAGAGCATGATTACAGCTAAATCACAGCTCTTGTTTGTCCCACACTAATCTGCCACTGACCCGTATCCAATCAGATGTGTCCACAGTTCATCACCAATCAAGCATGTCCAGCCTGTCTAGGCTTGTTAACACACTGGTTACAGCAAAAGAGCTCGCCTCGTCAGGTCAACATTCATTCAGGTGGGCACCCGGTGTTCCTGCCTATAGTTAACCAGTCCGTAATCTTGACCCTTATCTGGTTGGACCGCTAATGGGGAATTTCACTTGTTCAGTGGAAGCAGGAGATTTAGCTGCTTTGTTTTCAGTGTACACACAAGCTGTATACCTGCAGATAAGATGAAATGTTTTGTGAAGAGAGCTTGCTTTGGAAAGGTGGTTGAGCAAATTTTGGTTAAAAAAAGATAAGGGTAGCGGTAAGCTAAAATAATGTTTTTATGTTCGTTGTTGTTGTTTCTGTCACTTGGCCGTGAGTTAACAAGACAGACTTATAGGGGGATAGAGAGGAGAAAGGGTGGTGGGGGGAAAGGTGGTGACAAGGTGGTTGAGGGGTAGAGAACTAGAGAGAAGAAGAAAGGAGAGCATGATGGAGGGAGGGAGAGGGAGAGATTGAGAGAGGGATGGATGGACAGAGATGGAGGTATGGAATAAGTGTAACATAACTATTATGTCAGAATTTAAAGTGTGACCTTGTACAGGAGTATAGTTGCTGATTAATGGTTAATAAATTACGAATGTGCTACAACTTATGATTCTCGTCTTGGGGGAATGAAACACAAATTGAGTGAAACATCGTTTTCTCTTTGCCTCAGGTTTGGAACAGCGGGTATGGTGATCATTGGAATGCAAGCATGCATGCACACATACACATATATATATATATATATGAGCAATGAGCATGCACTTGCATGCTTGGACACACACACATATTCAAACAAACATGCATGTAGGCATGCTCAACCCATGTGGATGCATCCACATGATTTATTGATGCATTATATATATGTGTGCATATTTTATGTGCTAGTTCAGATGCATGCATTCCACAAACACGTGCACATGCACACTACACACACACACACACACACACACACACACACACACACACACACACACACACACACACACACTAACACACACACACACACACACACACACACACACACAATGAATTTAATGGGGGGGGGGGGGGGGGGGGGGGGGGGGGAATGGAAGTCTTATTTAGGGGATAAATTGTAGACCACTATTTCTATAGATCTATCTCTCTATGTGGCCTATGAATAAAGACACAAATGCTTTAACAGAAAAAAAAAATAGTAGTTTATGAGAGGAAGCCTTCATTGGGAGGCAGCTGTAGACTGCTATATATTGAATAAGATTTATCGACAAAGACACAAATGTTTTATTTAAAAGTAGTTGATGAGAAGTCTTTACAGGGAGATAAATCTAGATCAGTATATCATGAATATGGGCAGTTCCACCGCATTTGGGGACACCTGTGATTGTAAGTTTATACTTTGAGGTCCTGTGCTTCGATATTGCTGAATGAGATGAAATAAGACAGAAGATTTCAGAATGTGTGTTCCAGTGTCAGTGTAGTAATAAGACAGAAGATTTCAGAATGTGTGTTCCTGTGTCAGTGTAGTAATAAGACAGAAGATTTCAGAATCTGTGTTCCTGTGTCAGTGTAGTAATAAGAAAGAAGATTTCAGCATCTGTGTTCCTGTGTCAGTGTAGTAATAAGAAAGAAGATTTCAGCATCTGTGTTCCTGTGTCAGTGTAGTAATAAGAAAGAAGATTTCAGCATCTGTGTTCCTGTGTCAGTGTATTAATAAGATAGAAGATTTCAGAATCTGTGTTCTAGTGTCAGTGTAGTAATAAGATAGATTTCAGCATCTGTGTTCCTGTATCAATGTAGTAATAAGATAGAAGATTTCAGAATCTGTGTTCCTGTGTCAGTGTAGTAATAAGATAGATTTCAGCATCTGTGTTCCTGTATCAATGTAGTAATAAGATAGAAGATTTCAGAATCTGTGTTCCTGTGTCAGTGTAGTAATAAGATAGAAGATTTCAGAATCCGTGTTCCTGTATCAATGTAGTAATAAGATAGAAGATTTCAGAATCTGTGTTCCTGTATCAATGTAGTAATAAGATAGAAGATTTCAGCATCTGTGTTCCTGTATCAATGTAGTAATAAGATAGAAGATTTCAGAATCTGTGTTTCTGTGTCAGTGTAGTAATGAGATAGAAGATTTCAGAATCTGTGTTCCTGTATCAATGTAGTAATAAGACAGAAGATTTCAGAATCTGCATTCCTGTGTCAGTGTAGTAATAAGACAGAAGATTTCAGAATCTGTGTTCCTGTATCAATGTAGTAATAAGACAAAATTTCAGAATCTGTGTTCCTGTATCAATGTAGTAATGAGATAGATTTCAGAATCTGTGTTTCTGTATCAATGTAGTAATGAGATAGAAGATTTCAGAATCTGTGTTCCTGTATCAATGTAGTAATGAGATAGAAGATTTCAGCATCTGTGTTCCTGTGTCAGTGTTTGAGAAAGTGATGATATCATGAGTGCTGCAAGTTCTTTGAGGAAAAAGATCAAAATAATTTTAATAGCTCGCAAAAGTATCACCATAATCAGGTCCCATCCTGTTTAGGTGATCTTTGGATGGAATTCTGATTATTCTTATTTTTCATAAACATTTTTAGAGTATTGATCATCAAAGTAAATTGTAATGGTAGTGTCACTATCTCAGACATGACAACAAATGTGGAACTGGAAGACATCAACGTGATTTCATCTCATCCACATACACTAACGGTCTTTGTCTTCAAAGTTTACAGTTTCTGTGGGTACAAAAGTGTCCCCAAATATCTTGACTCTG
>CM065729.1:31522959-31577959 GCA_033310375.1 Conus canariensis | reverse complement strand
CTGATGTTTCAGAAGCTGTCTTTATGTAAAAAAAAAAAAAGAAAAGAAAAAGTAGTAGATTAAGCTGTGATAATGGGCTGTCTTACCAGAGATTAACAGGAGAAAAGTCAGATTGTGGGGCTTTTGTTCAGATAGTGCAAGTTACAGTAAGAGACTGGGGCCAAACCTCTGTCTGTAAGCAAAGATGCTTTGGGGACAGGATGAGTATTTTCGTTTTTCACTCATTGAAGTACCATTGAGCCAAGACACTTGTCCCTTCCTGGTTAGCTTTGCATCTGCTTCCTGTTCTGTCTGTTTATGACACTTCATAGCTGATATGCAAGGTCAAGTTTGAAGCTCACACATGGCGATTGGCTCGCAGGCAAAGGTTTCGTGCAGGCAGAGGGCCAGCCTCGCTGAACAAGGCACATGAAGAACTTGCATGCATGCTTAGTGTAGAGCGCTGCCCAGGAAACTGATCAATTCTGCTGTCTGGAAATGGTTAGTTACCTGCACAAGCAGATGGGACACCCAACAGAGGCCAATAGAGGGAAAGTGAAGTGAGATAACTGATTCTTCTCTGTCTACATCATTGTGCTTCAGACTTTCCTGGCGGGCCCAGCTCACGAGTGTCTCTGAGTGTTGAG
Source organism: Conus canariensis (assembly GCA_033310375.1). Lineage (NCBI taxonomy): Eukaryota > Metazoa > Mollusca > Gastropoda > Neogastropoda > Conidae > Conus > Conus canariensis. Next base: position 31,577,333 of record CM065729.1, on the reverse strand, counting down.
AAGACAACTAATAGAACAAAAATGTCTCTGGTAAAGGTAGCATCTACTGCTCCCACCTACCCTGTTCTGCACCTTGCCTCCTCACCACTTCTCTGCCAATTTGCTTTCTGCAGTTCAAGTGGGCAAAATCCAGATCTGAAAATTCTTGCTTTGTAATGTGATGGAAGAATAGGGACAGTAATGTTGGCATCAGTGAATGAAGGCAAGATGGCACGCATCTTTTGTGATGTTGCTGAATGCACATACATGCGCAGACTCGCATGCACAAACACACACACTTTCACTCACACACACACACACACACACACACACACAACACACACACACACACACACACACACACATGGAGCATAAAACTGTAAAGAGTGGTAGATAAATATGAGGGACCTACACATAGGAAAAAAATACTCTTGGCTTCGATTGGTAAGAAGCTTTAAACAGAGGTTTTTAGAGGATTTGTTTGTTTTTCTAGGACGCTGTAAATTCTCAGTCATCTTTGGAGTGGGAAACAAAAAGTTCCGGACAAGTGTTGTCAAAGAACCCTCTGGCAACCCAGATTGGAATGAGGAGTCTACCGTGTAAGTATTTCAGGAAAACTTTGTGTGCATGTATAGACCTGGATGGAACATAATTATGTGCATGTGACTGAACACACATCAAAGACACTGAATGCATGTTGAAAACACATCCATACATGCTCAGCCACCACGCCCAATATGCAAACCCAGTGGCATGCACAGAACAACATACATCTGTATGCATCCCCACCCAAAAGCAATGGGACGTGCATGGACATAACTACACATGTACACATCTGTTCACATTCACAAAATGCCACAAATTTGAATTATGAAGTAGACACTATCATGAGAGTCGTTTTCACACACACAGACACATCCACTGCATGAATGCATTAATAAAAAAAGCACTAGCGCCCACATGTGTGTGCATTCAAACTCTTGCTTACTCACTCATTTGTTCTCTGTCTCTTTCTTCTTTGATATGTATGGGGGAAGGGTGAGGAGGGGGTAGAAAAGCAACTGTTAAGCTTGTTATTATGTGTGTCCACAAAAAAGCAATAACTGTCATCATCTGGGGGCCTAGCAGGTGGTGTAATGCATATTTTGAATCAGAACAAGCGTCACAAAACATCACCTAAGGGACTCGGCAGCTTTGCAGAGCCTTCTCTGTGGATTGCCTCACAACAACCAAACACTGATGGCTCTGCATTGACTGTTGCTGCTGCTGCTGCAACAGGACGAGTTGTGGGGATGGCATGGGAGTAATGCTGCCGATGAGTTTCAGAATATGCAGTAAAAAAAAGGAAAAAGGGAAGTTGTGGATCATATCAAAGGCATCTAATTCTGGGTGGTGGACTTTATGTCACAACAGGCAGGTTCAGAACCAGAGCGACCATGTGTTCTTCACGGTGACAGAGAAGGAGGATGTGCTGGGGCAGGTGCAACTGCCCATCACCTCGCTCAGCACCACCAAGGGTCAGGTGCGCCAGACCTCCCTCAAGGCTCATCGGAAATGCCCCGTTCCTCATGGAGAACTCCTCTTTCAGGTGAGACAGCAGTGTTTGCGCAGTGAAGCCTCTCTGTCTCCAGACCCTCCCACTTCATTTTCCCTGGCTGTCAGGATGTGATGCGTTCTGGAACAGTTTTCTTTCTACAGAGAAACCTCTCTGCAGTTACTTCTCAACTCTCTTGCTTCCAAAGATATGGATGGTTTCTGAATCAGGTTTTGCTGTGGCAGTACAGAGAAACCTCTGTTTGAGGCAGTACAAAGAAACCTCTGTGTGAGTAACACAGATAAACCTCTGTGTGAGGCAGTACAGAGAAACCTCTGTTTGAGGCAGTACAGAGAAACCTCTGTTTGAGGCAGTACAAAGAAACCTCTGTGTGAGTAGCACAGATAAACCTCTGTGTGAGGCAGTACAGAGAAACCTCTGTGTGAGGCAGTACAAAGAAACCTCTGTGTGAGGCAGTGCAGAGAAACCTCTGTATGAATAGTACAGAGAAACCTGTGTGAGGCAGTCAGAGAAACCTCTGTATGAGATAACAGAGAAACTTCTACGAGCTATACAGAGAAACCTCTGTGAGGCAGTGCAGAGAAACCTCTGTATGAGATAGTACAGAGAAACCTCTGTGTGAGTAGCACAGATAAACCTGTGTGTGAGGCGTACAGAGAAACCTCTGTTGAGAGTACAGAGAAACCTTCTGTGTGAGGCAGTAAAAGAAACCTCGTATGAGATAGTACAGAGAAACCTCTGTGTGAGGCAGTGCAGAGAAACCTCTGTATGAGATAGTACAGAGAAACCTGTGTGTGAGGCAGTACAGAGAAACCTCTGTATGAGATAGTACAGAGAAACTTCTGTGTGAGGCAGTAAAGAGAAACCTCTGTATGAGATAGTACAGAGAAACCTCTGTGTGAGGCAGTGCAGAGAAACCTCTGTATGAGATAGTACAGAGAAACTTCTGTGTGAGTAGCACAGATAAACCTGTGTGTGAGGCAGTACAGAGAAACCTCTGTATGAGATAGTACAGAGAAACTTCTGTGTGAGGCAGTAAAGAGAAACCTCAGTATGAGATAGTACAGAGAAACCTCTGTGTGAGGCAGTGCAGAGAAACCTCTGTATGAGATAACAGAGAAACTTCTCTCTGAGCTATCACAGCGAAACCGCAGTATGAGGCAGTGCAGAGAAACCTCTCTTTTTGAGGTATTACAGAGAAACCTCTATGAGGTATTAACAGAGAAACCTCTCTGTGAGGTATTAACAGAGAAACCTCTCTGTGAGGTATTACAGCGAAACCTCTCTGTGAGGTATTACAGCGAAACCTCTCTGTGAGGTATTACAGCGAAACCTCTCTGTGAGGTATTACAGCGAAACCTCTCTGTCAGTATCTCCCCTCTTGATTCTGCCAGCCAGTAAAGATGCACCTTTTTCTGAAATTTATTTATTTATGCGAAACCTCTTCACACTTTTTTTCTCCTTGTTTGAAAGACTTGTTATATTTTTAACTTCTTCTTGTTGTTCAGAGAAACCTGTCTGTCAGTATTTCCACTACAGTCTTCCTACCTTTAAAGATGTAGTGTTCTCTGGCACACTTTTATTGTGCAAAAAACCTCTTTTTTTTTGTATTTTTTCTCATATCTCTTCCTGCATGTAATAAAGACTTCAGGGTTCGGCAACTTTTTGTTTTGTTTTGTACAGAGAACATCTCGTTCAGTATCTTTGCACTAGAGTCTCTCTGTCTGCAGCAACTAGGTTTTTTTTGCGTGTACAGGTTTTGTTTGTAAGCAAAACCTTTCTATCAGTATTTCACATTAGAGTCTGTAGATGTTTTCTTGGCCAGTTTTCCATTTACAGCAAAAACCTTTCTATCTAGAAGTTCCCACTTCACTTCCTACCTGTAAAGGCTTGGTGTTTTCTGTATCAGTTTTCTTTGTGCAGCAACACTTCCCAATAAAGAACCTCCTTTAAATTTTTCCTCCCAGTTGAGACTCAAATGTTTAGGCGCATTCAGATGTAGCCTTAAGGAACAAGGGTTCAGTACTGACTTGTGTCCACATATGTGAATATTCAGCCCTGCAGACAGAATTGTTTTGTTACCATTCTCACACATGTGTAAGCTCTAATTGACTTGCTCAGTCTCTGTCACACAAACACGTGTGATGAAAATAACTTTATTGCATTCCTTTCCTCTATGGATGGTGTGTAGTTGAGTGCTTTTCAACGTAGTTCATTATGTCTACAATTCATTGTGTTGATGGCTCAGCTGATAGTTTATGTGATCAAACTAATATTTGAAACGTGGGCCATTTGTCATGGAACAGAGGGAATGTAAACTCAGAATTCAGGAGAACAGATCCCAGATGTGATTGTAATCTTTTAATACTCTGCTGTCAGTATTGCGTATAGGATCAAGATACAATTTAAGTGGCTTCACATACCACATACAGTATCTAGCCCCTCGGTATGACATGTGCAAGCACTGTTGTGTTATGAGCCGCTTTGGAGGAATTTACTGGAGATATTATGGGTAGGTTTCACTATCACACTGGTCAGCCCATGAGGTTGAGAGAAGGCAGGGACAGCATTGCACATATGTGTGGCTTTTTGTGTCTGATAGTAGGACTTCAAACAGACTTGGGTGATCTGAGTCACAAGACAGTTCCTTCAAGCATATCAGCTGCCTTACAATGTCCAGTCTTTTCATGTTCATAAGATCACAGATTGTGATGAACAAAGCAGTCTTGCTATGAACAGAAAGTAGTGCCTTTTTTTATTTGATAGCAGGCATTCTGGCATACTCTTTGAAGTCTTTCTTCAGGTTAAAGTCCAGATATGTTTATACAAAAATATCACAAGCGCTGTAAATGAATAAAGAAATGTTGAGAACAGAAATAGATTGAAGTGTATTTTTCTGTTTTCTTCCCTCTCTCTGTTTCTCTTTTCCGGTGTATTGAAATACATGTGCAGCATGACTGAAGTGCACTCAGTTTGGCTGTAGGTCCATTGATTGCAGCCTGTCTGTTTAAAACCTCAGTCAGGGTCTAGGTCCATTGATTGCAGCCTGGCATCTAGGAGGAACTGTCAGTGAATGGTCAGCATGTCCCTGAGGAGGCCACAGCCTACTGCTACAAGGCTGTTTCTGTCATATATATCCAGAGTCCTGACTTGGTCAAGTTTTTTTTAGATGGTAGTTGAAGAAACGATGTAACTGATCCCCCCCCCCCCCCACCCACACCCATTAAGTCATCTATAAAGAAAAATTGATCCAAAAGAAAAAGGGAAAAAGAAAAAGGAAAGGTAGAATAGGAGGAATATAAGCAAGCATGGACAAGTAGGCAGACAAACATACCTATTCTGTCCTTTCTCTTGTCTGAGACACCTTAGTATTATGGAGCAGGATGTGGTTTTTGGTCCGGTGTGTCCATCTGTGTGCAAGATCAGCAGCAGGTGTTAGGGGAGGGGAAGTTACGAGGGGCAGAGGGGAATGTTCATCCAAGTGGACATGGTGTTTAGAATGCTTAGTACTGGGACATGGGTAAAGGCTGAGATCTTTAGGTGGAAAACCTGACAAAATGCAGAAAGAAGTGGAAAAAAAAATTAGAATAAAATGAAATCAGTAGGGTCTACTTCGTATAACAGGGATAATCTTAGCATTTGCTCATCTCAAACACTGGTTTATTTAATCATACCTTTTTGGTCTGACATATATTGGCCATCTTGGTGTTTGTTGCAGGTGTTTTGTGTAGAAGCATGTCCATGAATATTGTAATTGACTGTGAGTCTGGGTGTAGAATTTAATCATTGGAATTTGTACAGTGAGTGTAGGTGTAGTATTTCCTTAAACATTGTGAGATACTGAGTATGGGTATAGCATCTCAACAAAGGCAACTTACTACGATTCGGGATGCAGTATCTCTGTAAACCTTGTACTGTAAGACACTTTGAGTTTGGGGAAGTATTTCCATTACTGATCATGATCATGGGTGTCTGTTCCAGGCTTTTGTATCCAAACAGCGACCGCTGTCGGAGCCGGTCAATCCCCAGATCCGGAGCAGCGTCAACAGTGGAAGTGCAGTACAGCTCACTGGTTTTGCCCGCTTACGCCAAAGCCTTGCCATTTCCCCGGCCTCCCTCGACGCGGCCCCAAGAGAGACAGTAAAGACACTGGCAGCATTGGAGAGAAAGATGAGAAGAAAAGGAGCAGCACTCTGTCGCACTTTAATAAGAAACTGTCAAAATCCCTCCATGATATTTTCCACATAGGACGTGGTGGCGGCAATGACGATGACGATGACCAGAAATCGAACCAGACCAAAACTGGGAAATATGGTAGTGTGAAGGAAGGACTGGATCAGAGTGGAGGTGATATTCCCGTGGTGACCAACATCATTCCCAACATGGTGACAGTGCACGGGGGGACTCGTCTGTGTGTGGAAGGCAAGAACCTGGGGCTGGGCAAGTCTGACATCATGGAGTTCATGCTGTGTGGTAGCGATCTGCTGGACACCATTGATTTTGAGTCTGACACGCGGATTTACGTCACCACCAAGCCCAACACACCAGGCAAGGGCGACCTGTGGATTGAGACTGTGTCTGGGGGACAAAATGTCATAAAAAACGTCTTCACCTTTGTGGACCGTGCAGCTGAAAAGAATGGGACGGTGGAGCGACAAGCGCCTCCTGACTCCCCGTCTGTCATTCCCCCATGCCCCACCCGGGAGCCTCCTCAGCCCTCACCTGTGGCAGCACCTCGCGCCAAGTCCCTGTACCGGGATGATGACAGTGCCGGTGCCAGGGACAGCATGGGTCAGACTGGTGAGAAACATGGCATCTCTGTGCAGCGCTCCAGTTCACAAGTAAGCTATGGGTGGAGTTTGGGGTTCTGTTTTACTTCCTGCTTTCACTCTTGCATTGAAGATTCTCTCTTCAGTGTTTCTCAGTTTTCTGGTTTTCTCATACATATTTTCTGCACAGAAAAATAAGAAAGACCTATGTTTGTCTCACTTGCAGAGGTGCAACTGCATATGACCCTCCCTAGGCCAGAAATTCAGCATTGAAAATGTTTGTTTTTCCTAATGCCAGCTCAGAAAATGTTCTTTTTTTTTTTTTCAAGTCTGGCTCAGGCAATTTTTTTTCTCAGTAATATCTGATTTTCAAAGTACTTATGAACGTTGTTTCCCTATTTTTTTTTTTTTAATATATAAATCAGAAGAGACAGAGAAAAAAAGATCTCTGACAATGAAAAAGATTTCTTTTTATACAGCGTTGTACATTTATAAACTTGTCTGGCAAAATAGCTCTTAAGTTGTAAGGTTCTAAAAGGCAGCTTTTCTCTCTATTGTTTTTCAGCAAGTGTCCAGCTGATTGATCCAATTTTAAATGAAGTGTTTGAAGAGAATTGACATTCAGGTGCTGTCTCAGAATGAAAGATTCGTCTGAGAACTTTAGATGGCTGAATGAAAGCAATAAAATGGATTGAGTATGAAACATGCTTCTAAGACATTGCAGTACTGTTCAAGAGCACAAGCGTCATTTTAGCATGTAAATGACGTTATTTTTTTCCCCAGACTTTTTTACCCAGACTTTACACTTTTTTCTGAATATTTGAAGCCTTTCTTCCTTACTGAGTATTTCTTAGGCTTCAAATATTCAGAAAAAAAGTGTAAAGTGTGGGTAAAAAAGTCTGGGGAAAAAAAATAACTTCAATTTATTATTTTTTTTTTTTAACGAGCCGCCGTGGCGAAGCGGTTAGCGTCGCGGACTCCCGGCTGGGATGTCGTGGGTTCGAATCCCATCAGAGTCGTGTAGGTTTTTCTGCCCCGACCGGCTCCTACCCAGAGTTGAGTTTGCTGCAGACTCAGTTGGGAAGACTGGGACCACACAGTTGAGTTTCATCCACTTAATGGATGCGTTTCTGAGAGTGTTGCTCAAATTTCCTGACCAACACTGCAGGTGCCTGTATCTCTCGGGCCTGGTTGACGCCGGGATATATTATGAAAGGAAGTGTAGAGTACAGCCCTGTCATGTAGTCTCAGACCGAAATGGAAATCCATAGCATCATCTTAATCATCCTCATTCTCATCGATCAGCATAAAAAAAATGTCTCAAATTCTGTGGCCCTTCATGCCCTGCTCTCATGGTGACCTCAGTTTCGATGTCCTCTCCACGTCTGTGGTCTTGTTTTGGTTCCGTCGGGGTCACCGGTATTCGCTAGTCCATGGGGGGTGTCGTTGGATGGACGTGGTGGCGCCCTCCGGAGGGAGAGCTCACTCACGCCGGCTCCGCGACTAAGCAATTATTGTCGTCAATAGGGGGCTTAGTAGGTGGTGTCCTGCGTATGTTAGATCAGAACAGGCGCCACTGAACACCACCGAAGTGACTCGGCAGCAGTGCAGTGTCTCCTCCAGTGGGTTGCCTCTTGACGACTTGACATTGACTGCTCCCTGTGGATTGCTGGTGCCTGGGCTGCGGCGGGTCCGACCGGTCTGCGGCTGTGGACGGGTGTCGGAATGAGCGGCGTGGGTGTACTGCCTCTGAGGTGGCGCAGAGGCGGAGACAGAAAAAAAAAAAAAAAAAAAAATTTAAAGAACTTTCAACAGATGACAATTTGAGAGGGTGTCAAGATTGATGGTGGAAAAACTGGTGTGAAATAGTTAATCGCTTACAATTTCTTGAACATTAGGTCCATGCGTCCCTTAATCTCCTTTCCCCCATTCCTCCCTGTCAGCCCGTCCTTATCTCAGTCTTCATTTTACATGCTGATGTGATGTTACTTGTGCAGATTGAAATTGCTAGGGTGAGGCTGATGTTTTTTTGTTTTTTTTTCTTTTTTAGATTTTTTTTTATTTCACCTAAAGGAATTTGCATCCCAGCAAAATGTTATACAACAAGCTATGAGCGCACCATATTACTGTACGCATATACGATCTCAATATGCAGATCATCATATCTGAACACAACACAGACACACTCACACTTACACACCACCACAGATACACACACAACACACCACACATGCCTACATCACATATTATGTAAAAACGTTAAATTAAAGTACTACTACTACTACTACTACTAACACACCATACACACACCACACACTACACACACACACACACACACACACACACACACACACACACACACACACACACACATGCACTCATGCATGCAAGCATACAGGCATATGGATCATGTAATTTCAGCTTTTTTTTTTGCTCTTGATTCGAATAACATCATGGAAAAAACATCATGTTTTTGTAGTGACTATGCTGTAAAGTACAAGGGGTTTTCATTCTCTATTGCTGTCACAATTTCACCGTCTTCCCATCTTGTTTCTGTGTCTACTTTGTCCTGCACTACTTAGGTGCCTGGTTGTGTGACGGGAGGGGGAGAGGACAAAGAGTTACTTTTTGTTCTAAAGAATATGATGCCTGACAAAACTGTGGATATGGTTTTGTCAAAGACTGGATAAGGAGATTATTGTTTTTGAACAAGACTGCCCATTAATTTTTTTCCATAGATTTTTCTGTCATTTCAGTGTTTGCTTCCTTTTCCGTAGTAGTATGATAAGGGGATGGGGGAAATGAAAGATTTCACTGATCCCTTGGCTTGTTCTCCTCTAAATCTTATGGCATATGTATGCTATAACGTATTGCTTTCAGTTTTGACAGTTTGCCTACCTTGTTCCCTTATAATTCTTGTGGCATGATTATGGAATGACTTACTGGTGTCAATGATTCTGCGATTTTCCTGAAGCGTTCTGGTGTGAGTTTAGAGAAAAGCCTTGAGAACAAATTTCCAAAGGGTTGTCAAGTTCATGGTTTCAGAATGATGAAAGAACAGGAAAGTCCTGGCCTAATGGCAGTGGTGTAGTTTTTGCATCCCTATTCACAGGCTGACAGGTCTGGAACATCCACATCATTGCTGAGTGGTGCCGCCACGCTACCCCGTGTGAAAAGCACGCCAGACATTGAACCGGAGGACCAGCCTGAAATACCCAGCCGTTTCCGGAAAAACCACCAGACACATGCACGGAGAGCTAGCGAGTCAGTGGTCCCCATGCAGCGTGGTGCTGAGTTGCGTTCAAGTGAGTAGTGCAGCAGAGTCTGATGTCATGTTGATATCATTATCAATAATGTTAATGTTGTTATTGGGTTTTTTTTTTGTATCAAAGACACTTAAAGTGCCTTTAGAATTACATCAAGAGACAGTGGTTTCCCTCAGCAATGGCATGTTTGGGGCTTTTTGTTTCATTTTTTTTCTTAAGAAAAACAAAATCACCCAGATCAATCATGAACGTCACACACACTAAGAAAAAAGGGCAGCTTGCAGACAAAAAGACAGATTTTCAAAAGAGTTTTAGCTGAAATCTGTCCCCACTTTATTCTTGTTTGGAAGCAATTTAAATGGGTTACAATGATAAGAAAACCAAAATCTTTTTTCACAGATCTCCAGCTTTGAATATCCGACATTAATCATACCAGATATACCACAATCCAAATGTTACTGGTTGTCCTACTCTGAAAACTTGGTTGAAAAATTATAATAACAGAAAAGTTACGTTCAAGAATTTTGACTTCTCATGTTGAATGGATGCCACCACAATGAAATGCCTATGATAAAGTCTCACGGTGGGTCAAATCAAATTAGTATAGCAGTCGTAAGAAACAAGCTGAAAACAGTCAAAGGGGAAGAACTTCAAAACTGTTTCAAGAGTCCCAGGACCGTGGGTGGTTACTTTTTTAAATCATGAGCCTGTTAGAAATCAGTTCTGTCACAAATGTACATATGACTAGGTCTTAACAAGAACTGTGTATGTGCTGGAAATCTTGTTCCACATGACTTGATTGAGTAGAAATATTGGCATTAATGCTCTCTTTCTTATTTGTACTCAAGCAGACCTTTAACATTTTAACCTAGTCCTCTGGACAGGGGGCAGTGGCTGATCCCTGATTACCCAAGCGTCTGTCACAGCACTCCTACCCTTACTGGACAATAAATGAATTGAAAGAAAAAAAGCTGATTTATCCAATGGAAGTTAGTCAAGCTACATGTAGAATATTAGTTTTTGTCATCTTTCATTGTAGAAATCTGTTGGAGAATGCTGTGGAAAACGTTGCGCCAAAGAGGAAACAATTTATCCTGATGTTAATGGTTGTGATCCTTTAATGTGAACTCAATTGTGTTTCCAGGTGCTTCAGAAAAAGCTGAGCTTCAGAAGGAAATTGTGCGACTGATGAAAGAAAATGAAGGTAACTTGTCTTATGAGTTCTGTTGAGGAGGGATGGGGGTGGGGGAGGAAGGGTGCCATGCAAGATGTCTTGTCAGGGAGGAGGGAGTGGAGATGGAGAGGGCTGAGTTGAATTTACAGATGTATTTTGCATCCAAAGGCTTGTCTTTGATAACACTTCTTTTGCTAATAATCATTGACTAATTCTTTGAAATTCCAGATAAACTGACATGAAACTGATGTGTACTGTTTTAAAAATTACCAGAGAATCCTGCAAGTGTAATTTGCACCACATTTTGCATGCAAATCTTTTGGGGGGATGCTGTTTGCTGTGCGTGTGTCTGTGTGTTGATGTCCTTAGCTGACTATTGTGTATGGAAAAATACAGAGAGCTAGGAGAGCCAGTCGTTGAGAAGTCTTTTTAGCTAATCAGTTGGGGGAATGTTAGGAGCCAGTGTATCAGGGGAAATTTTTGAATCAGTGAACATGGGAGAATGTTTTTAGCCAAACAGTATGGGAAATGTTTAGAGCCTAAGTATGAGAAATATTCTGAGCCAGTCAGTGTGGGGAAATATTCTGAGCCAGTCAGTGTGGGGAAATATTCTGAGCCAGTCAGTGGGGGGAAATATTCTGAGCCAGTCTGTGGGGAAATATTCTGAGCCAGTCTATGAGGGAAAATATTCTGAGCCAGTCAGTGTGTAGAAATATTCTGAGCCAGTCAGTGTGGGGAAATATTCTGAGCCAGTTGGTGTGGGGAAATGTTTTGAGCTAGTCAGTGCGGGGAAATGGTGTTGGCCAATCATCTGGGGAAATGGTGTAAATCAGTCAGTCTGGGGAAATGTTTGGAGCCAATCAGTATGGGGAAAATGTGGGAGCTTTTTGATATAGAGGACTTTGGGAATCCAGTTAGATTGAGATTTTGAAAGTCAAGGAGTATGGATACAAAAACATTGAGAACTCTTGTGGCCTCTTCACAAGCGTCTGTTCATGTTCAAAAGTGCTGTGTCCACAAGCATACATCGACATGTTCAGTTGATATTCTTGTACTTGCGCCTGTTTGAAATCAGTGTTAGTAAGAATTTCTATTTTATTTTTGTTGAAGAGACCAAAATGCCTATTGATTTTAAGGCTTTTTCTCCCGTAGTGGATTTTACCTGAATCCTCTGTCTGTACTGGCTTTGCCCTGATTGTACGGCTAGACGTGCTTGTCCTTCAAACTCATCCTATGATGCAGTCATTGTGTTTTGTGTCCTCCTGCCTTGATCTTTGACCTGACTGTGCACATAAACATGCTGGTCCTGCCCACCCATTATGTGATGTCACTGTGTGTGTGGTGTCTCCATGTCCTTGATTTTATCTGTCAATACATCTAAGCTTGATGGCTGCATTCCACTTGCCTTATGATGTGGTCATTGTATTGCGTGTCTGCATGTTTTTACTTTGACCTGACATATGTCTAAGTCACTGTGTCCTGAATTTCACCTGTCAATACAGCTAAGCTTGATGGCTGCATTCCACTTGTCCTACGATGTGGTCATTGTGTGGTTTGTCTCCATGTTTTTATTTTGACCTGACAGTGCATATAAGCTTGCTGTATTCCTCCCACATATCTTGTGATGTGAAAGCTGTGTGGTGCGTCTCTCTGCCTTTACTTAGACCGGACAATGCTGCTGAGCATGCTGGTCCATCCCGCCCATCCTGTGATGATGTCACTGTGTGGTGTGCAGCTTTGCAGAAGAAGAACGATGACCTGAATGCCTACATCCAGGATCTGGTTGCCAAGGTGATGGAGAACTGTCCGGAGGTCCTGGCGGCTATGCCTAGCAAAAAGTAACGTCTGCTAGCAGTGCAGAGTCTGTTCTGCAGAGTAGTCTTTGGGTGACCAGAGATTGATATTTTGCTATTGACTGCCTCTTTGTGGAACAAAACTGGGTATATGAGAGTCAGCCAATGTGGCACACAACTGAAACAGGACAGGGGAAAAAGTAACGGGTGCTTGTGCGTGTCAGAGCAGCTCGGTGGACTTGGCATGCATAAACAGGTCTGTGTGTGGTTCATTCCATGGACATCTTTTTCACTCGAGGCAACACTGGGTGATCTTTGTGTGAGGTCCTCTTTACGTGGTGAGGACTTGTGGTCCATGTGGATGTCAACAAAAGATGATATAAACCATGATTCACCGATGGAGCCAGCAGTGTGTCTCCTGTTGTTTCACGTCTCAGATCATGGATGACAACAGCGTGGTTGGTTGGGTGTTGCATTGTGGAGTTGTGGGAATGAACTGGAGCATTTAGCTGCACAGATGTGCGGCTCAGACTTTGGCACTTTACTTACGTGTTTTGATTATGTAGTGGTTCAGATTTGCTGGTTGGTTGATAATAATTCATGTTCATCAGGTTCAGTAAGACGGCACTTGATAAAGGAGCTATTTTTGACCTTGGCAGTTGCCATCTGTGTTTGTTTTTGTTTTTTTAAAAATATTTTCATAGATCTGAAACTGGAGTAACTCTTGACAGAATTAATTAAAACCTGTGTGGACGGTTGTCACTGCAGTCCAGGTCCTGTCACATGGCTACACCATTGTGACTATGACAACTGACTTGTATTTTGCACTGTTTTCAAAGGGACTGAGGAGTTTATTTGCTTTGTAAGTGTGATATTGCTGTGAGAAATCGTATCTTGTTTTCTGTTTCTCCATGTTTTAACAACTCTTTTTGGTCTCTGGTTCTCATTTGAGGGTTCATGGACATCTTTAGTCACTCTGCCACTGATGGTAAATCATGACAGACCTGAATCACCGTTTCTTGAGGTGACAGGAACAGGTTTTTTTTTTTTCTTGATGTTTGCCGAACAGATCAGTGGGCTTGTTAAGACAGTGAAGTGTTGGAGCTCAGTCAGCATTGTGTCAGATGTCTTCATGAAAGCATCAGGATAGGAGGATGGGGGTAAAAGCAGATGGATAGAGGAGAGGGGGGGGGGGGGGGGGGGATGGGGGATGGTTGGTGAGATTTCAAATCTTTGAATGCCAACATGCAAATGAATGAGAGCATCTAGATCACACTACCTAAATTTCTGTTTCAGTTTATTTGAGTAGAGGTGGGTAAAAAACATGTAGACATGAAAACAAGGTGGAGTAAAAGAACCCTGGTGATAATAGGAATCTCAGAAAACTATTTTATGAAAGTTTATGAGATCTAGTAACAAATTGGATTTGAACTATATCATGCAGTTTTGTTTGTTTGTTTTTTGTATGTTTGTTTTTAATTGCTGCATTGAAGGAGGGATTGTTCCACATTCGTGGAATATCTTTCTTTTTTTTAAGTGTATAGGCGATCAGAGCAATCATTGGTTTTCAGAACATTTGCTGTCCAAGAGAGCTGGGATAAAGCATACAGAGAGATGTTTACAAAGCAAAAAAGGCCTTAACACATTCAGTTACCATCATCTGTGAATTGGCAACAATACGCTGCTGTTGATGGAGATCACTTCCCCTTCTGCCTGTTTTTTGAGTCTGAATAGTGAGAGTTAGTGAACGGGCTGCATCACTGAAGACTTTGTCTGTTAGCATGAGAGGGGACGATTGAATAGGTGTCAATCACTATGGATTCTCAGGGCTTCTTACCTTTATAGCCAGCTATGTATTTCCCTATATGTTCCACCACTAGGTCTCATGAGCTGAAAAATTGTAACTTGACAAAATCATGAGAAGCTGGAAATTGGGTATGCACAATTTCAAATTAACACCATAACTTGGCTCTGTGACCAGTAATGGCATTTTATAGGAGGTCAGAACACATCGATTATGTGAGAGAAGTTGACTGCTGGCAGCTTTAAAACATGCATTGTGAGAAAATTCTGATCACAATTTTTTTTTACCTTCTCAAACTGACTTATCCAGTATGCAAATGATGATACGTTCATAAAAATCTGAAGTGCTGAATTTTCTATACAGGTCTATTTTGATAAATTGTACTGGTTTACATGTATGTGGTTGGACAAGTCTTTGTCAAACTACAGACGTACAGTTGTGTGTAGAGTGAGTAGAAGTGTGAGGTTTCTAGGCCGCATGCACGATGATCAAAATGCTGTTTACACTGTGTCAGTAAGGGGATGCAGTCTTGGTATGTGCAAGAATGGCAGTGTCTGTATCCTCGTGTCAGTGGCTATTTTCATTGCTTCTTTCTACTACCAGTAAATGACAGGACAGCGCAGTGTTAAGAACTGAACAATGCAGATTTGTATCTCAAGGGTGAATAATGGTCCACGTCATGTAGTGCCTATACTGCTGAAAATTAGCACAGTAATTTCAGGAAGGAGGTACAAACATGTTCAATCTGTTTTATTTTAATGAACGCAGTGATGCTTTGAGGATAAAAGAGAGAGAGAGAGAACAAATCGTTCTGAACCAGAAAAATCAGTAACTAGGATACAAAGCTCATAAAAGAAACAGTAGGACAGTTGGACATCTTCTACCAAAGATGCGTTTGGTGGATGTCATGATCAGTTTGGAGTCCACAGTAAGTTCTGGTAGAGCTCACTACCAGTACTACAGTCTGCATACAGTATGTGTTAATGACAAGTTGGTGGGTACATTTGCATAGCCAGACAGTGTAATGAAAATGCATCACAAAATGTAATTTTGTATTCATCTGTGATTCAAATGAAGGTATCAGAAGAAATTAATGATGGATTCATGATCGAAAACAGATTATGAATTCATGACCAGAAGTTCTGAAATTGTGACTTTCAGTGGGCCATTGAATTTGACATAACCACCCAGCCAACTACTGTAACTAGTGCAGGCATCAAGCATTTATTCAGGTTTGTTTTATCTGATAAACCAAACTCGAACTGTTTTGAATATGTGCTGTATGCACTTTTTTCTTTAGTTCAGGCTATATTTTCTCCCTCTTCAACTTTCAGTGCTGTCTTTTTCTTTCTTTCTTTGTTGATTTTTCTCTCTCCTGCAACAATGTCAATATTTCTCTCTCCTGCAGTAAGGGTAAAAAGATCAAATCTTGATCAGTGTAACACAAGCTTCTTTTCTCTGAAAGTGAAGGAAGAGGTTCAAATGTTTTAGACTTTGCATTCCCACAAAGGACCCAAACAGTGTTGGGAATTTCACCAGATGCATGTCTTCTTCGATCTTTAAGCCAGTGCATGGTGGCAACAGCATATCCTACAAACTTCTTTCCTTTCCATGGTGACCATTGCATCTGCTCTTGTCTCCTCGCCTTGGAGCCCTGGCACTGCCAAAGCAGTGAGATGATCAGCAGGTTTGATGTGCTCATCTAGTGCACTTTGTTACAAATTCTTGCACCCTATTGTGAAACAGTTGTTTGTCCTGATTTCTGTTTGATGCAGAACATCAATCGACCATAGATCATCTATGGGTACAGCCATTTTCCTAAGTTGCACCTGGACTTGCACCCTTCGTTTCAAAAAAAAAAAAAAGGTCCCTACATATTGCTGCACTTTGTCAAGCCTTAGTTTAATTTCAGTGTCAAAATAAAATCTAAAAGTGACAGAGTTCTTTCTCTTATTATATTAATTGGGGAAATCCGACAACCTAGAGAGATGCTGAAAAAACAGTAACAATATTGTTAACTGCAACAGCTGTTTTGCAGCAACGAACTGATTCTGTGGAAATTTTTTTTTTCCTGCCAGACATGGAAATCAGTAGGTCACTTGTCTGGCAGTGTGAAGTTTTAAATGTACAAATGACCTGACAGAATCGAACATATTGAGTTTGAATCTATGTCCAGAGACTGAGGCCTTGGTACATCAGTGTGAGTGTGAACGCATATATATAGCATTTATGTTCAGGAGGTATCAGAACAAAAGATGGGTTTTTTTGTGTGTGTGTTATTTGTTTTTTTTTTGCCCACTGCCAGTCAAGCGTCTCCTCCCTGTACTTACTATCATCAAAAGGTTTGTGATGCAGATTTGCATTTTTCAACTCCACTGCAAATGCTATTCTTTGGAAACTTGGAGTTGTCTTTCTTCTTGCTTTCGTTTCCCAGATCTAGAAACCCATGACATATTTGTATGCTGATCTACCAGTAACACAACCAAAATAGTGGGTATTCGAAATATATATCTGGAAAGAGGTGTGATGTTAGGTAAAGCATATTTGCAAATCTGCATACCTGCTGTTTATATAGCCAGTAGTTTTTTGGCTGCTAATCAGAGACGTCTGTTGGTTCCAATGGGAATAGCCATGACGGTGAGCACAAAGTGGAGAACTGTTGTTACCTGAGATTGAAGTTAAATTTGATTATCAAAATGGAGGAGTGCTTGCTTCCCTTTTGTGCGGTCAGCTAACTGAATGTTTGATGCATGATGTGCTTTCTATATCTGCACTCAGGCTTACATGTCAGAGGCAATATCACCACACAAATTTAGCATGATACTTGCCAGGTCATCATCGCCATACTCCAGATAATCCTTACCTACAATACAGTTACAGCTGTCCATAGCATGATACTGTGACTGATCATAATTGCTGTACCTAGATAACCCTTGTGTACGAATTATGTTACAGTTATAGCTGTCCATAGCGAGATACTGTGGCTGATGAGAGTTGCCAGCCTTTGAGATAATCCTTGTGTAAAATGCAGTTACAGCTTTCAGCTTGTTATGACCGTTTTTCCCAGCACACCTCAGATTCTTGAAAATAATAGTCTGTCTGAAAATTAAAGGTTTCCAGGTGTGGTTTCCGCTTATGTGAAGCACAGACCACACTTCATTGTGTTTCCATATTCCCATTTTTCTTCTTTTTTATCCGGAGATCTGAGTAGTCGTTACATTTGGGGACAGGAGATATAATGCCTGCACCAATGTTAAGTGTGGAACACTGGTTAACAGTAACAGTTGTCCATTGTCACTGTGTCTGTGGGTGACACTGATAGATCTGAACAGTGTTGAACTGAACAACGAAATCTGATCTCTTCATTTAACAAGAACAGTTGGCAATTGTCACTGTGTCTGTGGGTGACAGGTCTATACAATGTTTTAACTGAACAGCAGAAATGTGCATCTCTTGGGTTAACAGTAACAATTGGCAATTGTCAGTGGGTAACAGGACTGTGCAATGTTGAATTGAACAACAGAAGTCTGTGTCCCATGGGTTAAAAATAATAGTGGGCAATCCTCATCAGGTGGTAGGAGTGTACAGTGTTGAACTGATTAAGAGAAATCTGCGTCTCATGGGTTAACAGTGACAGTGGGCGTTTAGATTTAGGATCTGAGCACCACTGTCTTGTGTGTTACAATGGCAGCTGGTGATCCTGCTTCCTTTCTGCTGCAGTGCTCAGGTTCTGTGTTGGCCTGTGGAGTACCGCAGTCAGTTGTACAGGTTGATTCTGGCAGAGGATCTGGAAACCCTGAGAAGAGTAATTAAATATGATCTCTCTCATTCATTCACTTGTTCTTTTTTTCTTTTGTTTTTTAAATTTTCATTTTGGGAGAAGATATTTAATTGTATTGTTTGTGGTTTGCTTGCCCAATTACTAACAGGATTAGATTTTTTTTAGAGTGCGTGATTGTGTGCCTTTTTCAGATAGATGATTTCTGGAAAATTTTGGGAAGGGGAAATAAAAAAGGCTGTTCTGATCTTTGTTATTTGATTGAATCATAAATGCTTGAGGAACGATGCATATGTATGGACATGCATAAGTGTGTGTGTGCGAGCATGTGTGTGTGTGTGTGTGTGTGTGTGTGTGTGTGTGTGTGTGTGTGTGTGGGTGAAAGCAGGCCAATGAAACAGGCATCATTCATTTTGATTGTTTGTGCTGTACTTAAAAGGAGTATGTTTATCCCCCTCTACAAGTATTAAGTGTTTTTAGTCAATGCATACAGAGTTGAGAGTAAAGGTGTAGCTGTTATGAACACCTGCCTCATCGCCCCTTGTCAGTTTTTGATATCATTCGTTTTGCATAATGATAAAGATCTGGTAAGGATTTAGAGCAACTTTTTTTTCTCTCTTTGAGTTCGTACCTTTTATAGATAAGTATTTGTAAGTCTCGGGTTGTGTATTGAAAATGATTATTTCTGATTATTTTTTTCTTCATGTACTTTCCTGTTTTTTGTGTTATACTGCTTTCAAAGTTCAAACACAGACACATCAGTCAAATGGAGAAGTAGATATGTGGCTCCAGTTTTCTCATTTCACCTCATAACACATTTGATATATTGCAGAAGCCATGAATTGACTCTGTTTGACCCCACAGCACAATTTGATTTGGGTCGGAATGGGCAGTATCATCACTGCAAATAATGCACTACAGTGCTATGTCAAGTTAACCAATCGCCGCAAATAATGCATGCAATACAGTGCTATGTCAGATTCACCAATCAGTCTGGGAGACTCATTGTGTGGTAAGAGTTCCTCCAAGCTGGAACAGAAAAGAGTACACTTGATACTTGAAACAATACAATGACAACAAAAGTCTACAACAATCGAAATGATTAAAATGGCGTAGCGCAAAAGCTGTAATGAGAAATGACAGTGAGTGACAAATAATTTCATTTTTCTGCTGCAAAAAAAAGTCGCATTAGTTGAGAAATTCAGTGTATGCCTTTGTCTTTCGATTTTTTTGTTTTCACTTAGCACTTGGTTGCATTTGCATTTTTTTCGGCTAACTGAATGTTTGTTGGTTCCAATTTCCCTCTCTGTGTGTGTGTCGCTCTCAGTGTGTTTGTTTATGTCTTTTTTTTTCTTTCATAAAGCTAGATGATGATGTTTTTCGTTCAAAAGCGTGCATATGTTTTTGATTCTTTTTCACTGAGTGCATACCTATGGTTTTGGATTTTTTCTTTTACTAAACGCATGCTTATATGTGTGTGTGTTTTCCACAGAGCAGTGTCTCTAAAAGGACCCTGTGCAGTCAGCTAGGCTATAAAATTCTTATGTTGAAACCCTATACATGTTTATGAATGATTTGAAATGCATGCTTGTCTTTTGAATTTTGAAAAAATCTTAGTAATTGTCATGTCTTCATGCAAAACGCTGATAACAGTTGATACATTAACTAAGCCTTGTTTGACAGTGGAACAGCAGACAGAAACTGGACAGCTCAGCTTCAAAGCCTTCAGCTGAAAGCTTTGTTTCTGGACATAATCAAGTTATTGTAAACTCACTTGACCTGCAGGATGCGTGACATGAGGTGGAAAGAAGCGGGGTTGGTTTTCACTGATTTTAACTTTGTGCACCAGCTGGAATGTGATACTGCATTTTTCTCATGGGCATTTTTATTGTGTGAAGCTGTTTTTGTGTGTGTTTCATTTTGTTTGTTTGTTTGTTCGTAACAAAGAAACGCCTTTGAAACAGCCATGTTTCTTGAGAAGCTATGTGTACCTTTGTGGAGTTACATACATGAGAGAAGAAAGGAAATAGTGAGTGGTCAGAAAGAATAGGTCGTCAGTCTGTCAGTGAGAGCCACTTGCCCAACTGCTCAGAGGTGAAATACTCATTGGTACTTCTTGGGCGCGCGCGTGCGCGCACACACACACACACACACACACACACACACACACACACACACACGCACACACACCACACACAGTCTCTCTTTCTCTCTCTCTCTCTCTCTCTCTCACACACACACACACTCTCTCTCCTCTCTCTCTCTCTCTCTCTCTCTCTCACACACACACACACACACACACACACACACACAGAGTAACAGATTAACACATCTTGTGTCAGTGTTAACTGGCATGTGAAACTTCCTTTTCAACCACGAGTCCTTTCTTTAGGGACGGTGGGTGCAGAGGAGGGAAGGGGCGGATTTGAAACTCAGTGAGTGCCTGTTTCAGGAGTAAGTGATATATAAAGCATCAGGCTTTGCGGAGAAAGGGGCTGGCTCATGACAGAGGAATTGGAAATGTGAACATTAAGGGGGCTGTACTTACAGATGGTGTCCTTCAGTAAGTGTCACCATGTGGTGATCGGTTCATGGTTATCTCACATCTTGCGTGGATTAATCTGGAGCGCAACTGTCTGGTAAAGATTAAGTATATATGATTAGGTAAAGATTAAGTATATATGATTATTATGAGGCTGAAGCATTTAGAGATTCCTCTCCTGCTCCACTCCACACACTCCCCCCCCCCCCCCCCCCACTCCAAAGACCATTACCCTGGTCAGTCGTCCAGTATATTACTTCTGCCCAGCTTTGACATGACTGTTTCGGTTTGGCATTTTTATGTCTTATGGTTTATAAAAGAAAAAGGAAAAAAAAAAAAAAAGAATTACTAAATGCTAGGGTTTCCACTAAAGAGTAGCAGAGCAGCATTGATCTCAGAGGCAGAGACTAAAAATTTAGATGGTGGAGTGCAGAAGATAAAAGAGAAACATGTTCTTGTTTACCGTATTAATCACGTTTCATCTGAATTATTGAAAATTGTGAATTTCATCTGATTTCTTTTCAGTTCTGATGCTATCACCTTGTGAAATATATTTTGTGATTACTCAGCCACAGACATACAAACAATCTTCTTTGATTATTCTTGTATATCAGAGAACAGCCAGTTCTACCTGCACGTCCAGTGGATGTACATATCTCTTGTGTATGGTTGTAAATCATGTCATTGGATTTATAATGTTTGTACAAGATTGTGCTGCCATGCCTGTGTCGATTTTTTTTTTTTTTCACGCCTTGATCCCGCAGTCTCTTTTTTCCCCAGTGTATTTTTCTCGCACATTAATTAATTTGGTGATGGTCTGATTTGTTTGATATCAGTAAGTAAACATGTTATTCAGGTTCTGCATTGAATTGTTATAATGTGTGCATATATATGTTTGTGTGGAACATGGACAATGGATTCAGATCTATTTTCGTGTACTTAATTTTTTTTTTTTCCTTTTCACTGGAATGGACTCTTGGTTGTGATTTATTCCAATATCTTTATATCAGAAATATAATCTATTCAGTGAAACATTGTGATACAAGCGTGGTTGTACATATTCATGTAACTTTTGTAATGCATGGAAAACAGAAATGTGAATAAACTGACTCCAGAGGGTGGAAGGTCTGATTCATTAGGTGCTGTGCAGAGAAAACTGGATTGGCCTAGAGGGTTTATGAGAAAATAAATGCTTTGTAATATCAGTTATGTTGTCGAAATGAAAAAGATCAGGTTTGCCTTGAAGTACATTTAACAGCCCATGAATGATTAATTACCAAGGAAAAGGACTCTGTGTGTGTGTGTGTGTGTGTGTGTGTGTGTGTGTGTGTGTTTGTGTAGTGTGGTGTGTGTGTGTGTTTGTGTGTGTGTGTGTGTTGTGTTTGAGTGTGTGTGTGTGTGTGTGTGTTGTAGTGTTTGTGTTGAGTGGTGTGTGTGTGTGTAAGTGTATGTGTGTGTGTGTGTTAGGAAGAGGGTGAGAGAGAGAGACATTTGTAATACTTGTACACTTTTTTGTTTTGTTTCCATGAGTACCTTTGTATAACATGTGAAACTCTGTTTGTTGTTCTTCAAGACATTACGTTTGGTATATAGAATGATATTGTTTAGCTTAATAATTGTGTGTGACCATTCAGAGCAACATGAGTTTTTGTATACATTATGTAGTATATAAATCAGACAGAATCTCATTTGTTCAGACTGCTTTTTCATGTTGAGTTTTTCTTTATATATATATATAAAGCATTACTGTTTAAAATCTAGACAGCATATGAGTGTTAATTTGCCAGTTATGTTTGATCCAGTCCTGTGTTCCTTTTTACATTGATAGTATGGTGTAATAATAGTGCATGGCGCTAAAAATGTATAACAGTGAGGATGAAGCTATGTCTTGAGATTATGAGAAGAAATGATCTAGTCTGACCTGATGTGTATTCACAGCATTGCGGTTTGCTGTCATTGTTTAGAATTCTGCAAGGAGCCGGTAAGGAAATGACATTAGCTAGTTAAGGAGAATGGGGTGGGTGGATTTTGATCAGTAATGATCAGAGTGTTAGAATATGAACGAATTTGTCACAACAACTGATCAAAAAATGGAAAGTGTTAGATTGTACATATTATTTCCTGTTACAACCTGTCTTGCCACTTTGTGGTGTTTAATGTTTTAAGCAAACAATGAACTGTAAAGAGGCAGTTGCAGTGAACAGTTCTGCAGCAAGTGGGACTCTGCTTTCATTATTTTGGTATCTGTTGTTTAAGATGGTTCTGATGTGTACTTTTTTAGCTGGAATAATGTCAGATTTTTGAATCTCCAGATTTCACCAATAGATGTTTCCAAAATTATAAGACATGATGGGAGAGAGAGGAGGAGGGGAAGGGGGTGCTTTGTACTGGATGCAAGAGTTCATGGAAAATGATGTC
Source organism: Conus canariensis (assembly GCA_033310375.1). Taxonomy (NCBI): domain Eukaryota; kingdom Metazoa; phylum Mollusca; class Gastropoda; order Neogastropoda; family Conidae; genus Conus; species Conus canariensis. The sequence continues at coordinate 31,554,255 of CM065729.1, read as the reverse complement.
AGCTTTCTTACAATGGACCTTATGCTGTTTTAGAACCGAGTGTCATGAGGTCTGGCTTTGGGCAGCTTCATGAAGATCTGGACTGGTGATGTGAACAAAGAAAATGGGTCTGCCAAAAAAAAAAGAAAGACTGCATATCAGTTCGTATTTTAGTTAAAGTACTTCCACTGACTAGGCTTGAAAAAACTCCAGGGAATCTTTGTCCTCAGCATGCGTACACATTCAGTGGAATGATTTTGTGTTTAAACAAACGTGAATCAGGACAGGTTAGGTGAATGGGAAATAGTTAAAATACCGGGGAGGAAGCAGTTCAGTCACAGAAGTAGTGATTTAAACCCTTCAGTTGTTGTTACATTTTGCTGTTTAAATTCACAGTAATGTTCTTTCAACATCTTCGTGTGTTGTGTCTGGAAAAATAGCCAATGAAAACATGTCTTCCAGTGCATGCTAAGCATGTTCTTCCTTTTTAAGTATTCCGTCCATGTTAAATCTGCTCCATGTTAAGTTCAGAAGAAGTCTCTGAGGGTGTTGAGGAAACGAAGGGAAAGTGGGATCGGAGTGGGCAAAGCTTGCGAAGATTCAGGAGAGAAAGAACAACATCTGAAGAGTTGAAGGACTTGGCGCCGAGTGATTTGATGAATGTTGTGAAATATTGGGCTGGAGGTCGGGTGATGACTGGATGATGCAAAGCTATGCACTGGTGTGTGCTGTCCAGTGATCAGAATGAAGATCTGCAAACTTTGTTCAGTGTGAAACTTTCTTACCCTTTTCCTTTTGTTTGCTTGCTTGCTTGCTTGTTTGTTTTTTTGTTTTGTTTCGTTTTTGTTTTTCTTCTTGATTGGTTTGCCTTTTTTTTTTAAACTGTAGATAGATAGTTAACCATCAGCAGTTTGTTTGATATGCATTTCCCAAGTCCAGTGTATCAGTGGATTTTTTGGTTGCATATTTGTCATGTTTTGCACAGTTAGAACAAACATGATTGATCTTTAATATTTTGCATTGTTGGTTGATTTGTGCACATGAGCACTCACATAAGCATCATTACAAATACACGCACACACACATACACATTATTGAAGGTTATTCCAAAACTTGACAGCAAGCTGGTTATTGAAGTCATTGTATTTGGGATTTCATACAATTGCCTGAGGAAAGATTATGCAATGCCACTGGAGTAGCTCATGGAACACATCACAGAAATCATGCCAAGTGATTCGATGAGAAAACTGCCTTTTTGGTTTGTCCTTTAGCGTGTGTGTGTGTGTGTGTGTGTGTGTGTGTGTTGTGTGTGTGTGTGAGAGAGAAACCTATTATTCTTTCACAATTTTTTTTTTATCTTGCAGTAATACATGTTTTCCATTCATGCAGTTGAATATACTATTTGTTCTATGCTTAATCTTTGGTTCAGTTACCTAAAGCAACATAACGGTTATGCAGATAAGTTGTATTTTGTGTATTTTATAGTTGTCTCTCATTCAGGTAAGGTAATATTCACGTGAAATTGTATCAGTAACACTACATTATCTCTACATTAATCGCTGGTTCATTATGTGGTATTTATAGTTGTTTATTTTACTGTTGCCATTGATGAAATTGATGATTGAAATCAACTGAAATCAACCCATGTGGAACTCATGTGTTTCTGCTGAATTGATTGATCAATCGCATTAAATCATAAACATGTGTGTATACATTTACATGAATTGTAACTGTATTAAATCAATATGTGGTTTTGTTTTTTTATGGCTTAACTTTGATTTTAATACTTTGTGTGTGAGTGTGTGTGTGTGCGAGCATGCGTGCAAGAAAGAGAGAGAGTGTGTGTGTGTGTGTGTGTGTGTGTGTGTGGGGGGGTGATGGAGAGGCACATCGATATGCTTTTGTGTTTTCGTGCTGAAAGATCTGACGAATTATTTTGATATCAGCACACTTTGAAAGATTTGTTTGTCGATGGCAGATCTATCTTGTCATCATTACATTATGTTAGTAGACGGGTTTCTATTGCATATCAGTAGTGTTATATTAATGTTACATTCTGTGGGCTGAAGACTGGAGGTGTTTGACACATTCCTGTTGTTTGATTAGTGATTTGTATGCAACAGTCAGTCTCTTTTTAGAAGATGATTTCACAAGAAGTGAAATGATCCATTATGTTCAGGTAATCAGATAATCAGTTCCAGAGCTTGGTGTTTGAATTTTGATCAGTGGTGTCGACTAAAGATCCCACAAACTAGTTGCATCCCGTCCCTAGCATGCATAGAGTAACCGTCATATCGGTCGGTGTAAGTCATATCTTGAGATTTTTTTTCTGCCTTTACCTGTGGGTCTGGCCTGTTTTGAACTATAAACGAATACACTAATGTTCATACTCAGTCACTCATAACACATTGATTTATCTTCATGTGCTTTCAGTCCTAACTGATAGATTAATCTTCATATTGTGTCCGTCAAACACCACATTGATTAATCTTCATAGTATGCCAGTTGCATCACACACCTCGATCTGTCTTCATACTATGTCCGTCATAAAACATTCGTTCATATTTAGTCAGTTATAACACATTGATTAATCTTTGTATTCTAATTGTGACTCCATATTGATTAGCCTTCATATTCTGTCTGTCGTATTACACACCAATTAATTTTCAAATTATGTCAGTCATATTGCACATATGGTAATTTTCAAATTGTGTTGGTCATAACACATTGGTTAATCTTCATATTTAGTTCATCACAACATGTCTATTTATATTCTGTCAATCGCAAAAATAACAATTAAATTAGTCTGTCATTTCGCAGCACATTGATTAATCTTTTTATTCTGTTAATCACAAGATATTGATTCATAGTGATCATATTTTGCTGATTGCAACACATCTTCATATTTTTGTCAGTTACAACATTATTGATTGATCTTCATATTGTGTCAATCAATACACTCTGGTTAATCTTCATACTATGTTTATTGCATTTAGTGATGAAAGTATTTGGTGGACAGCTTTTAACATTCATTTACATTGTCTGTCGATTCACCAGAAAATGTTGAAGGGTACTTGATTTCCTTTTTGGGGGTTGGGCAAGGACATGTGGATGTGAACAATCATTTTTCTGATTTCCTTTTTGGGGGGTTGGGCAAGGACATGTGGATGTGAACAATCATTTTTCTACTTTTAAGGGTTAGTCTTTGCCTAAATCAGCAGACAGACTCAGTTTGGTCCTAGGAACAGGAAGTGGATTTCATGTTTCCTGGAGGAAAAAAAAGGGGGGAAGGGGAGAGTGGGTGGGGGGGGGGGGGGGGGGCTGGGAGGATAACGAATTACTCGTCTTTTTCTGCCGTAGTTCTGAAGTGGGATGTCAAAGAGTGAGAGAGTAGTACAGCCCGAACTGTACCTTGGTAAGGAGTAGAATGAGAATTGTTGGCTGAACAGCACATACAGAAGCATGAAAAGTAGGGCAGGTGGAGGAGCAGCAAAGCTTGGAAAAGGAGACAAATTGAATGTAGTTACCCACCATTCCACTGGGAATGTGATGTATCACGTGCATTGTGATGTATCACATGTGTAGTATGTTGCAAGTCTGTTCAGCTGCAATCCATATGTATTGATTTTCATCATACAATTACTCTCTGGCTAGGCCCAGTTTATCCCCGCTATATTGATAAAATCTAATTTGAATAATAATCAGTGCGCATGTTTATACCCATAAAGATGTCATGTGCATAGTGTGCATGTCATTTTTTTCGTTGAAATGAGACAACACTGTGTCGGTCAAGTCTCTCACTGCCGACTACAGTACAGCTAAAATTTGAAAAATAACAAAAAATATTAATTTTTTTAAAACGCATAAATTTTGAGTGAGTTGATATGAACTACTGACTTTCAGTTCAGTTAAGTGGCAAATTATCAAACTTTTCAAACGCATTTGTGCATGGATAATGTGTCAAATTCCAAATCTTGGATCCAGTTAAAGGATTACTAATTATCTGTATTGCTATATAGAGAGAGAGAGAGAGAGAGAGAGCAATACAGATAATTAGTAATCCTTTAACTGTATATGTGTATGTGTGTGTGTATGATTTAGAAACCTGAGCTGCATTCAAATGTAAATGACACTTTTTTGAATAGTGTATCTCAGTGAACTGAAATGTCACCTAGAGTAAAAAATGGAACCAATTTGGAATAATTCAAGTCTTGCAGATCGCCACCATTAAAAGGATTGTGTACATTTTAAACACCATATATTTTATGTATTATGTGTAAAGTTGTAGTGAACATGACATTTGAGGGTTGTCAACTATGAAAATGAGGAAAAAGGCTTTTTATTCTTTTTCTTTCGGACAGATGCCCGTGAAAGAAAGTGGAAAGGGATCCTACAGGGGTATGAGAGGGTGGTTAACATCTTGTGTGAAGTGCTTCACAATGGAAGTACATTATCTCAAATCTGGGAGTGTTCAGAAAATTTGCTCAGGTTAAAGGTCAAAAGTTTCCATAGTCTATCAGCCATAGGAGCAGTGAACTGTGAAATTCATCGTGTCTAAAGCATGTTAGGATAAGATCGCAGGCAGAGCCCATCCCTCTCTTGTACCACATTTAAATTTATCTGAACTGAATCAGGTACCCATTTACAGGTAGTTAAAACAGAGGGTTTTTAAACAAAACAAAACAAAAAAAAAACCTGACCCTTTGTGTGGTTCAAACTCAACTGTCTGCTTCAAAGGCAAATGCCTAACCAGCTGACCATTGGCACCATTTATTTTTATTAAATTGTTCCAAACCTTGTTGTTTTGAAATTGCCTCCAATTGAGGATTTTTTAAATTGCTTCCAATGCAGGATATCTTGAAATTCATTTTAGTTCATGATACTTTGAAATCTGTGTTTCAGGATGTAACGAAATTCCATTTAGTTCAGAATGTTATGAAATTTGCAGCAGTCCAAAATTTCTTGAAACTTTCTGCAGTTCAAAATATTTTAAAATTTCTATCTATTCAGTATGTTTAGACATTTCCCAGTTCCAGATCTTTTCCCTGGTATTTGATCCAGCTCAAAATGTTTTGAAATTACCTGTATTCAGAATCCTTTGAACTTTCCCAATGTCAGTATGTTTTGAAGGCTGCCCCATTGAGGATGTTTTGAAAGTTATCTAGTTGATGCATTGAAAATTTCCCAATGATCATGCATTTAGATTACCCCGAGTGAGGATCTTATGATCCAAACTGAAGATGTTTTGGAAGTTCACAAAATACAGCACATATTGTAATTTCCCCAATTCAGGATACTTTGACATTTCCCCAGTGCAGAATGTTCTGAAATTTTCAGATTCAGGATATTGTGGAATTACTCTGTATTCAAGATGATTTGAAAAATGTCCCAAGGATATTTGGAATTTTATGCTGCTTTGGAATTTCCCCAGTTCAGGATGTTTTGAAGTTTCCATTAATTCAGGATGTTGCGTGGCATTTTCCTCAATGTAGGATGTTTCAAAATTTCTGGCATTTTGGTATGTTTTAAAATACCCCCCAAGTCAGGGTGTTTTGAAGGCTTCTAGGTTGTTGAGGTTTTCTGTCTGGGTATTTGGTGAATATTGCATGCAAGTGCCCTCAGAATACTATTTATTTATATATTTACTTGTGCTTTAAATCATTCAAGAGAAAAATATTAACAACTGGAAATGGATACTTCTACAGCTGAAATTGCAAAGTTCTTCATGTATGCTATGATCCTTTTTAGAACGTTAAAAATATCTGAATGAGAAATTCAGGCTCTCATTTGAGAAAGCCATACTTGGCTTGCTTAACATTTTCAAAGCATGTTATGTTGGACAGCCAAAAAGTTGAGAGCACTGTCTCAAAGATGTTGAGGGCGGTATCATTGATCTCCATTCCAAGCAGGAGAATGTCTGAATCGAAAAGTTACAACTCAAGAAATAGTGAGCACTAACGAATAGCTTGTTTCCTTTTTCTTCAAGGTTCCCATCCTCATTTGCCAGTGCAGGAAAGTTCAGAGATCGGAGCAATGCTTGGCAGAGCTTGTTACATGGCGGTGTGCAAGAATTTTGTTTTTTGCCTGGTGAATATGTTCGAGTAAACTGTGGATGTCAGGGATAGTGTGAATACTCAGTTTGCATATTGTGAATCTTTGGGAATTTTGTGAACCGTTCAGGCTGTCATGAATGTCATGACACTGTGAGTGTCAAGATACTGTGAATATACTGTGAAATAATGTCAGGAAGCTGTGAACATGTCAGGATACTATGATTATATATGTGAAGATGCCGTGAATATGTTGGGCAAGTAGGGATAATATGTCAGCTACTGTGGATCAATAGAGGGGACTACACTTATTTTCCATCATACTTTTAGTGGAAAACATCGAACATATTGATGTGAAATAGTCTAAAATTATTCATTAGAAATATTTGACCTGAAAACACCAGGGGTGCATTTTCTGTAAGAATCCAAGCATTTCTCTCTTTCTTTCTCATTCTCGCGTGCTCTCTCTGTGTCTTCCCTCTGTGTGTGTGTTGTGTGTTGTGTGTGTGTGTGTGTGTGGTGTGTGTGTTCATGATATCTTTTTTGTTTTGTTTTGTTTGAAAATTCCAAATTAACATGATACCATCTTGCTTTGTGCATAGACCAACTTTTGTGGTATTACAGAATCAAAACTTGGGTGATTTGGCTTCAAATGATAGTACTAAGATAATTGAGTAAATTTTTTTGTTCCCCCTCCCACCCCGGTGTCAGTCATGCTGTGATTGTTCAAGACAGGGAGGTGTGTGGGCCGGTGTGAACAATGTGATGTGTTCTAGAGAAAGGCAGGGGTATGGATTTCCAGCAGCCCTCCATGAATCATAAATGTAAAATGTTGATGTGGAGTTTGAAGACAAGCAAATTTCTGCAAATCTGTTACAGAGATTTCTTTGAAATTTAGCATGCTTATACAATCATACAACGATTGTATATGTTGGTATTGACCGGGGGTGAAAGGCGGGGGGAGGTGGGTTATATACATAAGATCTGTACTGATTTTGAGATGAGAAGTTATGAAATGTGTTTGTTTTTTTGTGTGTGTGTGTGTGTTTAAAATATAATTCACTGTATTTGTGGCATTTTTTTTTAGCACACAATTCCAGGGATTAAAAAGTTATGCAAAAGAAAAATCCCCACAGTATGTAATACAGCTGGTGTAATCAGTAAGCTTGCCAGGTGAGCATTGTCTTGGGGGGGGGGTTACATGGATTTTTCAATATGACCGGCAGTTTAACGGATGCTGAGGCAGCTGTCGAGCAAAAATAAAGACATGTTTTTCAAATTGTTGCTTAGAAATGTTTTGATTTATCAGATTAACAACAGCATTCAATTTCAACAGCACATGAATGTTGTATTTACTGCAATGTAGCCGTAAGACCAACATTTCAGGTGAAAGGTAGTGGAAGCAGTATAGCCCCCCCCCCCCCCCCCCCCCCCACACACACACACCACACACCCTGGCCCTTGCAGTGCTAGGCTGTTCGTATTGTGACTTGGTATCCTAACACATAGCGTGCTTGGCCCCATTCAGATGTAAGGGGTTCATGGCCGAAACGTTTGCCTGAGAGGTTTAAAAAAAAAAAAAAAATTTGTTTAAGACTTTCTACAGTCGAGCTATTCCTAGAGCTGCCAAATTCTTTAAAATCTCTTTGCAATTGGTTGGAGTAAACGTCCTTGCCATTGGCTGGAGTTAACGCCCTTGCCATTGGTTGGAGTAGGTTGGAGTAAACACCCTTGCCATTGGTTGGAGCAAACGTCCTTGCTATTGGTTAGAGTAAACGCCCTTACCATTGGTTGGAGTAAACTCCTTTGCCATTGGTTGGAGTGCCATTGGGTTGAGTAACGCCTTGTCTGTTGGAGTGCATTGGTTGAGTAAACGTCCTTGCCATTGGTTGGAGTAAAATCCCTTGCCATTGGTTGGAGTAAATGTCCTTGCCATTGGTTGGAGTAAACTCCCTTGCCATTGGTTGGCGTAAACATCCTTGCCATTGGTTTGAGTAAGCGCCCTTGCCATTGGTTTGAGTTAACTCCCTTGCCATTGGTTGGAATAAACGATTTTGTCATTGGTTTGAATAAACTCCCTTGCCATTGGTTGGAGTAAACTCATTGCCGTTGGTTGGAGTAAACTCATTGCCATTGGTTGGAGTAAACGTACTTGCCATTGGCAGACGAAGCGCTCGGTCTTCACCTGTTGACATCCCCATCACTCGAGTACGATTTTTCCCGCGACCTGATACGTGGCAGGAAATAACGGTGAACTAACCTACACTGGACATCAAGTGGGAGTTAAACAGGACTTGGTTTACAAGCTTCAAGATGTCATAATAACTGTTCTTCGCTCTCACTTTTTTTTTTCCTTTTCAATCCGCCTTTAAGAACGCCAACAGTTCATCAACCATGTTATTGATTAATTAATGATGAATGTACATCATAGCTGGTGTTTTTGTTTTTTTGTTCGTTTGTTTTTCTGGATGGGACCTTTTTCCTTACGTATTAGCAAGCTCTGGAAAAAGCCTTGTAATGAAAGCCTTGTAATGGTCAGCTGGCTATGACAATAAGACGAAACTAAGCTGAAAATCAGGTCATTTGGATGTGCATTGTATGAGAGTTGCATATTCGTGTCTGACTGGTTGTACATAGTAAAGATTCCATTATTTTGTTTGTCTTGTGCTTGCTACCTGTTGGATGGAACACCTTACTTATTTAAATTGGGAAGAGGTGTGTACTTATACTGTGCATGTTCTTGTGTGCATGTTGGGATGGAATATAGAACTGAACAATTTGCCATTGTTATCAAACCAGAAATAAAGACATAGCATATGTTACGTGCTGTTGTCACTTTTAAGAGCACAGAGAGAGAGAAAGTGTGTGTGTGTGTGTTGGGGGGGGGGGGGGGGGGGGGGGGGGGTTGGTGGTGAGTGGGATGCTTTTGTAACAGTTTGATCCACTTAATTCAGACGCATCTTTTCATCCTCTCTCTCAGTCTCGGTCACTGTCTGTCTGTCTGTCTTCTCTCTCTCTCTGTCTCTCTCGGTGTGTGTGATGTGTGTGTGTGCGTGTGTGTGTGTGTGTGTGTCACATTCGATGCTCGTTGCACACATACATGCACGCATACTCACACAGTCGCACCCCGTTCTTTGCCGCTAGCCTCCTCCCATTCCACCTTTGCGCATGAATGCTGGGTGAGCGATTGAAAAAGATTACGCCGGAAATAGAGAGGCATCAAGCTGTTGTTATTACTCTGTGTGTGTGTGTGTGTGTGTGTGTGTGTGTGTGTGTGTGTGTGCTGTTCACACCCCTTCAATTGGCGGTAGGGATCAATGAATAAACCGCCCGTATCTCTCTCTCTCTCTCTCTCTCTCTCTCTCTCTCTCTCTCTCTCTCTCTCTCTCTCCTATTTTACCCCCATGAAGGGAAAGAACAAAGAAAAAGGATTTGGAACATACCAGAAAGAAGCGTGTCAATGTCGTTGCAGTGAATGTGTCTATTACAAGTATAATCATTTTGCATCAAACGTATATTCCTACGCTTCGTTTTTCAACCCCCTCCTCTCATCCCCCCCCCCCCCCCTATATATATATATATATATGTGTGTGTGTAGTGTTGTGTGTAACATATAGCTACATGCATGCACGAAACACACTATGCATTGCGTGCGCGCGCTCACACACAAACACACACACATACGCACATTTTCGTCTCATTCTATATAACGGAACCTTCATCAGGATCGCTGACGATCAACTGGGTGTTGGGATTACATGCATAGGTATTTATCTGAAAGTGCTTCTACAATGATTAAATAATAATAATAATAATAATGAATACTTATATAGCGCCTATTCTCGGCTAGAGAGCAAGCTCTAAGCGCTTTACAATCAACACTCGTTTACACAACGGGCTGCCTACCTGGGTAGTGCCGACTGAAGAGCTGCCAGCTGGCGCTTCATTCAGTCGTTTCCCGTGTCATCCAGTCAGTATCGTTCAATATCGATCACTCATTTTCCTTACTTCCTTCATTCTCGGCAATACTCCCCTTGTGAAGCCAAAGTGGTGAATCATTCACCACTTTGGCTTCACAAGGGGAGTATTGTGCATGTTTATGTCTGTATTTTTTTGTCGCTGAGGAAGGGATATTGCCGAAAATTTCTTGTCCTGTTTTGTGTCGTGCATTAAAACTGCGTTACTTCACACTTTGTTTTGTGTGCTCTTCTGCTTTTTTGTAATGATTGCTGTAGTTTTATAGCTAAAAGCTGAATTTTATAGGTATTTATCTGCAAGTGCTTCTACAATGATTACTGTAGTTTTATAGCTAAAAGCTGAATCAAGTACTCTGAGGCAGAACCTACATATTTGGCTGGTACATACATCTTGTATACACGTGCGCGTGTCCAAATCCAAACACACACATACACACATGTACCCGCGCCTATTCGCCTTGTCCCATCGAAAAGGCGGTCGGGTAGGCTAAGCACTTGTTCTCAACAAAGAGTGACACGTATGTTGTTTCGGAAAGCCACGTGCCTACTACGCCGCTGAGAAGTAATAAGAGCTTCTGCAAGTTATACCGATGTGTTAAGGTAACTTGTGGGGCATGTGAGACGTTGGTTTGTCTCTGAAACTATTGTATAGAGGTCCATGAGTACTTCAGTTTGAAACGTACGTCAGTGGGTCCATCGTCATGTGTGTCTGAAGGATGGTTGGGAAAAGGAGTCCATGTACAGTTTTGCTGCCAGCTGTCTGTTTCAGCGTCATCACTGGTGTACAGCATCAGCAGGGTTGAAATAGGCACAGTTTCTATCTCAATTCTTTGGTAAGGAGGGTGTGTGAATAACTTGGGGACACACACACCAGGCGCGCGCGCGCGCGCGCGCACACACACACACACCAAATAAAAAGACGAGGAAATTTACTACGATTTTGTGTTTGCCATAAAGTCTAATAACACTGATATGAACACATTGCTGAGGTATGTCTTTGTAAAGAGAAAGCGGATTTCTGAGGCTCATCGATGACTTTTTTTCTCAGTCTTGTATGGGATCCAAACTGGGCTGCGTTGCCTTGACAAACAATTACGATACTGCGTTTCTCCAAACGAAGTAATAAAATAATCTGCAATACATTTATTCCACAACTTCACTGAATCACTCCTTTTAACAAAATCAGTTGAACACTAATTATGACTTTTATCAAACGTCTATGGGGAGAAAACATGTGCATGTCTTGCAATGCACGTCAGCCAATGAATTCGAAACTAACGTTGCAATGAACACAGCTTTGGCTTTTCGCTGGCTTCCGCCGTGTAAGCAGCAGCAGACATCTCCTGGATGAATGATCTGAGCCACTGACACGTTCGTTACAATGGTCATGAATATTTCAGACAGGTGTTCAGTTCAGTTTTATTTCAAGACAGAGAGGAAAAAATAACCCTGTGATTTTATAAAATACTGCCACAATATTCACTGATGTGATATTTCTGTGTTAAAAAAAAAAGAAGGAAAGTGTTGGGTTTAACCAAACATGCCTCAGTCGATTCTGTTGTTCTAAATAATGGTGTTTCAAATGCAGTAGTGTAAAACCTACATTCCTTTGGAGGCCCATGTTAACCCCATTTTCAGACAGGATGTGCTTTTGGAAAACATGGGTTTCTCAAAGACACGTACACATTTTTGAGGTGCACTTGCCATGGAGAAAGTGCCAAGTGGCAGTCTTAGTTAAGAATGAAGTAAACCCCGTGAATCGGTGCACTTGCCATGGAGAAAGTGCCAGTCTTAGTTAAGAATGAAGTAAACCCCGTGAATTAAGTTACCTGGTGAGGTGCACTTGCCATGGAGAAAGTGCCAGTCTTAGTTAAGAATGAAGTAAACCCCGTGAATTAAGTTACCTGGTGAGGTGCACTTGCCATGGAGAAAGTGCCAGTCTTAGTTAAGAATGAAGTAAACCCCATATATTAAGTTACCTGGTGAGGTGCACTTGCCATGCAGAAAGTGCCAGTCTTTGTTAAGAATGAAGTAAAGCCCGTCAGTTAAGGTACCTGTTTCCACCCTACACAGCAGACTGACAAGAATGAAGGTTTCTTCTCAAGGACCGTCAGGAAGTGGGATTCAATGCCAGAAATCACTGTCATTAGGTTCACTCGGCGCTGTCTGGGCTCAGTATGGAAGATGAAGAGGTGCCCACATTTGAAATCCAACTTTTTAAACTCTGCCGGTAGTCCTTACCTTAACGTACGCACCACCTATGGCATAAAAACCAAAGTATTCATTGTAACCTTGAACAGGCAAGAAGCAGAAGAGGCGCCCAGCTGTCAGTCCTGAAGTTAGGAGATCCTCATTAAGAACCCTACAGCGAAACGTCTTTCTTTGAAAAAGAACTTCTTTCCTGAAATATATTCAGACCGAATTAGGTTGAATATATCAACGTGTGAATTTATTTTGCTTTTATAAGACATTTGGATGCTTTGTTGATGATCCTTACCGAAAGAGAAAACAGAAAACAGGTGTAATTGTTTGAAAGCGAGTGTTTGAAATAATATGGGATCCTTAGAGCTCATTCGTGGCCCTACCTTTGTGACAGGAGGCTTTCATGAAATAGTCCCATTCTTTCATTTCAGTCTGTCTGTATGGAGCCACCTAGCATGTACATGTATATCTATGGGAATAAGAAAGAAAAAAAAAAGGGGGAAAAACTTTCAGACGCACTAAACGTTCTCAGAACAATCTAATCGTGTCTGTGTATAAACAGTCGATTCCTTCGACAAGGTCTTGGCGCATTAATAATTTGTGCCTGTGTGTGTGTGTGTTGTGTGCGTGTGTGCATCAATAATTTGTGCCTGTGTGTGTGTTGTGTGCGTGTGTGTGTGTGTGTGGTTGTGTGCGTGTGTGGGGTGGGGGGTGGGGGGTGCGTGCGTGCGTGTGTGTGTGTATAGTAAGTGTCATTATAAGCCTTTCCCATGCTATGAAAAGAACCAAACAATCGAATTCAATCTGGCTGCCATCCGGCACATGAATCGATGACAATGACTTCAAGATGACGCACAAGCAAGAAAACGTATTTTCGGTTCAGTTGCCATGATTTTGTAAACAAAGATGACGTCTACTCTCGTTTTTGTTTTCTTTTCTTTCTTTCTTTCTTTTTCTTAAACTGCATCTTGACAGAACGTCTTCCTTCTTCAGGGCTGGCAGCCGTAATCTGATGCTAATCATGCACTGAGTTACCTGCTTATCTTCCAGAGCTGCCACAACAGTCGTTGGGTGACGATCATCACCATACGCTCTCTGTCTGTCTTGTCTTTCTCTCTTTTTCTGTGCGTGTGGGGGGTGGGTGGGTGCGTGCGCGCGCGCGCGCGCGCGCGCGGTGTGTTGTGTGTGTGTGTGTGTATATATATATATATATATATATATTATGAAGGGACTCGAAGTGACCCACTGCAGGCTTCCTGGGTCTCTCCGTTCAGTGGGATGTTGATGGCAGCTTGTGGTCTACAAGTGTCCCTACTGTTTCCACGCTTATCTCTCGTTCAGTGTGATTTGATGGCAGGTGTTGGTCTGGAACAGTTGATCACGTTTTTACTTTGTTTCTGTTTGTTTGTTTGTTTTTTTCTCTCAGAACTGACTTCCGTTCTGCGTGCGCTTGATGCTTCTCGTTTGTCTGATGGCGAGTTCATGGGATTTGTTTTGCTACCTCACAATAGGTAAATAACTTTAGCGAAAGGAAGACAGCAAAGAGAGGCCTACTGCTTCCAAAGGGATATGGAGATGATGGAATCCTAAGGCATTATTATTTCATCCAGATTGTATTTGAACAGAATGGAAGAGAGGAGGCAGCCTTGGCGCATGTACACATGACTACAAGTTATGCGAGAGAAGTCTCTGAGGTCTCTGAGTCTTGCGCTGAAGTGAATGAAGATAAGTGATTGCTCGTTCATTTTCGTTGTCCTGAGTGTTTTTGTCTCTTGCCTGAAGAAGACCGAAGAGGTCGAAACGCGTCGTGTTTTGTCTTGTGATTCGTTTGTCTACGTTTTATTTTTTCTTTTGGCGGTTCGCTATTAATTACATTTAAAATGTGTTTAGATTTCCGCCTGCGGTCGCCTCACTTTGCAACTTGTAAATCAAGGTCAAGCGGTTTTCTTTCTTTCTATTTTGTTTGTTTGTTTGTTTGTTGTTGTTTTTTGTCCTTGCTTCTTCCTCTTCTCCTCATTTTTTGGAACTTCTTCACACTCAAACTTCACATCACAACTTCCACGTTCACACCAGCACCACTTTTTCTTTTCTTTTCTTCTTCTTTTTACCTTCTTTTAAAAAAAAAAATTCAGTACATACTTAAAATTCGAATGCACATGTCGTGCCAAATCATAACTGAAATAGCAAACATCGAGAAATGAAAATCATCATTAGATAATGATCATATGTTGTCACTCATCAACTTGAACGCTATAGTTTAAACACACACACACACACACACACACACACACACACACACACCAACACACACACACACTCACACACACACACACACCACACCAAAAACCAAGATCACAGACCAACATACTGAATACAGAGATTTATTGCACAGTTCTTACCTAAGTCTTCTGTAAATTTCACATATGGAAGCCATTTTCCATGAAAATTTATGTTATTTATATTTTCCAGGTACATGTTTTCTGTTTAATATCACTGCGCTAGTAATTTCGAAAACATGACAGTCTTGTTTTACATTGTTAATTCTGCATGATAAGACAAGGAAAACCAAAAACCTCGCATTTCACTGTTGTTGTTGTGTTTTGTAATCTTCGGCGTCAAATAAGACATTGTTCACAGTGACTGAAAATCCTTCACAACACGTATTAGCATTTAAGTTTCAAAGTAGTTACAAATCCAAAATTCCAAACGGATCCCATATATATGTCATTTACTATGAGTCGTTTAAGGATCTAAATTATCAGCTTGTTGCATAAAATTATATGAATACAATATACAACAACATCAACAAAAGGATCTGGATAAAGCGGATATAAATGTCACGAGCACGTATACCACGCAACTTCAGCCCCTGCCACACACACACACACACACACACTCTCACACACACACACACACACACACACACACACACACAGAACATACATACGGCGTGAATACTCGCATGCACAATACTCGCCACGATCACTGTCTAATCAGATTGGTCCTTGAATAACATGCTTATTGTGCTAATACCCAAATAAAATGGAAGATGTGGGGGCGAAGGCAGAAGGACAAGGGGGGGGGGGGGGGGGGGGGGTTAGAGGAGAAAGGTGGTGGGGGGATGCAAGAGTGAGATAGTAATTATAATGTGAAACGTTTTGTGTTCCCGGTAGCTACCTCAGAGGGCTCTTATGAGAATTTATAAAAGTATGAACAATGTTGATTCATGTGACATTTAAGAGTCAAGCCCATCATGACTTTGTCCAATCTGCCATCGGGATGAGGCAATTCACGCTAAAAAGACTTCTCTAGTTCACCATGACTTTGTCCAATCTACTATCCGGATGAGGCAATTCACACTAAAAAGTCTTCTTTAGCTCATCATGACTTGTCAATTCTGCTATCCGGATGAGGCAATTCACACTAAAAAGTCTTCTGTAGCTCATCATGACTTTGTCCAATCTACTATCGGATGAGGCAATTCACACTAAAAAGTCTTCTGTAGTTCATCATGACTTTGTCAAATCTACTATCCGGATGAGGCAATTCACACTAAAAAGTCTTCTTTAGCTCATCATGACTTGTCAATTCTGCTATCCGGATGAGGCAATTCACACTAAAAAGTCTTCTGTAGCTCATCATGACTTTGTCCAATCTACTATCCGGATGAGGCAATTCACACTAAAAAGTCTTCTGTAGTTCATCATGACTTTGTCAAATCTACTATCCGGATGAGGCAATTCACACTAAAAAGTCTTCTGTAGCTCATCATGACTTTGTCAAATCTACTATCCGGATGAGGCAATTCACACTAAAAAGTCTTCTCTGTAGCCGATGCCTTTGAAGCGTAGATTTTTTTCTTCCTTTTTCTATTCTGCTCTGTGTGTGTGTGTGTGTGTGTGTGTGTGTGTGTGTGTGTGTGTGTGTGTGTGTGCACGCGCACTCCCCTTACCCTTCCCCCTCACATATACGAGTACACACACACCTCCTCCCTTCTACCCTTCCTTGTCAAGCATGGCCTAAATGGTGAGTGTGTGTGTGCGTGTGTGTGTGTATGTGTGTGTGTGTGTGTGTGTGTGTGCGCGCGCGCGCGCGCGTGTGTGTGTGTGTGTGTGTGTATGAGCGTGTATGTGGGTGGTGGTGGTGATAGGGTGTGTGTGTGCGTGTATGTGTACGTGGGTGCGCGCACGCTCACGTGTGTGTATGTATGGAAATTGTGTGTGTGTGTGTATGAGAGAGAAAGAGAGTGTGTGTGCGTGTGAGTGAAATATATTCCTTTTTTTTTAAACAAAAAATGTTAGCATTCTTTTCATAATGTTTTCTTAATGTCAGAACTGTGAGTTAATCTGACAATACATTGGTTTCAGTCAGTCAGGCCTAAATGCTTCACATCTTTCGCTTCAGGTGACGCCAGACACCAGATGATCAGACGGATGCTCTCAGTCATCAGACGAAGACAGCCTCGCCAATGCCTGCTTCTTCACGGCCGAACGGTGCGCCTTGCCCGTGGTGGTCACAGGAAACGAATCGAACGTCAGATAATGACGCGGGCGCGGCGAGAGAGGCTCGTCATCCGAGGTCACGATGTCCTTTTCCACAAAGTCCTGCACTTCCTGCAAGGTCAC
This sequence comes from Conus canariensis, assembly GCA_033310375.1. NCBI lineage: Eukaryota > Metazoa > Mollusca > Gastropoda > Neogastropoda > Conidae > Conus > Conus canariensis. The sequence goes on along the minus strand of CM065729.1, from coordinate 31,537,422 downwards.
GTGGTCGGAAGCCAATGTCACGCACGCGCAGATCTCCTCGCTGGCGCTCTGGTCCGGCACGCCCACCACCATGGCGTCCCGAACGCCGGGACAAGCCCGGATGCGCTCCTCCAGCCAGCCGGGGTAGAAGATGTACGGGCCTTTCATGATGGCGTCGCTGCCGCGCCCCTCCACGATCACGTGACCCCGCTCGTCCAATCGCCCCATGTCCCCGGTCCGGAAGAAGCCGTCAGGGGTGAAGGCGGCAGCCGAGGCCTCGGGGTCGTGGAGGTATTCCTTCATCATGACGGGTCGCTTGACCAGGATGACCCCGGTCTCACCGGCAGGCAACGCGGTGGACTCGTCTTGTCCAGGCCGACGATTCTCACCTGGCCGCCTCGGACCACCTGGCCGCAGTCGAAGTCCTGGTAGGCGTGCGGGTCGGGCACGGTGAAGCTGGAGATGAGGAAGCTCTCCGTGGACCCGTACAGCACGAACACGGCGCGCGACAACCAGCTGGCCATCTGCACCACTGTGCGCGTCACGGGCTGACCCCCGACTGTGATGCGGTCAAGGATGTGCAGCGCTGTACCTGAAAGACATTGGACACAGAGGGGTCAGGCCTCTTGGGGGTTGGGGGTGGGGGTGGGAGGTGGGGGTGGTGAGTGATCGGACATGGGAATAGCATTAACAATATGGACTGCTGGTCGGAATATATTAACAATAAAAAAAAAGTATGTGTGTGTGTGTTGTGTGTGAGAGAGAGAGAGAGAGAGAGAGAGAGAGAGAGAGAGAGTGTGTGTGTGTGCGAGGTGTAAAGACAGGAACGGGGGAAAGGAAGGTGGAACGTGTGCGTACTTGTGTGCGTGCGAGCGTGCGTGTGTGTGTGTGGGGGGGGGGGGGGGGGGGGTGCGCGCGCGTGCGTGCGTGCGTGCGTGCGTGTGTGTGTGTGTGTGTGTGTGTGTGTGTGTTACTGCATTCTGACATCGAAATCCACGGAAAATGGCTTGTGGCACTTACCACTTTGAATTTACTGTTCAGAGGGGTGAAATAAAATTTATGAAAGTGTGCACAATCAGCTAATGATGATGATGATGTTATCAGACCCCCCCCCACCCCCCTACACACACACCACCACCACCACCTCCACAACCCCCTACCTCCCACCCCACCCCCCACCCCCCGAAAAAAAAAAAAAAAAAAAAAAAGGAAAAAACCCGCAGACGTGCAAAAACACAAAGACAATTATAAACGGACAGACTGATCAGCCGACGGACAGACAGACACACACACCCACCAATACCCACACACACACACGCACGCACACGCACACACACTCCCATTCACCCACCCACACACACGCACACGCACACACTCTCCTATACCTGGGTGTTCAGGGTCCACCACCTTCCCCTCAGCAGCCCTCATCTGCCGGACTTTCTCCACCAGCGTGGGCAGGCGGGGCGCGGGGATGAAGGTGACCGCCACCCGCTCCTCCTTGAAGACCTTCAGCATGAAGTCGATGAGGTCGGTGGGCAGACCGTTGTAGGTGTCCACCAACACCCGTGTGGTGCCCGTCAGGATGTTGTTGGCCATGTAACCCCCCATCCAACCCAGCGGTGCCATGTTGAACTCCACCTGCAACAAGGTAGAAAAGGTAAAAAAGGCGAAGGTTAAAGTAATAATAATAATAACATAGCACTTATAAAGCGCTTTTACTATTTTAGCCGCTGTCAATCCACACTCTCGTGTAGGCAACGGGCTGCCTACCTGTGTAGTGCCGACTGAAGAGCTGCCTGCCCGCTCTTCATTCAGTCGTTTCCCGTGTCATCCCTTCAATATCGTTCACTCAATTTCCTTACTTCCTTCATTCTGTCAATTTCTCATGCATGGTGCATGTTATTTGTAACGTGTCATCCATATCAACGGCCAAACTGGCCTTCTCTTCTGAAATTTGGTGATGGGATTTTACGTATGTGCAAGATGTTATGCGTGCGTTCACACACGGAACCTCGGTTTATAGTCTCATTCGAAGGACTGTATGGGAAATGGAGTCAGAACCAGTGTTAACTCCGATGGAAAGATCCCCCTGTACCGAAACGTCCCGGCAGAGATTCGAACCCGCAACCCCAGGATCACCAACATCAAGTCCGGTGCTCTACAAAGTGATCTATTCCATGTCAATGGCTTAATGGCCGTAGGGGCAGGGAACTGTCACAGGCTAACCGAGTCCGGGGCACGGCATGATGGAAGGTCGAGTCTATCCTTCTCGTTCCGCCTCTTTGGCCTGCCCTGAACTGAATCAAGTGTCTCTTTACTGCTTGGTGGATGGCAAGGGTCCTTGTCACGCTTCATAAATGTATGCAATTGGAATTATTCTTATTATTGAGCGTCCAGCATGGTAAAAGACATGGAGTACTGGACGGACGACATTACACACTGCAAAGGTTACACCATCTCTACACTGTTGCTCATGGTTTGAAAACAGAGGACGTTCGTCACGGCACACCTATGACTATAGTCATGGAACAATATACAATTAAATGAACGAGTAACAAATGAGATAAAGTAAAATAAATGAATAAATGTTTAATCAGTCAATCAATCAATTCATATTTAATCAATCAATCAGTTAATCAATCAATTAATGAATCAATCAATACTTAATAAAATTGAAAATAAAATGAGGCAGGGAACAGTAAACAATAAAGAATAAACAAGTAGGGTAACTCTTGCTCCCATAAGGAAACCTAACACAGAGTAACTTTTATTCAAGACTTTGACCCCCTTTCGTCGTGGGGGCTCATTATGACGAGTCCGATCCAGCGGACGAAAGGGCTAGGAGCAGGCAATACAAATAGATCTGCCTTCGAGAGGGATTACGATGGTTCCCTCATGCAGCTAGTGAAGAGTTTTCATATTTATAACATATTTTCTTAATTTCATTTTTTCACATTTTCTTTATCTTCAACACCCTCCACCCCCCCCCCCCCCAACCCACTTAAGTTAAAATCTTTGCCAAGTCATTACTGTTATGACGAAGGGCTGTAGGCCTGCGCTTCTTTTTCCCCCCAGTATTAGATTGTTTGTCTTTGTATTTGTCTGACTTTATTCAAGTCTAAAAGGCTGCGCCAGTTTTGAATGAAAGTTACTCTGTGATAGATTTCCTTATGGGAGCAAGAGTTACCCTACTTCATGCTCAATACTTAATAGTAATGAATAACAGTACCTCCTCGCCACTCAAATCATCAAAGACAGGATTGAGATGCTGAACGACATCTACTGTAATAAATAAACATGAATAAATAAATGATTAAATAATTAAACTAATATATGTATGAACAATAATCATTAAAGTAATTGATTTAATAACCAGTACATAATGGTAATGAATAGCGGTACCTCCTCGCCACTCAGGTCATCATAGACAGGATTGTGACGCAGAACCGCATCCACGATTCCTTGGTGGGTGTGAGCCACCAGCTTGGAGAACCCCGTGCTCCCTGACGTAGTGAACACACCACAGATGTCGTCACTCCAACGTCATCGGCCACTAACCAATCACTGCACGCCTCCAGTCTCGCCAGGAATCCATCCTGGCTCTGTGGTGCCCCTCTCTTCACGAAGAACACCCTCTTCAAGTGCGGCAAATCGCTCGACACTACCGTGCCGTCATCCTCGGCGGGGAGCGTGACGTGTTTCCGCAGCACGTGCCAAGGACTGTGAATGACGTCAGGGTCCACGAGGACGGCGGAAGCGCGGGAATTCCGGATGGTGGCGAGGAGATCGGAACCGTCGGCCAGCATGCACTGGGCGTTGACGGAGGCGGCGCCGCTGAGGAGAATGCCCGCCTCCCCGATCACCCGTTCCGGACAGTTGGGCAAAGTGTTGACCACTAACTCCCCATTCCTAATCCCTCCGGACCTCAAGACGGCGGCATACCGGCTTCCCAGGCGGTAGACGTCCTCGAACGTCTGCACGTGTCGGCCGCCTTGAGGATCCCTGAAGACGAAAGCCGGGCTTGTCGGCTGCTGCTTGGCGCGGACCGTGACAGCGTCTACCACCGTGCGGATGATGTCCGCGGCCATGTTGTTCGGGCAAGCTTGTGTGTGGGGACTTGGCCTGAGGTGAGCACAGGACCTGGGAAGTGGGAATCTTCCTGGAGGGCTGAATCACCGCCAGGGATTCAGGAGCTAGGGAACCTGGACACAAAATCAAGTCAGATGATATTCAGTCAAATCCGATTCGAATCCAAGTCCTAAGTTGGCCTACCCTAATCCAATCTCATTCCGCCGACCCGTACCAATCCCGTCCACATCCAAACCTGTCTAAAGAGCAATTAAGGCAGTGCACGATATGAGAGAGAGAAAAGAGAGAGAGAGAGAGAGAGAGAGAGAAGAGAAGAGAAGAGAGAGAGAGAGAGAGAGGTGGGGGTGCGGTGGTGGTGGTGGTGATTAATTAAGCAAGCAAGCGAGCACAATGAAAAAAATTGCACTTTTCAGCCTCCTTACACGAGTAAAGGTGGTAAAATGATATAAACTAGTTCACGTCATATTAATATAGCTCGTTTGTGGCAGTCCTTAGTACTGAAAGCTGATCAGAGCAAACTTTTGGTGTTTGTCTTACAAAGCTATCCAGGACAGGGTGCGCTGGCGGATAGTTGTTGATGGCCTTTGCTCCAGTGGGAGCTGATGGCTTGAACAAACGAACTTACAAAGCCATAACTTTGTTTTATCGGACAAAAGAAAACAAAAAGAAAAGAAAAAGGTTGGTCTATGAGAAACTACGGCTATATTTATACCCAAGTTCACTAATTTGTCTGTCCTTTAGCACGATGACGCAAGAACTACTGACCTCATCCCCCCCCTCCACCCACCGACACCCCCCCCCCCCACACACACACATACACACACACACACACACCACACACCACACACACACACACACACACACACACACACACACACAAACGCGCGAGCGCGCTTGGAGTCTATAAATGAAAGTCTCTGTGTGGAATGTGAAGTTTGTCTGGTTGTTCATTTCTGGCACTAAGCCTAACGGTGCTCAGCAATTTCGTTACTTTACCATGATGCTCACAATGTTTTGTTTCTTTATGTCATTCCATGCACTATCTCCTTCGTCTTTTCCTTGTGTCACACTGAAGAAAATTAACAAATAACTTTTTTTTTTCCAAAACATTTTTTCATTAGTAAATGTCAAAGGAAACGAAAATTACAACAGAGTTGTAGCATCATGAATTATTCCCACTGATACAAATATAAAAAAAAAAAGATGATAATATTGTCAATACAGATACAAGAGGCAGAAGCTCACCCTTAAGAACAAAACATACAGATAAAAGCAAAAAAAAAAAAAAAAATGATAGTGGAAAACGAGCAGAGAACACACACACACACACACACACACACACACACACACACACAGCACGCACGCACGCACGCACGCACGCACGCACAACACACACACACACAACACACACACACCCACACACACTGATAATGATATACTAGCCACAATAGCATCATCACTTTTGCAATGTGCATATTACAACAGTATAAACAAAACATGGGTCTTTTAATCAACGCCAAAGACCATTGGCTTATGAGAATTCCATTCAGTAATAGGATCATCACTTTTATAATATATAAGGTTACAGAACTATTATTAAGACATGATGCCTTTAACCAATGCAAAAGAACATCGCCTTATAAGAATTCCATTCAATATTGGATTTGAACACATTACTGTTAATTTTTGCACAATCTATTCTATTTCATACGGTTGTACAACTGTTTAAAAAAAAAGGGTAACAGTCTACAATTTTACATTCGTAAACATGCAAACAGCATATTTATAAGTAACTTACTGGGATCTGCCTCTTATTTTTTCTAGCCGCGTGGAATCCATACGATTACTTTCACTCTTTCACACCTCCAACCAGTCTACCCTTGGCAGACATTCTTTTCTTTGTGGATGGAGATAGGAGAAGACAACTCGACTGTCCCCCACACCGCAAGCACAACGTCCCAGTGGAGGTTCTTTTAAGTTTTTTTGTTTTCCTTTTTTCTAATGCAGTTTACTTATACTAGAGTTAAGATAAGGGTAGGGTTCGGTTAAGTTAGGACCGTTTGGATTTGGGTTTGGTGACGGTTAGGATTAGGAGTGGGATCATGCCTTCCTGAGTAGAAGGTCTTTCGATTTGCTTCTCACAGGTCCAGTCTCTAAAGTATGGACTGCCACTTCACTGTTTGTCACACCTGGCACTACGAGCAGCATCTATGTTCCACACCAACTTCCCTTAGCCACTGACTGATTCACTCTATCTATCTGTCTGTCCGCCTAGCTACAGAGAGAGAGAGAGCGGAAGAGAGAGAGAGAGAGAGAGAGAGAGAGAGAGAGAGAGAGAGAGAGAGAGGTGGTAAGACAGAGTGGGGAGAGGGAGTATGGGACAGTTTCAGTTTCATCAAGGAAGTGTTACCGCGTGCGGACTAGTCCATATACGCATATATGCGCATGATTATAAAGCTAAGTCGTTGCCACGAGATCCCTGTAGTGCGCCGTTTTGGTATTGAAACGCCGTTTTGGTATTGGCATACGTAAACGGCGTTTCAATACCAAAACGGCGTCTTAGGTCCCGCCGTTTTCGTATTGAATACTAAAACGGCGGGACGTAAGACGCCGTTTTAGTATTGGGCGCCGTTTTCGTATTGGCATACCAAAACGGCGCCCAATACGAAAACGGCGCTTCTCGTACCCGCCGTTTTGGTATCCTGACCATTGCTTGACCACTGGTCAGTTTGACCTTTGCTTGACCACTGGTCAGTTTGACCACTGCTTGACCACTGGTCAGTTTGACCATTGCTGGTCAGTTTGACCATTGCTTGACCGCTGGTCTGTGGCATACCAGGCCTGTGGCATACATATAGGGCCTGTGGCATATACTAGGGCCCTACCCCCCTTTGAATGAAATGAATTGATCAGCAGTGCTCTTTTAACATCAATCATGCGAGAAAAGCAGATATTGAGATTTGAACCAGATGCACGAAAACAGGTCCTTTAAGGCCGGTCAGGATATCAAAACGGCGGGTACGAGAAGCGCCGTTTTCGTATTGGGCGCCGTTTTGGTATGCCAATACGAAAACGGCGCCCAATACTAAAACGGCGTCTTACGTCCCGCCGTTTTGGTGTTCAATACGAAAACGGCGGGACCTAAGACGCCGTTTTGGCATTGAAACGCCGTTTTCGTATGCCAATACCAAAACGGCGTTTCAATACCAAAACGGCGCTCTTCAACCCCCTCTGCTGAGTTTTATGAGACATAGGGAGAGAACTCCGCAAGAAATCTATGGGATAATACTAACTCCTTACACCTCGAACAGCTGTTTTCCCGTCTTCCTGTGGAAATCAGGCTCAATTGTTCAGGAAAACTGAAATAATCGGGAACTCTGTTTTTATCGCCGCTATCCTCAAGGATCACAACAGTTTTCTTTGGGATAATTTGTAACATTAACGAGCACTTACCTGTAAGTCGAAGTTTGTGTGGAATTTCGCGATGGCAGTTTACAGGAATGGAGGAATATACGAGATGCGCATGCGCATAGCATGCCATATTTTTAAAGTATGAGTCCTTTATAAAGGACTTCACATCATCTTTATTCAATCAATTTGATGAATAAAGGTGATAAAGGTGATGAATTGTTAAAGCGATGAACAGTTTGCATCGACCAAAAAAGAAAATGAGATTTTGTTCACGGGAGGGAACATTTTCAACAAGGGAGGGCGTATATTCCTCCGTTCCTGTAAACTACCATCGTGGAATTCCACACAAACTGCGACTTACAAGTAAGTGCTCGTTTATGTTACAAATTCCGCTTCCGGTAGTTTCCATGGGAACTACAGAATCTACGAGACTTTGAAGATGGTTGTGCAAACTGAAAATTTTGATATATATATATGTGATACTCTGCATCACAATCACACACAAAGATAACTTTTCAACTGGTCATTACATCCATTTATTAACCAGACACACAGATCATTTTCATGACTCAACTGTAAAGGAATAACAGGACAAGAAAGTGACTAGACTTGATCAGAATATTGCAACAAACATAGAATAAAATCTTCATTAAAAAAATTTTGGGCTCTCATGATCTTTTAAAACATCAAGCATCATTCATGAAATACATATTCAAACGCAGCAGACTATGCACCACAAGTTGCCAAACCATGCAACAAAATCAGTGTCATGATTATTTCAGAACAACTGCTGGCTGACACGACAGGATTGTCCATTTTCTTTGGGGTGTAATATACTCAGAGGCATAAAAAACGCGAAAATAAACTGTATAGAAATTTTGATGTAATTTGGCCAACGATTCCTTTGAACTGGTAATAGAAAGCGAGAAAAAGCAATCAAACACCGCAAAAGTGTCCTTTCAAAGTTCATTCTGGTAGAAAATAAGGTCACATGAACTTGACCTTGACCCTGTGTTAACAGCAGAATGTCAGTATCTGGTGTGACCACCTCGAGCATTGATCACAGCTGTGCACCTGCGGTACATCGAGCGCACTAGAGTGTTGGTCTGCCTCTGGGGGACTTGCCACCACACCTGGCCCACAGCGACAGCAAGCTGAGCTGCTGTCTGGGGTCTGGGGTTGAGCTGGTTCAACTGCCTCTGAAGGGCATCCCAGAAATGCTCTATTGGGATAAGGTCGGGAGAACGGGCTGGGTGAGGCAGCAGACTGATGTTGTTCTGCCTCAGGAAGTTCTGCGTAGCACGGGCAGTGTGCGGCCTTGCGTTGTCCTGCTGAAACAGGTTCTGTGGATGCCGCTGGAAATGCGGAAGGATGTGGGGCCTCCGGACTTGGTCGATGTAATGAACAGCACTGACCCCGTTACCACATCCTGGACCCACATTCTGGAAGATGACTGGCCCAATACGGCGATTCATGCCGATAACCCCCCAGATCATGATGCTTTCACCACCCCATGGGTCCCTTTCGGTGATGTTGGCATGCGTGAAGTGTTCCCCCGCTCTTCTCCAGATCCGGATGCAGCCATCGCCTGGGTCGACGCAGAACCGGCTTTCATCACCGAAGAGGACTCGGCCCCAGTCCCGATGGCGCCAATGCACGTGGATCTGTGCCCACTGCATACGGTTCTGGCGATGCTGGAGTGTCAGGATAGGTCGCCGGGCTGGACGCCTGCATTGGAGACCAACTGTGTTCAGTCGGCGACGCACGGTTCTGCTGCTGATTGGCCTGCCATGGTTGCTGACGGTGTTCCTGGCTGTGTTGGCAGCGGTTTGGTAAGGCTCCCGTCGATGCTGACGCAGAAGATGGCGGTCTTGGGCTGCTGTGGTGACCCTCGGTCTGCCGCTCCTCGGTCTGTCATCAGTGGTGTTTCTTGCTTGAAAGCGGTCCAGAAGGCGATAGACGGTGGAAATGTGGACTCCGAATGCGATAGCGACCTGCCTCATTGGAACCCCGGCCTGCAGTTGCCCCATTGCTATGCAACGATCTTGACGAGAAAGTCTCGGCATTATGTTGGCGCCGCTGGAAGGGATAATTTGAACTTTTTGGGGTTTGGAAATTTATAGCCCCACAATCGGGGCCACATTGAGTTGCAATTCACATTGATGCACGTGGCGTAGGTAGTCCACATGGCAAATGCACTCCTCGTGCCAAAAACGCTGACCCGGCAACATTCACCCACTGTTACGAGGTTACAACCGGCCAAGACACCACGTACTGCTAATGTTGCACGTGACAGCGACATTGCTTACGTCCTGTTCACAATGTGAACAATCGTGCACTGTCTCTATTTTTTTCGCGTTTTTTATGCCTCTGAGTATACTTCAAGATTGAATTATTTTGTCTCCGCTCTTGCTTGACTGGTCGGTTACAGAACTTATGAAAAATTCTGGCATTTGACCAAAACGCTCTTTTCAGAATGTCATCTAAAGGTACGCCACTCTTCGGCATAGCAAATGATGATGCCCCTCGGAAACTGTGCATGCCAAAGTCCTTTGTTCCCACATAATGCAACAAAGTCTTCATCCATCTAGAAATAGTATCTCTTGAAGCCGACCCATGCGGACGCTGATAACATAATATAAGCCTGTCTGAGGCTGCTGATTTAAGAACTTCAGTTCTTTTCAGATTGTCCTGAAGACACTGCACAACACAAATTTTAGGATTGTCTTCATACTTTGGTAATTCAATGACACCTTGATGAATACCTGGTCTAGTTGTCTTCAGCTTGTCTGTCAGATAAATTGTACAACCAGATCTATGCACTCTGACATTACTAAGCTTGATAAGATGAATAGTTTGGAGTCTTTGTGCAGATGATAACAACAGTAAGGCACACAGTTTTACACTCAGTTCTTTCAATGTTAAGAGAGCATTATCTACTTGACTACCAAAGTGTGTGAGCAACACAGAAACACCCCCAAACTGATGATATTGAGGTAAAGGAGTTCTGAGTTCATATACACCTTTCATAAAACGAATCACTAAAGGATGTGCACCCACTGGCTTACTGTTCTCTGGTTCTAGAACAGCTGACAAGGCACTGCGTGCAGTGTTGAGAGCACTGTAACCTAAACCTTGAGAAAACAACTGGGTTCAAAATTGAAGGACTACTGTTACAGATGCACAAAGGGGATTACAACCCCTTTCAAAACAGAATGCACTCCATCTGGAGAGATATGAAGCATATTGTACTTTAGTTGTTGGTCGCCAGGATGCCCAGACGATCTTTTCCCCATTTGTTTGATTTGACTGAAACGTTTTAAATTAAGAATCATGCAAAACGTTCCGTCTGATTTCTTAACCAGAAAAACAGGGGAAATAATTTCTCCTGTTTGGTGGGTACATTTCTCTATAACACCCAGATCAAAGAGTTTGATCACTTCATTATCCGTATAATTGATTTGATTCCCCTGAACCTGATTGTTTTGTTCAGGTATGTTAGGCAATTGCTCAAAATCCTCATTAGGTATTTCAGAACCCTGTATCATGTCCAAAATGAATGGATCAGATGTCAATTTTTTTCCCCAATATTCAACGTAATCCTCAGTCTACCTGCTTTAAATGGTTTACCCGAGGCACAGCAATGCCACAATTCTTGGGCGCTTTGTGCTTGTCCATTTTTTCTTTTAATTTTTCATCAGTCATCTTGCCTTTAGCCATGACTAAATCACTTGAGCCACCTTCTCAGCCAAGTCAGGATCCAGATCCTCTTCCTCTGCATAGTCCTGGAGCTGAACAATATCCTCCAAATTGAACTCTTCTGGTAAATTTTGCTCTTCATCGTGTGCGTCACACTTTTCAGCCCCCCATTTATGAGTATATCGACCTCTTGGTCGTTATCAAGTTCGTCATCATGATCAGGACATTTTTTCTTGAAGTAACTGTGATCACGTTGATCTTCAGTATTGATAACGGACTCCATTTCCGATTCATCTGAATCCGGTTCTTTCTCTGCGACACGTGGTCACTTTTTGGCTCATTGTTTCACTTTTGGCGCCTTCTCATCAAACAACGCATTCAGCGTGGCCAGAATCCTCAGATTTTGCTCTTTCATGCCATTGAAATCTTTGACAGAAAAAGAAATATGGTCTGGCACGTTGCCAGTGTTATGCGAACTTGAAGTGTCTTCAAGTCGCACATCTTCGTCAACCAATTCAGAATCATGCACGACCGGTTTCCCGGCGGTCGCCATTTTGTTCAAAATTCGACCTGCAAAGAGATTATGAAACAAAGTTACATGAACAAGAGGAAAAACAGATCAGAAAACAACTGGGACTGGTTTAGGAGCGCCGATGGCGTTGGAAACGTACAGATGCAAATGGATTTTGAGGATGCGAAGTTTCAACGTGCTATGGCCGCCATTAACATGCGTGATATGGCCTGCTATGCGCATGCGCACCATCTGATATTCTGTAATTCCCATGGAAACTACAGGAAGTGGAATTACTGTTTTCTCTGTTTTCCATAAGCATCACAGCTGTCTTCCCTCAAGAGTACAACGCCCTTATTTCCACCAATTTAAGACGCTACTGCTCTCCCATAGGAACCGACAACGCACGTTCATCAATCGACGCTTCTCGCTCGCCACACTGTGAGAAAAGCATCGCAGCACTGACTACCGGCAAGAGCTTAGAGAAGAAATAATTGACCTATATCTCTATGGTATTTTACTCGCGTCAAAAGTCTGCACTTCAATTTCCTTACGAAAAACAGTAATATTCGCAAATACAAAGAGTAAGTATACACTGTATATCCCATTGTCATATGCTATAAATGGTAATATACCTTCTGCCTTGACATCATAGCGTGAAGGTAACTGGGCATTGAGTTATTGTGACACACTGTATGCATACAAGCCAGTATTCAATAATTGAAGAAAAAAAAAAAATGCGCGGATCACCTGAGAATGAGAACTGTCATCATTATTTATTTCACTGCAGACGCCGCTCTGGTGGCAAAAGGGTCATATTTATCATTTTGTTCGCTTTGACACAACGGAAGCGAATAGTTTCGTCAAAAGCAAACAAATGTCATTTGATGACCGAATTTCACCGTCATGCACAGAGACGATTGTTAAAGTGACACAAAAATACACATCTATTATCAATTAATTAATTAATCATTTCATCATAACACACACACACACACACACACACACACACACACACACACACACACACACACACACACACACACACACTCCCTGTCAAACCCACAGCAACCCTGGCACTGGCAGTCCTGAGAGAGCTGCCAATGTTAAGTTGTCATTGGAAACCCACCAGAGGAGACACTGCACTGCGGCTGAGTCACTTCGGTGTTGTTCAGTTGTGCCTGTTGTGATCCAGCTGACGCAGGGCACCACCCTCTAAGATCCCTACTGACGACAATGACTGCTTAATCGCACAGCTTGCGTGGGTGAGCATCCCATTCCGGAGGGCGCCACCACGTCTGTGTAAAGACAACCACCATCAACTTGCCAGTACTGATGACCTCGACACGGAACTCCTAAAGGCCACAGATGCGGAGAGGATATCAAAACTGAAGTCACCATGAGAGCTGGGTATGAAAGGTCACATATTCTGAGACTTTCTTTTTTTCTTTCTTTTTTTTTTTTTTTTTTTTTTTTGCTGGTCGATGAGTATTATGAAGGTGGTTCTAAGATGTTCCATTCCGATCTAAGACAGCATGAAAAGGGCTGTACTCAACGTTAACTTTTATAATATAACCTGGCATCAACCAGCCGCGAGGAATACAGACACCTGCAGGAAATTTGAGCAACACTCCCAGAGACCATCCATTACGTATATGGAACTCTAGTCTTACAGTTTAGCTCACAGCAAACTCAACTCTTGGTAAGAGTCTGTTGGGGCAGAAAAATCCCACGAATTAATGGCGCTGATGGGAATTGAACCAAGACCTCCCAGTCGTGAATCTGCGACACTAACCTCTGCGCAACGGCGGCTGATTATTTATTTATTTATTCATTTATTTATTCATTCATTTATTTACTTTACATGATGAAAATTACTTTGTCACGAAACCACAGTAGTGCAGACCTTTTGACACTACGAGACTTCCATACACTGACTTCCACACCGCTGACCACAAAGTATAAACCCCGCTGAGAGATAAGCGGCGTACGTCAGGAAGGAACTCGGTAGCTAGGTAGGAGGTTGGAAGGAAGGTATGGTGTTCAGCCATCTTGCACATCTGGCCCTCCCATCTTCTTTGCTCTGGCTTCGGTTGAGCCAGTGAGATGGAATTCACAGTCCGACCCCCACGTATAAGGGGCGATAACATTTCACGAAAAATGACCAGGAGCAATAGTATCATGAGTCCTATGAAATATCCCCAGCAAATAAACTTTTGTATGTAGCCTGTTTGGTCTGTAATGCTGAATATTGCAAACCACACATTCATTATTTGAGGCAAAGCGCAGAGAGAAGAGAGAGAGAGAGAGAGAGAGAGAGAGAGAGAGAGAGATTAAAACCAGTTTACACATATGGGGGGAGAGGGGGCGAACATTTTTGGCGCAAAATGCATTTTCTCTCGCTGACATATTGTTTGTTCGTCTCTATTTCTTTTTCTCTAATATCATGTAGCTCCAGGCATTTAGGCAAGCTTATTTCTACATATTTGTATCTATGCTCCAGTCATTTTGCCATGGACTGTTGTAGGCTCGAATTCATCATGTAAAAGGCGAGGACGATGGTCAAACAATGCTTCTATCTACATCGGTATTAACATCCAGAACAATACACACAGCCACGTTACCCACCATTTCAATAAGCACCATGCGTTGCATGCCCATTGTAAACAGCACATGGACAGCGACTATCACAGAGATCTCAGGAAAAAATATTCTGCTTTCGTATGATACTAACAAAGCATCCGTAGTGACTTATCGTTGGTCACCTGTGCTGG
>CM065729.1:31512959-31520459 GCA_033310375.1 Conus canariensis | reverse complement strand
TGCCGTTCTTGTTGTGCCTCTTGATTGATAGTTATGTATATGTAGTGTGTGTGTGTGTGTGTGTGGTGTGTGTGTGTGTGTGTGGTGTGCATATGTGTGTATATATATATATGTATATATATATATATATATATATATATATATATATATATATATTGTGTGTGTATGTATGCATATGTATGTTGTGTGTGTGTGTGTGTGTGTGTGTGTGTGTGTGTGTGTGTAGATACATAACATATTTCAAACAAAAACTTAAAGAGTAGATCACTCGTCATTTTGAGTTGTATTCAGGAACACAGGTTATGTCGTGCTAATTATTGAGATACTTTGCCTTATGCAATGTGCTCAGCGAGACTCATTCAGGAATGTTATTTTATGTTCTACATAATTGTTTGTGTTTATTTTGTCATGTCCAAGAATTCTTTGTATCCATTTTTTGTTACAACAGGTCCAAGGTTTTTCTTTGTCATGTTTATGATATAATTTGTGATGTACATGATGATGATCATAGCATAGTGAAAACGAGTATGGAGAGCATATGCAGCACTAGCAGTATGAAAGAACATTAGGGGAATGGATAGTTTGGTGATTTCATCTCTAAATTGCCAGGGTCTGGGTAACTATGAAAAACGAAAAGATGTCTTTCAATATTTAAGGCAAAAGGAATATTCTGTATATTTTTTACAAGATACACATTTTACTAAGAAATTAGAGCGCCAGATTCGAACTGAATGGGGATATGAATGCTTTTTTTCTTCTAATAATAGTAGATCAAGAGGGGTTGCCATATTGTTAAATAATAATTTTGATTTCAAAATAGAACAAATAATCAAAGATACAAAAGGAAACTATATTGTTTTGGTGTTGAATGCAATGGGACAACAGATTCGTATTAGTGAATGTTTACGGTCCAAATCGGGATGAACCAGATTTTTTCGAGACCATACAAAACAGAATTGAAGATCTAGGTATTTCGAATGTAATTATCGGTGGAGATTGGAACTTGGTATTAAATCCAAATTTTGATTACTATAACTATAAACATATTAATAATGCCAAAGCAAGAGAAGCAGTATTGGAGATGATTTCCAAATATGAACTAGTAGATATATGGAGAGAATTGAACCCAGAAGTTCTCCGATACAGTTGGAGAAGAACAAACCTTTTCAACAAAGCCGTTTAGATTTCTTTTTAGTTTCTGACACTTTAGTAACCAATGTTAGTAACGCTGATATCCTCTTTGGATATAGAAGTGATCACTCTTTAATAACAATAGAGGTAACATTTAAAAATGAAGAAAGAACCAAAGGGTTTTGGAAATTTAACTCCTCATTGTTGAAAGATCATATTTATGTTGAACTCATTAACAATACTATAGAAGAAATAAAAGAACAATATGCAGTATTGCCTTATACAAGAGAGAATGTAAAAAGAATACCAGGTGATCAGACTCACTTCATGATATCTGATCAACTGTTTCTAGATACACTGTTAATGGAAATTAGAGCAAAATCTATTACGTATAGCATAAATAAAAAGAGGGATTTAATAAAACATGAACAAGATCTAGAAAGAGAAATACAAACTCTAGAGAGAAAGTCGTTTATAGATGAAGAAGACATGATAGTTTTGAATGAGAAAAAAACACAAATAGCAGAAATTAGGAAAACAAAACTAGAAGGTATTATTTTAAGATCCAAAGCAAGATGGGCATCTCAAGGAGAGAAAATCAATAAATACTTCTGCTCTTTAGAAAAAAGGCATTTTGTAAGCAAACGAATGTTGAAATTGGTGACAGATGACGGTCGAACACTATTCGAAAGAGATGAGATGTTGCAGGAGACAAAATCCTTTTTTCAGAAATTATATGAACAAAAAGAATCCCGGGAAATAAACATTGATAATTATATACACAGCTTGCCAAAGTTATCTGAAACAGAATCTGAAAACCTGGAAGGGTTCATAACTAAAGAAGAAGCATCTGAAGCATTAAAAAGCATGCAAAATGATAAAGCCCAGGCACAGATGGAATGACAGTGAATTTCTTTAAGTTTTTCTGGAGACAATTAGGTGACTTCGTGGTTCGGTCTTTAAACGAGGGATTTATTAAGGGGGAAATGTCAATAACTCAAAAGGAGGGAATAATAATTTGCATACCAAAAAATGAAATACCTAGGGAATATTTAAGAAATTGGAGACCAATCTCACTCCTGAACATTACATATAAAATTGGATCAACGTGTATAGCAAACAGGATGAAAATGGTTATATCTAAATTAATCCATGAAGATCAAACTGGATTTATATCAGGAAAGATACATTGGAGATAACATTCGAATTTTGTATGACTTAATACATTATTTAGAAAATAAAAACGTGCCAGGTCTATTGATTTCTATTGATTTCGAAAAAGCTTTTGACTCAATTAACTGGAACTATATGGAAAAAGTTTTGAATGCATTTGGCTTTGGTAAAGATATAATTAAATAGATACATACCTTTATACTAATATCAAGTCCTATGTGATCGTGAATGGAAAAATTTCAAAAAGCTTTGCAGTAGCCAGAGGATGCCGGCAAGGAGACCCAATATCGCCATATTTGTTTGTTATGTGTGCTGAGATATTAGCATGCAAAATCCGTGAAGATAAAGAAATTAAAGGAATTCAGATATCAGATACAGAATTTAAGGTAAGCCAGTTTGCTGACGACACCTCATTTACGTTAGAGGGAGATCAAAAGTCATACGAAAGACTGTTCAATACTCTGGAGGAATTTGAAGAATTCTCAGGCCTAAAGTTGAATTTTGAAAAAACTATCAACGTATGGTTAGGTAAAAATAAGAAATCAGATATTAGATACTTAGCTGATAAGCGCATGATATGGAATCCCCCCAAATTTAAAATACTTGGGCTCTGGTTTACTACCGACCTATCGCATTTAACAGAAATCAATACAGCAAGCAAATTTGTCTAAGTACAAACCTTGTTTAAAATCTGGTCTAGAAGGAGCTGTACACCACTGGGAAGAGTAGCCATCTTAAAATCGCTTATATTATCAAAATTAGTATACTTATGGATATTATTGCCAAATCCACCAGATGATTATATTAAACAATTACAGAAAATGTGTTTTGATTTTGTGTGGGATAAAAAAACAGATAAAATAAAACGAATTTATTCAGTTCATAATGTCGAAAATGGAGGCATTGGAATTCCAAATATACAAGCTTTTATTCAGGGTCTGAAATTGTCTTGGATAAGAAAACTGATTATAGGAATTCAAAATGGAAGAAATTAATGAAAATCTCATATCCAGAAAGTGATCAGTTAAACTGCTATGGTTCTAGGAGATTTACAAATAATAAATATAATCAGTTTTGGAAAGACGTATTTAATGCTTATGATAAATTCAACACTCACGTTGAATTAGATAACAACAAAGAGATGACTGCTGAACCCATATTTTTCAACAACAAATTCAAAATAAATAACAGTCATTTCTTTTTTAAAACTTGGAACCTAAAAAATGTATACCTTGTGAAAGATGTTTTGAAAGAAAATGGAGAGTTTTTAAAACATGATGAATTTTCAGAAAAGTGGGGTCTAACAGTAAATTATCTTAACTACTTTGGTTGCATTCAAGCAATCAAAGAATATGCCAGAAAAAGAAATATAATCTTCGAAAATAACTGTAGTAACGAAAATAATAAATCGTACAAATAATATCTGGAGTACATAAAGGAACAAAGATTTTTTACAATTTACTCTTAGAGGAACATGTAATATTCGACATAAAACCTTTATGAAGTGGGAAACTCGATTAGCCATGTATATTGATTGGGAGACTGTTTTAAAAAACTTAATAAAATAAAAGAAATAAAGCTTAAATGGTTTCAGCTGAAACTGTGTCATGGAATTTTAGTGTCAAATATCCTATTACAAAAAATTGGAGTAACTGATAATGATAAATGCAACTTTTGTTGCAATTGAAAGAGATACTGTGCAACATTATTTATGGTACTGCCCATTCTCACAGATGTTTTGGAAAGATTTTGAAAAAAAATAAGAGAGAAGTGCAGTAACTGTGAAAGATTATCATTTAATGTTGAATTAATTTTATTTGGCACAGACGATAAATCACTAACTGAAGATACTTTTGATCTAATTATTCTATGGGCAAAATTCTTTGTTTATAAGTGCAGGATAATAAATAATAATAAATAATGTATGGATTTTATATAGCGCAATTCTTGGGATCAACTCATTGCGCTCAGCACACACTCAAACACTCGCACTAACATGTGTTCACACACCACACACACACACACACACACACACACACACACACACACACACACACACACACACACACCTACCGACACAGGCGCACTTATCAAGTTCATCGGTTCAAGCGTAAACAATACAGTTATGCATGCAGTACATAAAAAGTCAGGTCATAATAATAGACACAGCATTCAGATATTATGGTTGAAGAAAGCTTTCCTAAAGAAGTATGTTTTTCACTCTGACTTGAATTAGATAATGTAGGCAGGTCACGTAAGCTGTCAGGAAGAGAATTCCAAAGAGTGGGCGCACTAAAGCTAAATGCTCTCTCACCGACTGTCTTTAACGAGCGCCTAGGAATTTTCAGAAGTTTTTGAGAAGATGAGCGAAGAGACCGAGAAGTTTGATAGGTGGACAGAGAAGCAGAAAGATACTGTGGGAGTGTCCCATCAAAGAAACGATAGGCAAAAACTGCGATTTTGAACTGCCATCGATATTTGATGGGAAGCCAGTGGAGTTCACGTAACAAAGGTGTAATATGCTCATTTTTACGCTTTTTGAGAACAAGCCGAGCTGCACTGTTTTGCACCCTTTGTAATCGTGCAAGCTGTTCTGAAGGAAGTCCTGCTAACACAGAGTTACAGTAGTCTAGTCGGGACATTACCATGGCGGTGATGAGTCTGATTGTTGCCTGTGTGGAGAGGTAAGACCGGATAGAAGCAATACGTCGCAATTCCAGGAAGCATGACGACAAACATTAGATATTTGGTTCTGCATAGAGAGCGTTTGATCAATGCTAACACCTAAATATTTCACTGACTCTTTGAAAGGTAAAACAACACCATCAATTTCTGCCGACTCAGCTTTAACCATCTTGACACGAGAGGAGGTACCAACAGCCATGATCTCGGTTTTGTCACTATTCAGCTTGAGTTTGTTGCTGGTCATCCAGACTTTTACGTCCCTAAAACATGCGGTAATATCTGATTGAGCACCTTGAAAATCGCTGGTGGTTGCGCTCTTAGAGAGTTCAGTGTCATCTGCGAACTTGTGGAAGTCACAGC
The DNA here is from genome assembly GCA_033310375.1 of Conus canariensis. Classification (NCBI taxonomy): domain Eukaryota; kingdom Metazoa; phylum Mollusca; class Gastropoda; order Neogastropoda; family Conidae; genus Conus; species Conus canariensis. Next base: position 31,515,110 of record CM065729.1, on the reverse strand, counting down.
CATGGGCAGAAATAACGTCAGATAAGGGCTGAGAATAAAGGGTAAAAAGAACTGGTCCAAGGACAGAGCCCTGGGGAACACCATACAGAACAGGAGAAGGGGATGATTTAGCACCATTAACGATTACCGTCTGTGTCCTGTCAGAAAGGTATGATGTGAACCATTTGAGAACCATATCGTCAAATCCAAAGGTAACCTTGAGTCTCTTGAGTAGGATAGAGTGGTCAAGAGTATCAAAAGCAGCACTGAGGTCAAGCAATGCTAGAAGGGAGACCAGTTTATCGTCTGTTTTACAAAGCAGGCAGTCTAAGACACTCAGAACTGCAGTTTCTGTGCTGTGGTTTTTCCTATAAGCGGACTGACACACTTCCAGGAGACCATTATCTGACAAATGGGATTGGAGCTGCTTCAAGACAACACGTTCCAGGATTTTAGAAAAAAATGGAAGATTCGATACTGGTCTAAAATTCTTCATATCATTTGCGTCAAGACCACTTTTCTTCAACAAAGGTGTGACAACAGCATGTTTGAACTGTGGAGGGACACAACCAGATGCCAGAGATTTGTTCACAATGGACGTAATCAACGGCACCAGATGTGAGGCATATTGTTTCATGAGGGGAGTGGGGATAGGGTCAAGGATACAACTTTTACCAGGAGAAAGAGCAATCAAATCAAAAATCTGCTTTTCACTAACGGGTTCAAAACAGGAAAACAAAGGTCCATCATACAAATCAAAAAGAACAGACTGGCATGAATCAGAGTTAAGATTGCCTCTAATACGCTTTATCTTCTCGGAGAAGAAATCACTGAATTGCTGTGGGAGATCTGAAGCCGGTATATTGCAAGGAAATGACAATGTTTTTGTTTTGCCAAGTAGAGTATTTGACAGTGAAAACAGTGTTTTGACGAAGTACATTAATTAATTTTGTCACCATAATAAGATTGCTTGGAATCTTCAAGACACTGTCCTGCTTTGCATCTGTCAGCGGCAAATATCTGCCGGTGAACCACAAGGCGAGTCTTTCTCCACCGTCGCTCAGCACGACGGCGTTGACGGCGTGCTGCCCTCACATCCTCGGACAACCATGGGGCAGAGGGGCGATCAGTGACACACCTGGTCACTGCAGGGGCATGATGGTCAAGGATCTTTAAGAGGCCATTGTTGAAAGCACTGACCAGCTCCACAACGTCGAATTGCAGTGGTGTGTAGACTGCAGATCAGCAAAAGTCCTGACATCTTTGTCAAAATCAGTAGCACACAAAGCCTTCATGTTCCTGATGTCACAAGGCGTTTACGGGGAGGAGGCTTGGTGAGTGACATGCGACAGACAACGAGATGGTGATCGGAAAGACCAGCACAGTCACGTACATCAGACACTGACAGGAGGCAGTTATCACTGTCACCAATCACCCAGTCAAGAATGTGTCCATGTTTATGTGTTGGGACCTGAACAAACTGTGATAAGTTGCGGTCGTTCAAAAGCGTTTTCAGTTGTTTAACCTGATTATCACAACAGTCATCGAAGTGAAAATTAAAGTCCCCAGTGAAAGACACATCATGGCGAGAATCAGCATAAGAAGCTAAAAGCTCAGGAAATTCGCAGAGAAAAGTAGAGTTACACAGTTTGTTGGACTTACTTGGCGGCGGCCGGTATAAACACACCAAGGAAGCAGTAGCAGCGGCCATAACTCTAGGATAACTCGCATTAAACCAAAACTGGAAATATTTTTGACTGAGTTAAGCCGTAGGTATACGTTGGAAAAATATGTACATGTATTAAATATGTGTTACTATGATTTAAAAAAAAAGTGGCTACCATACTCAGGATTATTGTTGGAGGGATAGCAATCAATATGGATGATCCCTCAACACACTGTATAGATGCTGTGTTTAAAAAAAAAAAAAAAAAAGGGGGGGGGGGGGGGGAGGGGGGGGGGGGGGGTTCCATACATATTGAATAGTACTGACATATGCTATGAACAAAGAATTCAAAACATAATTTTGTGTTGCTGTATGAGGACCTTGTAGAAAACACCCTTTGCATTAACATTATAATTTTTGATTGTACATATATGTATTTATGAAAAAATACTTTTTTTTGTGTGTTGTTTTGTTTTTTTTGAGAGTTTGGGAAGATGGTGTCTTTG
>CM065729.1:31502959-31507959 GCA_033310375.1 Conus canariensis | reverse complement strand
AAAAAAAAAAAAATGAAAGTACAAAAAAAAATGAAAATACAAAAAAAAATGAAAGTACAAAATAAAATGAAAGTACAAAATAAAATGAAAGTACAAAAAAAGACCAGAAACTAAAATGCAGTAAAGTAATGAGTCCCCAGATCTGTCCCATGATATGGATCTGCACTATGCTGTGATGAATTCGTCGTTTGGCCCTATTCCATCTGTCCAGCAGGTTCGGTTAAAATCGGTTCGGTTTTTTCTTTCTTTCTTTCTTTCTCTCTTTTTTTTTTTTTTAACTTAACTTTGCCAACACTGACAATCTAACAAACAAAGCAACGGACGCATATAACATCAATGCCTACTTGGTGGAGGCAACTGCAAAGATCAAACATTGAACGTACTTTTCACATATCGCTTCCGATCAAATTGATGACGAAAGGCTTTATATGTTTTGGTCAAGCAAATACAAAAATGCCATTCATTGCCTTCTGCATCACCTTACAAATTCTGCATTTTTTTTCCCTGACAACAATCCACACTGTTGACCTTCCTTTATTTCAAGCTAATGATTACAACAGCGAAATTTAATTCACGTAATGACATGCTCATCTGACAGGTGTGCAAACAACTTTTCTTTTTTTAAAATATAGATTATGAAATGTTTTTAAATGAGGCACGCACGTCGTCAGGTAATTCCTGTCAAGCTTCAACGAGTGCTTCAAAGCATTACCTATTATTAAAAAGAAAGAAAGAAAAAAAAAAAAAAAGGGGGGGGGGGGGGGGGGGTGAGAGGGCAGGAGAGGAGGGACGGAGGAGGGCTATAGCTAACAACACTTTGCCGAATCTCTAACCCATTCAACCCATTCTAACCCATCTCTAACCGGCTCCTGTCAACACCAGAGATGCCCCGATAAAAAACTGTCGCCATATTACGGGCTCATACATCAAAAAGGCAAGTCCACACTCACACACACACACACACACACACACACACACACACACACACACGCGCACGCACGCACATACGCACGCACGCACGCACACACACACACACACACACACAAACACACACACACACACACACACACACACACACACACACACACACACACACACACAGAGAAACGTACGTTGGTTGTTGATTTCGAAATGCCGCGTGCCATGAACGTCAAGCAAAGACTGATAAGGCTATTAGATCGGAGACACATTACAGCCTCTGTGTGTGTGTGTGTGTGTGTGTGTGTGTGTGTGTGTGTGTGTGTGTGTGTGTGTGTGTGTGCCCGGCGCTCGTGTGTGTGTATGTGTGTGTGTGCGTGCGTGTGTGCTGCGTGCGTGCGTGCGTGCGTGCGTGCCCAGCGCACGCGCGCGCATGTATCCTCTATGTCAAAACCACGCACCGTGGGGCGAAAACAGTGGGATTGGCATACATTTAGCTGCCCAATTTGTTGACACATGGAAAAGAAAAAAGACCCTCATCAAAATGATATTTCACAAAGCCCCAGTAATGGGAGGACATGCACAGTCTGGTAATACACACAAGATTAGCTGTTTTATAGGTCGTTGTCCATATTCCCTTCACTTGGCTCCATGCTGGCACACTCTCCCCGGTGTTTAGCTGGGCTATTCGCCACGCTTAGCTTTTCACCAGCCAGTTACAAGGCGCGTTTCATGGAACTTACATGGCAGCCGAACTTGTCACTGTTTCATTTTGTATAGTTTGTGTCCGATCTAACATTGGTAACCTTGTTTATTTTGGTTTTTGCTGATCTTCCTCGCTATCATGATAGCTATCTAGCTCTGTTGCTGATGATACTATCTTGCATTCTCGCTGATGATACTATTTTGCTGATGATACTATCTTGTTTCATGCTGATGATACTTTCTTGCTGATGATATTATCTTGCTGATGATAGTATCTTGCTATTCTTGCTGCTGATGATACTTTCTGTGCTTTTCTGATGAACTGATTTGCATGAACTATCTGCTGAACTGATGATATCTATTCTTGCTGTATCTGTATGTACTATCTTGCTGATACTTCTATCTTGCTGATGATACTTCTTGCTGTATCTTGCTATGTTATCTTGCTGATGATACTATCTTGCTGATGATACTTCTTGCTGATGTACTTTGCTGATGATACTATCTTGCTGATGATACTATCTTGTGTGATATCTTGCTGATGATACTATCTTGCTGATGATACTTCTTGCTGATGATACTATCTGCTGTTGTGATGATACTTTCTTGCTGATGATACTTCTTGCTGATGATACTATCTTGCTGATGATACTATCTTGCTTTCTTGCTGATGATACTTCTTGCTGATGATACTATCTTGCTGATGATACTATCTTGCTTTCTTGCTGATGAACTATCTTGCATCTTCTTGCTGATGATACTCTTGCTTTCTTGCTGATGATACTATCTTGCTGATGATACTTTCTTGCTTTCTTGCTGATGATACTATCTTGCTGAGATACTTCTTGCTTTCTTGCTGATGATACTATCTTGCTGATGATACTATCTTGCTGATGATACTTCTTGCTTTCTTGCTGATATACTATCTTGCTGATGATACTTCTTGATGATACTTTCTTGCTTTCTTGCTGATGATACTTTCTTGCTTTCTTGCTGATGATACTATCTTGCTGATGATACTATCTTGCTGATGATACTTTCTTGCTTTCTTGCTGATGATACTATCTTGCTGATGATACTACTGCTTTCTTGCTGATGATACTTTCTTGCTTTCTTGCTGATGATACTTTCTTGCTTTCTTGCTGATGATACTATCTTGCTGATGATACTATCTTGCTGATGATACTTCTTGCTGATGATACTTTCTTGCTTCTTGTGATGATACTATCTTGCTGATGATACTATCTTGCTGATGATACTTTCTGCTTTCTTGCTGATGATACTATCTTGCTGATGATACTATCTTGCTGATGATCTTCTTGCTGATGATACTATCTTGCTGATGATACTTTCTTGCTGATGATAATCTTGCTGATGATACTATCTGCTTTCTTGCTGAGATACTATCTTGCTTCTTGTGATGATACTATCTTGCTTTCTTGCTGATGATACTATCTTGCTTTCTTGCTGATGATACTATCTTGCTCTCTTGTTGATGATACTATCTTGCTGATGATACTATCTTGCTTTCTTGTTGATGATACTATCTTGCTGATGATAAAATCTTGCTGATGATACTATCTTGCTTTCTTTTTGATGATACTATCTTGCTGATGATAATATCTTGCTGATGATACTATCTTGCTTTCTTTTTGATGATACTATCTTGCTGATGATACTATCTTGCTGATGATACTATCTTGCTGATGATACTATCTTGCTTTCTTGTTGATGAAACTATCTTGCTGATGATACTATCTTGCTGATGATACTGTCTTGCTTTCTTGTTGACGATACTATCTTGCTGATGGTACTATCTTGCTTTCTTGTTGACGATACTATCTTGCTGATGACACTATCTTGCTGATGATACTATCTTGCTGGTGATACTATCTTGCTGATGATACTATCTTGCTGATGATACTATCTTGCTTGCTTGCTGATGATACTATCTTGCTTTCTTGTTGACGATACTATGTTGCTGATGATACTATCTTGCTGATGATACTATCTTGCTTTCTATTCTAGTTGATGATACTATCTTGCTGATGATACTATCTTGCTGATGATACTATCTTGCTGATGATACCTTTTTGCTGATGATACCTTCTTGCTGATGATACTATCTTGCTTTCTTGCTGATGATACTATCCTGGTGATGACACTTTCTTGCTGATGATACTATCTTGCTCTCTGTTGATACTATCTTGATCTCTTGCTCTTGTTGGGTGTACAACAAGGGTGAAGCTCGGGAAAGGGTGGGGGTTCGGGGTGGGAGAGACGGTGTAGGCGATTAAAACGTAATTCGAAACACTCGTCGAATCGTACTGCCATAACCACACTTCCGAATGCAGTTGACACATACAAATGAACTAGAACAGAATAGATATGTTCCGGTAAGTTATTCAGGGGAAAATAACGCATTTCTTTCTCTTGCAAATCCAGTTACTAGCATGTCAGTTTATGGGTCAAGCAAACAGATCTAGAGAATTAAGTATCTGGTTTGAAGCGCACAGCAGGTTAACAATCGGGATGTCGATTGTATGCAGTACAGGCGTACCGTTTCACACCCCTGTTTTGTCATTTTCTCTCTCCCATTGAACTGTTCAGCTGACTGACAAGGCAAAACCGCCTTGGCCGCGCCCACCAACGGCGTATGTCCCATCAAAACCGCGGGGCCACTCTCGCTGAAGCCTAGCTCTAACACAGATTACGTCCCTTGCAGATTTCCGATCATCAGCACAGACTTCCGCATAGATCGAACTGCCAGGAACCGCCGTTTAATCCGGATCTGCTCGACAGATCCGCGCAAAAATGTGATGGATTCGTCCTTGGGTCACATTCTGTCTTTCCACTAAGTGTCGTTTATATCGGCTCTGTAGTTTCTTTTTCTTCCATAAATCTTGCTAACAAATCTCCGTCGAGGTCGAACGGATCCTGGATTCGCCCTTCAATCCGGATCCGCGCCACCACGATTTCATACCAGAATTTTGCGTCATCCAGCTGGACTGATCCTCGGATCTGCACCACACTTTCATGGGTTCACCTTTGGCCTACGTTCCATATTTTTCCACCAGGTTTTGTTCAAATCAGTTCCGCAGTCTGCATGATCTTGCTGATAACCAACCAACCAACCAGCCAAACAACCAACCATCCAACCAGCCAGCCAACCAACCAATCACCCAACCAGCCAGCCAAAAAACCAACCAACCAACCAACGGACCTCTCGAGGGAAGGGAAACACACTGCGCAGTGAGTCGGCCTACCTATGGCTGCTAATGGACTTGTCAGTCTTGGGTGTCAAGGTGACTTTCCTTTCCGCCGAGTGTCTGATTAACGCATGGCACCCCCCCCCCCCCCCACCCCCTCCCAGTTCA
>CM065729.1:31497959-31500459 GCA_033310375.1 Conus canariensis | reverse complement strand
TCAGAGTGAAGCCAAAGGGGCTTGTTACATGATATACTTGCCGTGTTAATATTCTGGATAGCGCTGCTACACACACACACACACACGATTGAATGGAAGAGGAGAGTACAAGGGAAAGCTAAGAGATTAAATACTCTGTCTTTCTCTATTCTCTCTCACTGTGTCTTGTCTCTGTCTCTATTTGTGTGTATGTATGTGGACGTGTCTGTGTATGTGTGCATATACGGGCATGTATGTATACATGTGTATGAACGTATGCGTGCATGGGACATACGTGGTGTGTGTGTATGTGTATGTGCGCGTGCACGCGTGTGTGTTTGTGTACGTGTGTGTCTGTGTTGGCATGTATTTGCCTCTCTTTCTGTGTGGTGTGTGTGTGGCGCGCGCGCGCATGTAAGTGTATGTATGTGTTTGTATATTTGTACGCGCGTGCGCACACATACGTGTGTGTGTGTGTGAGAGAGAGAGAGAGAGAGAGAGAGAACAGAGCCAGCTGGGGAAGGTGTGTGTGTAAGTGAAAGAAGAAGAAGAAGAAAACAAAAAGGAAGAAGAAGAAAGAGAGAGAGAGAGAGAGAGAGAGAGAGAGAGAATGAGTGTGTACAGGTACATGCACGCGCGCGCGTTTGTGTGCGTGAGAGAGAGAGAGAGAGAGAGAGAGAGAGTGTGCAGGATTAAAAAACAATGGGATATGGTTAAGGTTAAAGTCCCACAGCCTAATATCCATGCTTAGGGTTAAAGTCCAACAGCCTAATATAACCATGGTTAGGGTTAAAGTCCCACAGCCTAATTTCCATACAGGCAGTGACCTTGCATCTATAGGTTCACCCACGTCTTGAACACCACATGATGGAAGACAAAGCCTGTCCGTTTCTTTCCGCCGCCTTGAGCCTTCCCTTTACTGAATCAGGTGCGTCTTGACTGCTGTGTAGTCAGAAAGGGATTTCAAGCCGAAAAAAGTTTATCCCTACGTGGTTCGAACTCGCGACTGTCAACTCCGCAGACTGGGCTCTAACCATCAGACTACGGGTCCCTCCCCCGGAACAGATTGAACGCGTGCACGCACACACACACACAACATATATATATATAATGCTGAACAATTAAGCAGTTAGAGAAAACAAGTGCTTCAGTCATAATAGTAATGACGAACTTTTAGAAAAAAAAAAAAAAATTGAAGATGAAGAAAATGGGGGAAATATATTATAAATATGAGAAACCCATCACTAGCTGCCTGAGAAAACCATCGCAATTCTTCTCGAAGACACATCTATTTGTATTGCCTGCTCCTAGGCCTTTCGTCCGCTGGATCGGACTCATCAGGAAAGACACAGCTGATTATGTCTGTGCTCTTGGTGTCAAATAGAGACACACCACAGTCCATAATTCTGTGGTGTTCTCACCACCAAGGGTTCAAAAGAGAATGCAACAGCACCCCCGAAGCAGCCAGCGAAGGGTAGCAAACTGAACAAAACGAAAGTGTAGAGAGGAAAAAAGTTGCTGAAAGACTAAAAGCATTATGCAAATAGTATAAAATGTAGGGGACAATCTTTGAGCCTATGCTTGAGGATCCATTCAAGGATACAAGGGAGATCAAAAGATGTGGAACAGTCTGAGTGGTCAGCTCTGCTGTTCAATAACCCAAGCATTGTAAGTGGCTAAGAATTGTACAGAACAACCTTTACTTGGATCTCCTAAGAGATGCAATCTCCCACTGATTGACCAAACAATATAATGCTGAACAATTAAGCAGTGAGGGAAAACAAGTGCAGGCTAACAATTCTTCAGTCATTATAGTAATGACTTGGCAAAGATTTGAACTTTTAGAAAAAAAAAAAATATATAATATATATTATGGAGAGAGAGAGAGAGAGAGAGAGAGAGAGAGAGGAGGGAGGGAGGGAGGGAGGGAGGAGAGAGAGAGAGAGAGAGAGAGAGAGAGAGAGAGAGAGAGAGAGGAGAGGGAGAGAGAGATGCAGACACTGACTGACAGAAAGACAGACAGACAGCCACATACATACACACACACACACACACACACACACACACACACACACACATAATATATATATATATATATATATATCTATCTATCTCAGAAGGAGAGAGAGAGGGAGAGAAAGAGAGAGAGAGAGATGCAGACACAGACTGACAGAAAGACAGATAAACAGACAGACAGACACACGCACACACACCGACTGCTAAAACTTCAAAGCCACACGATAAATGAATGAACGGCAGAGAAAAAAGGAAAAAAAAGAAAAAAAAAGAGAGAAAACAAAGCGAAAAAAAACTCCAACAAATAGCTTTGATCTTGTCACCGGCACAGTCTGATACATAATTCAGTCGTAACATCCCTCGCCCCCGCCCCTTTCCCCGCCCCTCCCTCTCCCGTTCATCCCTCTCACTCAGCTATTCCTCCCCCCCCCCCCTCCAGCCCCACCCCGTTCTCCCCGTCGCTCCTCTCCCTGTCTAGTTTCTCCTCAACCCATGCCCGACAACC
>CM065729.1:31480459-31490459 GCA_033310375.1 Conus canariensis | reverse complement strand
GGCGAGAGCGTGAGAATCTCAGTGTCTGGCGGGTCCGGATGTTTCATAGCATACTTTCGCCGAGAGTGAGGCGACACAGTATCGACAAGAGATCCCTACAGCACCTTAGGGCTCACTCGCAAGCGAGAGAAAGTGGTCGACAGCAGTAAATGCAGTTACGTCTTCTGATTGGTGCTTGAAGCGATCGGTCTGCTCACACGCCAACAGGTACACGCGAGAGCGGTAGTTTTCGTCCACTTCAGGTGAAGCAACATGAGCTCGAAGAGAAATTCGCCCAGCGCGCGCTTCTTTGATCGTCTCGCCGGTCGTTTCTCTCGCCGCCAGCAAAACACGACAGACTGCAATTGCAGAGGGTAAAATCAGCTTCAGCCTGGATAAGCAAAACCTGACTCACAATATTGATGACGTTAGTTTCCATAGATTTTTTTTACCAGCTGTCTTACAACAACAAACATGGCGATCAAGATGTGAAATTGTGTATGAAGTATAGTCGAGTTGTAGTCAGTAACCGTACATGGTGTAAAATCAACTGAACCAACCACTCCAAAATGCACCGATTTTACTCCAAATACTTCTTTGAGTCTTCTTGACAGTTATGAGGGAAAACAAGCAAATGGCCTAGATTTTGATTCAAAACTTGTTTACGTAAACTGCGCAAGACACTCCCAAACTTAAATCTTAGACTGGAAAGGCTCTAAGGACTATTTAGTCACTCTCCCATACCTGTGCCCAAGAAACCAGGTCAACACCAGGCGACACAGTCCTCCTGGAGACGCCAGAGGATCTGTTTCTGGTGGGAACCGACTTTCCTGACCTTCTGGCACTGGAACCACGACCAGCAGCCTGGAGAATCGACGGAGGCTTTGTAAGATGCATCGTCCCCCTTTCATTTGTTCGCTTCATCTCTCCTTTACCAACATAATTGCCCGTTACTTATAAATTGCTGTTTATTTTAAAAAGTGACGAATTCATTTGAGTTGCATTGCAGTCATGTGACAGTTATGAGTGTTTCCGTAGTTCCCTTTTAGTCATCTTCCCCTTTCTTTGTCTACTTGGTTCCCACCTCTTCCTCACTTTTCTTTCCGTTATTTGGTTCCCTTTGAGGTTCCGCCTCTTCCTCACTTTTCTTTCCGTCTACCCTTTGGTTCCCACCTCTTCCTCACTTTTCTTTCCGTCTACCCTTTGGTTCCCGCCTCTTCCTCACTTTTCTTTCCGTCTACCCTTTGGTTCCCACCTCTTCCTCACTTTTCTTTCCGTCTACCCTTTGGTTCCCACCTCTTCCTCACTTTTCTTTCCGTCTACTTTTTGGTTCCCACCTCTTCCTCACTTTTCTTTCCGTCTACCCTTTATTTTCCTTTTCCTTTACCTTCACGCACTACGTCATGATTTCAGTTCTAGCCCAGTAATTTCAAGATTTCCGTTCTAGTCCAGTAACATTAACATTTCAGTTCTAGCCCAGTAATGTCAAGATTTCAAATCTAGCCCAGTAATGTCTACTTTTCAACTCTAGCTCAGTAATGTCTACTTTTCAATTCTAGCTCAGTAATGTCTACTTTTCCATTCTAGCTCAGTAATGTCTACTTTTCAACTCTAGCTCAGTAATGTCTGCTTTTCCATTCTAGCTCAGTAATGTCTACTTTTCCATTCTAGCTCAGTAATGTCTACTTTTCCATTCTAGCTCAGTAATGTCTACTTTTCCATTCTAGCTTAGTAATGTCTACTTTTCCATTTTAGCTCAGTGGAAATATCAGGATTTTAATTCTGAGCAAGGAAAGTCTGCATTTGAATCCTAGTCCATTTGTCAGATTTTGAATTCTAGCCCAGTAATGTCAGATTTTGAATTCTAGCTCAGTAATGTCAGATTTTGAATTCTAGCCCAGTAATGTCAGATTTTGAATTCTAGCCCAGTAATGTCAGATTTTGAATTCTAGCCCAGTAATGTCAGATTTTGAATTCTAGCTCAGTAATGTCAGATTTTGAATTCTAGCCCAGTAATGTCAGATTTTGACTTCTAGCCCAGTAATGTCAAAATTTTGAATTCTAGGCCAGTAATGTAAGATTTTGAATTCTAACCCAGTAATGTAAGATTTTGAATTCTAGCCCAGGAACGTAAGGATTTAAATTCTAGCCCAGTAATTTCAAGATTTCAGTTACAGTCCAATAATGTCAGGACTTGAATTCTAGCCAGGCAATGTCAGAATGTGAATTCTAGCCCTGTAATGTCAGGATTTAATTTCTAGCAACTAATTTTAAGGTTTCAATTCTAGTCCAATAATGCCAGGAATTGGAGTCTTGGCCAGTAACGCCAGGATTTGGATTCAAGTCCAGTAACGCCAGGATTTGGAATCTAGCCCAGTGATGCCAGGATTTGGATTCTGGCCCAGTGATGCCAGGATTTGGATTCTAGCCAGGTAATCAGTGCCGGCCTTTGAACTCTAGCCTAATAATACCAGAATTTACATTCCAGTAATGTCAGGATTTGAAGTAAAGCCCAGTAATGCCAGGGTTTGAATTCGATTCTAGCCCAGTAATTTCAAGATTTCATTTCTAGTCCAGTAATGCCCGGATTTGAATTCTAGCCCTGTAACGTCAGGCCTTGAAATCTAGGCCAACAATGTCAGGATTTGAATTCTTGCCTCATAATATCAAGATCACAATTCTAGCTCAATACTATCGGGATTTTAAAAATCTAGCTTAAAATGTTAGGATTTGAACAACGATGTTAGGATTTGAGTCCAATGATTCCAGGACGCGAGTTTTACATCAACAATTTGGGAATTTGAATTTCAGCCTAGTAACGCCAGGATTAGTGTTCTATCCCAGCAATGCCAGAATTTGAATTTGAGCCCAGCAGTTTGTCATGTTTAGAATTCTCGATCAGCAGATTTGAACTGTAACCGGAATTTGAATGAGAAGTTTTTGCCCAACAACGCTCGTTGATGACCGATAATCATCTGCTCCTCCAAATTTTCTCCACCTGCACGCACATCCTATTTCCACACTAATACACCACGTTTTTTCCCCCACTGATCTTCTCTCTTCTCTATCTACATGCTGCATGATTCGCTAGGGTCTGAATTGTCGCTCAGCAAATGCACAGCCAAATTTGTACCAGAAGAAGAAGAAAAATATGTTCCTCTGCCCACAACCCACTCTACCCTTCACACATGGCGACAGTTATGGTCACATTCAAGCGTCATAAACGCATACTGATTGCTTTCCTAATTAAAAAAACAAACAAACAAATAAAAGCAAACGAACAAACTAAGAGACTAAGAAGATCTGAAATTGATAGTAACTATTTTCCAGGGAAATACTTTATTACCACTGATTTCTCGAAGGATGGCAACTGTTTTCCAGGTGGAAAACAGAGATGATAACTTATTTCACTATCGTCATCATTTTCTGCAGGGACTCTAACCGTTTTCCTGGGAAAACCGTTGTTATAAAGTAATGAAGCTACCATACTCCCATACACAGCTGTAGATATTTCCAAAGCTTCACTAGCCATCTTTGAGCTGACTCACACCCTGAACGCTGCACGGACGATTTGAACATCTGTCTCTTCGCCTGTTCAATCTGATTTCATGTGTGACCGCTTCACTGATTTCAGAGGGAGACGTCACGCTGTTAACTCTTCCTACTATTGCTTCGCTTGCCAAGTGTCATTCATGCGCGACCGACTTGGAAAATGGATGCACGATTGCAGCAGTCAGTCACCCGTGGCGAATCAAAATGACTGCAGCAGTCAGTCACCCGTGGCGAATCAAAATGACTGCAGTGCTCTTGCATGGAGTGGGTTCCAGCTCCGCGGTTCAGTCTATGCCATGATGTTTGTAGGCGAGACGACGACAGGGACCATCCAGACAGGGGTGACGGTATGTGTAGGAACAAGTCCGTGTACACATTAACATGAAAGAAAACAACAACAACAACAACAACAAAAAAACCAAGGTGAAAATACAAACACAACCAGATTCCTCACTGGGGAGAATGGAGGGCGGGGTGAAGGGGGAAAGGGGTGGGGGTAGGGTAGGGTAGGGTCGTATACCCCTGGTGGAAAGTTCATTACTGGTTGCATCATGAAGTAAACAGATTTAGCCTCTTAAACAAACAAACAAAGCCGCTAAACCAACACATTGGCAATCCATTTAAAATTCACCAACGCCAAACAAAGATCGCTTGCAGACGAAGGGGTCGTTAAAGAGACAAGTAGGTGGTGGTCGTGGTGGGACGGGGAGGGGGGGGGGGGATGCGTCTGGCTTGTTTGTCCGTTCCCTTCTGAATAAATCGAACAAAACATGGGGCGTCTGAATGTTTTTGTCCATCGTCATCTGAAGAAACTTAACTGAACATGGAAAGCCTGAATTGTTTTGCCGGTTAATTTATTAGAACACCAGCTGCCATGGCAAAGTGGTTGGCGCCGCGGACTCCCGGCTGGGAGGTCGTGGGTTCAATTCCCATCAGATCCATTCATTTGTGGGATTTTTCTGCCCCGGCCAGCTGCTGCCAGGAGTCGAAGTTAGCTACCGGTTCAGTTGGGAAGACTGGGACCACATAGCCGAGTTTCATCCACTTTATGGATGCGTCTCTGAGCGTTTTGCTCAAATTTCCGATACAACTCTGCAGGTGTTGCATTTCTCAGGCCTGGTTGATGCCGGGATATGTTATGAAAGTAAGTGTTGAGTACAGCTTTGTCACGCAGTCCCAGAGCTGAATGGAAATCATCCCCATGTTCATCGATCAGAATAAAAAAAAAGTATAAAATGCTGTGGCCCTTCATGCTATGCGATGAGGTTGTCTCTCCGCGTCCATGGCCTTAATGTGATTCTGTCGGGATCACCGGCATTGGCTAGGGGCTGTTATTGGACGAACGTGGTGGCGCCCTCCGGAGGGAGAGCTCACTCACGCCGGCTCCGCAACTAAGCAGTTATTGTCGTCATAGGGTTAGGGTAGGGTTAGGGTATGAAGTTGTACTCTGATCCAATTACTTTTGATTATAACATGTGTCTGGGGAAAAAAGGTCTTTTAAATCGTCCCATATCCTTGCTCAGTCATTGTCCATACCGCCTTCAATTCTCTAACACTGAAACCGAAGACTCGTGTGAGGGCATATTAATGTGATGATACGATACTGTGTAGAAGCCGACATTTTTCTCTCTCTTCTTGTTTTCTGTTCTTCATTTTTTCAGACATCAAAGTTTAATCTTATAGCTGACTCTTCTGTGATCAGACAAACTCAACGTTGTCGTAAAAGAAACATAGGTTTACCCATTACAACGTTAAGATTGTTCTCTTCACGGTCGTCTGGGAATTGTGATACCGCTTGGTCAGTCATTGATGACCACAACTCCCTGTCCTCATCAGGGACAACAAGACAGAGGGGTTGTAGTCAGTTCTTCAAATCGTCCATCCTGGACTTCGTTGGCCTACTTCTCGGACGTCTAACCTCCACTGTAGCCTATAAGATGGTCTGTCCAGCGAGTCATGGCGAGACACATGTCCACTATCCTTTATACCCTACAGGACGGTTTTGAACCTAGAGTCATGGCAAGATAAATGTCCACCCTCCACTGTATTTGTGGCGTAATCTTGGACAGGAGTCACGGTCAGATGCACGTCCACCCTCCACAGAACCCTGTAGGATAGTGTTGGACTGACTGTCATGGTAACATGAATGTCAAACCTCCAATGTATCCTATAAGATGGTCTTGAAGTGGGAATAATGGCGAGGTATACGTCCACCCTCAACTGTAGTCTGTTGGGTGGTCTTGGTGGGGAAGTCATGGTGAGATACATGTCCACCCCTCCACTGTACCCTGTAGGATGGTCTTGATCTGGGAATCATGGTGAAATACATGTCAACTATCCGTTGTACTCTGCAGGATGATCTCGGTGAACCGGGAGTCATAGCGAGGTACATGTCCACCTGTATCCTGAAGAATGGTCTTGGACAACATCAAGGTGAAATGCATGTCCACCCTCCACTGTATGTACCCTGTGGGCTGGTTTTGGACGGGGAGCCAAGGACAGATACATGTCCACCCACCCTGCATCCTGCAGGAAGGTTTTGGACAGCGAGTCATGGAGAGATTCATGTCTATTTTCTTCTGCATAGATGTACGTGTGTGTGTGGTGTGTGTGTGTGTGTGTGTGTGTGTGTGTGTGTGTGCTGTGTGCGTGCGTTGCGTGTGTGTATGGGCGTGTGTTTCCGCGCGCGGCTTTGTGTCTGTACGCATATGCACATATGCATGCTCGTATGTATAGATGTAAGCATGCAAAGCAGTTTACTGCAATGTGTATGCCAAACCAGTACAAGCTAGACTGAAACAACTGGTCAGCACCAATCGTCCCTGGTGACAACTTTCTAGCTGACGCGACAAATTTTTGTTGGTGACATTTTACGGTGCCACAGTAGCGTTTGGAATATGCCAATCTGATTAGAATAAGCGTGAACTTTTATATGGTAGGAGAATGCGTGTGTAACATGGAACTGAAGTTCTCCTCTCACTCTAGAACTCACAGACACAGAATCACGAAAAGGAGAGAGAGAGAGAGAGAGAGAGAGAGGGAGAGAGAGAGAGAGAGAGAGAGAGAGAGAGAAGGGGATTGGGGTCACGCGCACATACGTGTGTATGCATGTTCAAACTTCACATTTTATAAAGCACAAAGAACTAAAGGACAAAGTAGTTCCAACGAGTTTAATATCCCAGGAAATAACAGCTGTCACGGCAACACATAAAAACTGGGCATGAAAGTATGTAATGTAAATAATTCATTGGTCAGCAAAGATGCACTGGAGAACATTCGCATGCGCCACACACACACACACATACACACACACAAACGCGCGCGCGGCACCTGCACACACACGGCTTGACCACACACACATACACACACATATATATGCACGGATGCCTGCATGCGTGTACGCATTTAGAGAGAGGAGTAGAGAGAGAGAGAGAGAGAGAGAGAGAAGAGAGAGAGAGAGAGAAAAATCAAATCTCGAGTCTTGTGTTCTCATACTCTTTTCTCCTCGTGAAGAAACATAACCTTTTTCCACGATACAGTTTATATTCATTAAAGAAAAAAAACCCACATACTGAAAGACATTGAAACTAAAAAAAATATATCAAAACCGTGTAATTTAAAAGACGCCCTTGGTCAAGTCAAGAAACAGACTCACACAAAAGAAACAGGCAGATAACATTATCATTGGATAGACACCAGCTGCTGAGCAGTGATTACTGTCACACACATACAGGCTGGTAGGTCCTGGGCTCGATTCCCATCAGAAGCATTTATTCATAGGATTTTTTTTTTCAGCCCGACTTACTCCTACCCACGGTTGAGTATGTCTTGTTTTCAAATAGGAAGACCACACAGTCGGGTTTCATCCTCTTGACGGTCACGTTTCTGTGAGTGTTGCTTGAATTTCCTGGCCAACACTGCAGGGTATGTATCTCTCGGGCCTGGTTGAAGTATTATGACATGAAGTGTACAGCACAGCCTCGCCCTATGGTCTCAAGACCGGAACGGAACTCTGTGGCATCATCCTCATCGATCAACTTGGAAAAATGTCTCCAGTTATGTGGACCTTAATGCTCTGGTTTCGTGGTGATCTCATTTCGATTTCTTCTCCACGCCCGTACCTGTGTGAGGTTGTGTCCACGTTATCAGTAAGTTGATAGCATTTATCTGTGGATGGCCCTGGTGGCTCTCTCTCTCTCTCTGAAGGGGGTTGCTCACTCATGCTGGCTCAGTCTCCAAGCAGTTATTGCCGTCAGAAAGGGCACTCAGCTGTGGGTCCTGCATAATCAGACCAGACACCACTGAACATGACCAAGTAATTCTGCAGCAGTGCAGTGTCTCCTCTGGGGGGTTGTCTTACAACAGACTGACGCTGATTGCTCACTGTGGGCTGTGATGCAGCGGCTGCGACAGGACACCTTGGGTGTGGCTGTGTCAGGGGGAGCCGGAAGGAGCGGCATGGAGTGATGCCAGGGAGCGGGCATGGAAGATGGGTCAACAACAGCAGCAACAAAACACAGGTACGTGCACACTCACCGACGTGTATGTAATGGACAGATACGCAACTGTGCATGCACGCACGCGCTCGCGCACGCACACACACACACCACCACATACATACACACGCACACACACACACACTCTCTCTCTAACACACACACTCTCTCCCTCTCACACACACAAACACAGTCTCTCCCTCCCTGACACACACACACACACACACACACACACACACACACACACACACACACACTGTTCATCTTACAGCACAGCACAGCCCTTCCCCCCACGGTTTTTCTCAGCGGATGACGCCTGCGGCGAGTCACAATGTATGGCACTGCAGGACCGAACCACTGCCTTCCCCACCCTGGCCCATGTTCCACACAACTCGTCAGCACACGCCACGTCACACGCTGAGCACCGGCTCCCGTTCTCACCCGAATCCCAAGACTCCAGGTCTTGTAACGTCTGTGGTAGTTCCCTCCCTTGTGTTTCCGGGAGGAACCGGAAGAGGAAGATCACAATGAGGCACAAAATTCCGGTGATGGCGCCCTGGAAGCCAGACAATGACTTCAGACTGGAAAACAAGCAAACAAACGTAGTGATACTGGGTTCAATTTAGACATGAAGGCATACTGAAGAAAGCCAAAAATCAAAACAATCAGTAAAACAAACAAGCATCAAAACGGCAAAATCAATGATTCAGTGCCATCAAGACACTATGAACGTTGATTAAAAAAAAAAAAAATTATTAAACTCACGATCCGTTGTTTCTCTCGTAAAATAACTAACCTTTCACAAAGTCCGTGACGTAATCCTCTTCAGTTACACTTTAGATCACTTCGAATTGTTGTTCATCTTTTATCTCCTGCCCTCTCTCCTGCCCTTCCCCCCCCCCTCCCCCGTTTAACTATCCTTTTTCCTCCTACTGACGATCCAACTCTCCTCCTCACCTCCTACATCCTGCATTTGAAATGTCTTAATGCTAATAATAATGGTGAAAATCATGTCTTTAGATGTTACGGAACATTAAACAGAATTTCTCCGATGAGAAATAAAAACAAATATTGCAAGTATTTCTAAAAAAAAAATCACTCAACTTTTACACTTAATACCTAATAGGGCACAGAAACACACGTATGCATGTGCACACACAGAAACACGCACATATACACACACATGCATGCATGCATGTGTGCTTGTACGCGCGCACCCCCCCCCCCCCCCCACACACACACACACACACGCATTCCATTCTTTTCTTCGGTCTAATATCACTTTTACTAAACAGCCGTTAAAGTGAAGAACGAACAAGCGCGCGCGCGCCACACACACACACACACACACACACGCACACACACACACACACACAGAGTAAAGCATGACATAGATTACTGAGTTGGCTCTCTCGACTCAGAATAGTACTGAGAAGTCAAACTGGACTCGACTGCCTTCAAACAGCATCAAAGCTTACAGAAGTCTTGACACTCTTTTGTGTACACGTCATGCTGTTCAGCAGCCAAACAAATGGCGCATGATCTCCTGGTGTGTCTGTTTGTTGTGCTTTTCAATCGGAACTGTGCTTTTCATGATAAACAAACGTGATTCCCCCCCCCCCCTCTTTCTCTCTCTCTCTCTCACATACACACACACACACGTCTCTTGAAATAGGTCGACCGACTTTTCAAAGAAATTCTTTATTAACGGAAAGAAGCCAAACATAACCCTAAAATAACATGATCTTAACCCTAGCCTTTGCTTTATCAGGCTAGCTTTCACCTTTGACAGCCTTTAAGAAAAAAATGATTTTTCCCCCCAGAGAAATCAGCATCAACATACATGTATTTATGTCAACAACTACTCAGATGCCAAATTCTAAAAACATTTCCAACAGCAATAATATGCCAGGATCTGTGCGGAAAAAGTGTTTCTCCGAAAAATCGCCCTACTTTTTTGTGTTCTGGAAAGT
>CM065729.1:31465459-31475459 GCA_033310375.1 Conus canariensis | reverse complement strand
GCATGACAGGTTGGATAGTCTCTTGTTTATACCATTGGGTATTGTTTTTAGTATAGATGGTGGGTGGTTGCTTTTGATGTTTACGTAGACTGGTATGTCATTGGGTTTTTTGTATGGTTTGTACACATGGTCATTGAGGTCTAATGTTATGTCTAGGTAATTCACTACTTTTTTGTTTGCTTCTATTGTGATTTTTAAGTTGTGG
Source organism: Conus canariensis (assembly GCA_033310375.1). NCBI lineage: Eukaryota > Metazoa > Mollusca > Gastropoda > Neogastropoda > Conidae > Conus > Conus canariensis. Next base: position 31,475,254 of record CM065729.1, on the reverse strand, counting down.
TTTTTAAAGATTTTACATAATTCTTTTTTCTTGTTTTCAATGGTTCTTGGATTGTTGTTTAATGCAGCGAGGCCGTCATCTCTGTATAAACCGGCCTGTTTTCCAAGTTGGCTTTGGATGTTGGATAGCATGAATAGTCCGACTAGTTCACATGTTTCGGCACCATCATACGATCCCATGGTTACATCAAATGTGGAGTTTTTGCTCGTTTTTTTAATCCAAGTTTCATTTCTGCTATGGAGTAAGGTTTTTTTGGTGTGGAAAATAATCTCCATTTCTGACTCTGTTATATTTGTGTATTTGTTGGCAAATTTCAAAAGCAACCACCCACCATCTATACTAAAAACAATACCCAATGGTATAAACAAGAGACTATCCAACCTGTCATGCAATGAAAACGCATTCAATGATGCAGCAACAGAATATCAAGAAGCATTACAAAAAAGTGGTTACAATTACAAACTACAATACAGTCCAGACAACAACACGAACAGAATTAAGAAAAATAGGAAAAGAAAGATCATATGGTACAACCCACCATACGATGGACAAGTAAAAACAAATGTAGGAAAAGAATTCTTTAAAATCTTGACAACATCATTCCCAAAAGAACACAAACTGTCCAAAATATTCAACAAAAACACCATTAAACTGTCATACTCATGTATGCCCAACCTCAAAAACATGATTGATTCATCTAACAAAATGAAAAGCAACATAAAAGAGAAGGGTGCCGAAAGGACATCTTGCAACTGCACTAAAAAAGAACAGTGCCCCCTGAGCAATAAATGTCTTCACAGCAACATTGTATACCAAGCTACGGTAACATCAGAAAATGAAGAAGAAACATATGTAGGGATTACTGAAAACACTTTCAAAACCAGATACGCAAACCACAAACAGTCATTCAAAAATGAAAAATACAAAAATCAAACAGAGTTGAGCAAATACATCTGGAGACTCAAAGATAAAAAAATAGACTACAACATATCATGGAAAATCATAAAAAGAGCAACACCATACAACAATATTTCAAAAAGATGCAATCTATGCTCCACAGAAAAATGGTTAATATTATGCAAACCACACTTAGCAACTCTGAACACAACAGTAGAAATTGTAAACAATTGCAGGCACAAGTGGAAATCTTTGCTAGCACATTCCACCTGAACAGGCCCCAATAAGAACCACAGGCCGCACGTGCAGCAAATGAGATCCGCCCGCACACACAGAGTTGAAATCAAGTCCCGCACGCCATAAAAGATCGTTGGCGTGCCCCAAAAGACATCCTGAAGATAGCAACGCTAGAAACAAGCTTGTAGATTTTACCACTTCATTTTAAAAATATTTTTTTAACAAATATATATGTATATATACATATCTATTTATCTATGTATCTCTATCTATCTATCTGTATCTCTCTCTCTCTATATATATATACCCTGACGAACTTACGGTTTGGTATTGTTTTGGTCATAGTAGTGTTTTTACCATGTTACACCGCTTTTCTTTGGTTTATTTGTCCGTTGGGTACGCTGTGGGTCAGCGTTAGAGTACTAAGCTGGCAGTCAGATGTTTCAAGTTCGAATCTGGTGGACGCACACCATACAGTTGGTCTCCTTCGCTGTCCCTAACTTTCTGTGGATGTCAGTGTAGCGTGAGATAGGGCCGCTCCTTCCTCAGGTGGTTGAAGAAACCTAAGTATGAAAAGGTCATCCTTGCGGTTGACCTATGCTGTCTCGTTTTTACATGACTTCCTGGTTGGGGTTTGTCGTTGTTTCTGATTGTCGCCCCTCCATTTGGGGAGTACAGTAGCGTGCAACTGGAAACCAGGGCAAACAAAGTAGACACGCCAACCCAGGTCTGTGTGGTTTACGAAAAGAACATACACATGCACCCATCACCCCTCCTTCCCCTCCCCTGTCTCTTCGCGTGCACACACACACACACACACACACACACACACACACACACACACACACAGAGGTAGAAACAGATCTAGTTACAGGTATAATGGGGTAACAGCAATTACTGGGTGTCAACGATGTTCTGATATCAACGCGTATGGAAGTATTGCTAGTACCAACATTTATGTATGTATGAACGTATGTTTGTATGTACGTACGTACGTACGTATGAATGAATGAATAAGAGAGAGAGAGAGAGAGAGAGAGAGAGAGAGAGAGAGAGAAATCGATTGACTGATTTTTTCCAAGGGCAGCAGATAAGCAAGACGATGGTTTTTTTCCCAGTCTGGCCCTTGTCCCCTGGGACAAGGATATCAGCACAGAACACTACAACACAGAACACGTTTTAACGAGAACAGTGATGATTCATATCAGCACTGATGAAAAATAAACATACACACTAAAACAATCTATCACACACACACACACACAAACACACACACACACACACACACACATACACACACACGCGCGCGCGCGCGCACGCACACACACAACTAAGTAGCATATGATATTCCTACACGGAAAGACGATTTAGAAGCGTCTGAAACTAAACTAGTGCCATCACATAGCCTGAGGAGGAATGAACTTTGAATCACGAGGCAGTCAAGTTCAAGCACACCAGGATTTAGTCATATTCAACATTCTTGTTCAAAAAGCATGACTGGTTTTCAAGGCAGTACGGAATAGACGATAATGTTGAAAGAGAGAGAGAGAGAGAGAGAGAGAGAGAGAGAGAGAGAGAGAGAGAGAGAGAGAGAGAGAGAGAGAGAGAGAGGTAGTGGAAGAGAGAGAGAGAGAGACGAAGACCAAGAAAAGGGGGGATGGTGTGGGGAAGAGAGAGAGAGAGAGAGAAAGAGCGACAGACAGACACAGAGACAGCCTGGGCCAGAGGGTGCGCACTGATGATAGATCACAAGAGACACACCCTCGAACACACGGAAGAAGCCACTGCTCAGGATGCCAGCTGCAGACAGTATGATGAACAGCTGTATCGTCGGCTTCCTGCCCACCCTACAACACACTCACACGCACACAGACACCCACCCATCCACACACACACGCACGCACACACACACACACATACACACACACTCACGTGCACACACTCACACGCACAGTATTACACGTATCCAAGTAAACACCATCATGCAAACACACACACACACACACAGACACACGCGCGCGCGCGCGCGCGCACGCACGCACACGCGCGTGCACACACAACAGAAAAATCACACACACACACACATGCACATCTTCATGTACACACATCAATACACACATACTGCTATGCATATTCATGCACGTGCTGACACACGCCAAACACAAACAACGAACGCACACATCAATCATGCGCACAGACACACACACACACACACACACACACACACACACACACACACACACACACACACACACAAATGCCACAGAGGGAAATGGTTCCACGCAGGTCTTCTTAATTTCTGGGCTTTCCTAATTAAAATTTTTGGGGTTTAATCTTGGATTTTCATCTGTATACTTGGGGGACTTACACACACTTTCAGCATGTGACATGGTCTCCGCCCTTGGCTGGACTGAACCTGACTGTCAGTACCGACCACAGGGCTCCTGAGACGCTGTATAAATCCCTCTTGGATGCTTTTGTCAACCCCCTCCCCCTCCCCCCAGTTAAATACAACGGACATTACTCATTGTTGTATTTGACTTCTTAACTTAAAACAACAACAACAACAAACTTGTCCTTCCTTTCGTTGGTCATTAGCCAACACTCGCAGATCCCCCTGTTATAATTTTTTTTTTTTTTGCTGAAGCGACCGTTTTTATTTTTAATCTCATCATTAAGGACGCCACGTTCTGTCTTCCGGATGATGCCTAAACATGAAATCACTCTGCATGTACTTTATTTTTGAGTCATCCAATCCACTGGCACACGATCGCCTACTCTTCTCCAAAAGTGGAATGGGATTTAATGTGTGTGCAAGGTTGTTTTTTTTTTTTTTTTTTTTTTTTAAAAGCATGCGTTCACATATAGTATCTGAAGGACACGTTAAGATTAGGGTCTGCACATAGAAGAGATGATCTGTTGAACCTGAATGTGTCCAATGGAAATCGAGCCCTGATCCTTGGCACAAGAGTCTGACTCCTTCCAAACTAGGTCAGCCAGTACCCATGTTTTTTTTTCTCTTGTTTCTTTCCTTCCTTCTTCTTTACTCCTTATCTTTAATGTTTGTTTATTTGTCTACTTATTTATTTATTCCAAAGTGAAGTCGGATTCACGAAAAATAGATTTTGACAAGACTTATTTATTGGCTGTAGTGGTTGGACACCTAAGTGTCCCTTCCTTATGGAACGATGCGCTTTCAGGCGTCAGAATCTTTGATGTCAAAACATATCAGTATCGTTACTTAAGTTCAATCTAACAGTCAATGCATTTGCCAATGAAAGACTAACCGTCCACGGGTTAGTTGGCCCTTACAAAAACCGATTCATTACCGGGACTTGACAAAAAGGGAAAGCACAGAGAGACTGAACTGTTCACAATAGACTAGAAAGGCGGAAAAGAACTGACCTGAATGCAAAACTGAATCCCCATGAGAATTACGAAAGTTTTATCAATCGAATCGCCTTGTACATGACTAGTACAACAGACACAACTCCCAGTCCACGGTGCAGAAGAACAGGGGAGAGAATTAACGTGGGTTTTTTGTTGTGTTTTTTTTCCCGACGACACATTTTATTCAAGTAACAGGGAGAGCTTACAAATGCGCAGAAAGAGGACAGCGCGCGGAGATTTTCACACACACATATATAATTGACATATTTATGCATGACCTACGTAAATTGATGATACATAAATATTTTCAACTACGCATGCCATCCCATTCTTTGGGCTCTGGCATTTCACCTCAGGGGAAATACAATTATTCCATAGAGGGAAAAACAAATAAAAAATTAAAACAAATGGCGGACAAAAAAAACAACAAAAAAACAAAAAACAAACAAACCGCAAATGACAAAGCAGAGTGCAGAGACAGCATAACTTCACATTCTGTACCTATCCAGTTATCTTCCTAACTCCCCACCTTTCCCTGTCCCACCGCCCCCTCCCCCCCCCCCAACAAGCCACAGCGACTGCTACCTACACACATTCAAAGAGCATAGAGAAGCATATGCATACCAAGCAGAGAAACAAGAGTATTTGACGACTGCTACATACACACATTCAAAGAGCATAGAGAAGCATATGCATACCAAGCAGAGAAACAAGAGTATTTGAGAACCTTTGGTCTGATTGCCATTATGTGATCACAGATGCAGTCGCAAACAACAGTTTTAAGTCAATAGAAAGGGGGTTATTCATCAAACAGGGCCATGTAGACACACCATTTCCGCTGAAGTCTAAGTACTGTAAATCTATTCTGGTTATGTATTCTTCAGAGTACGGGAGAGAATTAACGTGCCTGCAATGCAGTAGAACAGCGAAAGAACTGACCGGTCTGTGATGCCATCGAACAACTGATCAACTGACGCGTCGCAGGATACAGTAGAACAGGGGAGAGAACTGACCTAGTCATAGCACACCTGAAAGAAGAACTTTCCTGTTGCAGTAGAACAGGGAGGCGAACTTGTCTTTGGCCCAGCACACCAGCAGACATAACTGATCTGTCCTCGGTGCAGAAGAGCAGGGAAGAGAACTGACCTGTCCTCTGAAATGTGGACCACCTGACAGAACTGACTTGTTAACAGCACAGTAAAACAGAAAACAACCGACCTGTCCACGGTACAATGAAACAAGGAAGAGAACTGACCTGTTCACAGCACCAGCCGTAAATAACAGGAAAAACTGACCTGTTCCACCGTAAACAAAAATAGAAAACAAGGGAGAGAACTGACCTGTTCACAGCACAGTAAAACAGAAAACAACCGACCTGTCCACGGTACAATAAACAAGGGAGCGAAACTCAGCTGTCCACGGTGTAGTTCTTAACCAAGGAGAGGACGGACCCGTCCACCGTACAGTAGAACAGGGGACAAAACTGACCTGTCCATGGTCCAGTACACTGGTGGAGAGAATTGCTGTCCACGGTACAGTAGAATAAGAACGAGAACTGACTTGTCCACAATATAACAGAACAGGGGAGAGAACTGGCCTATCCCTAGTACAACAGAACAGAGAAGAAAACAGACCTGCACTGTAGAACAGGAGAGACAACTGACCTATCCACAGTGCAGCAGAACTGGGAAGAAAATTGACCTGTGGACAGTAAAACAGGAGAGAGAACTGACCTAAGTACAGTAGAACTGGGACAGAACTGACCAATTCATAATATAGTGGAGGACAGGGGTTAGAACTGACCTGTCCACGGTGTAGTAGAGCAGGGGAAAAAACTGGCCTGTCCACACAACAACGGAACAGGGGAGAGAACTACATGTCTACAGTACAGTCGGGCAGGGGATATAATTAACTTTACCACGGCGCAGTAAAACAGGGGAGAGAACTGACCTGTCCACGGTACAGTAGAACAGCAGGCAGGCGGGCAGTTCCATAAGTACTATCAGGACAAAGTTCAAGAACCGGTCGCCATGGAGACTGGATGACATCATATACAGGGTGAAGTTGCAGAAGGCACAAGTGAACCTGTCAGACAGACAGACACACACACACACACACACCACACACACACACACACACACACACACTAAATGACACATCCACAACATACTCAAACAAACAAATCAATAGATGCTTATGCTATACAAAATCGAGGGTGTATATACATACAATGATACATACATACATACATACATATATATATATATATATATATATATATATATATATATATATATATGTGTGTGTGTGTGTGTGTGTGTGTGTGTGTGTGTGTGTGTGTTGTGTTGTGTGTGAGCATTACTAACATCACCAGTGTATAAAAAGGCGTTCAAATGGGAAACACATATAACATCGGCACATGCACGTCCAATCATCATTACTATTTACACACTGCTTTGTCATCAACATTTATTACATGAAATCTAAAATTCAATGCATGTTTGTTTATTTTTTGAATTCTGCATGAAAAAAAATAACCTTTTGAGTCAAGATGCTGCTCTTTACGTTAAGATTTATTATTAAAAAAAAAAAAAGAAAAGCAAAAAAGAAGCAACGAAAAAAAAAAAGCACAGGCATACATTTGCAGGATTTTTGGTCCCAGCTGGGTCCTTGCCAGAGTTGAGTGTGCTATAAACTCTGATAGGAAGACTGAAACCACACAGAAGTGTTTCATCCTCTTTACGGGGGAGTCTCTGACGGTGTCACTCAAATTTCCTGACCAACACCATAAAAGCCTGTATCTCTCGGGCCTGGTTGGCACCGGGATGCATCATGAAAGGATGCACAGAGTACAAGCCTGCCATGTAGTTTCAGGCTGAAACTGGAATTCTGCAGCATCATCAGGACACCCCGTCCTCCAAGATCATCAGGAGAAGACTGAGTTTCTATGTCCCCTCTCGCCCTGCTCTTGTGGTGACCTCAGTTTTCATTTCCTTTCCGCATCCACGCCCGCTGTGAGTTCGTGTTAACATCGTCAGCATCAGCAAGTTCCAGGGGGCTATCGTTGGACGGACATGGCAGCACCCTCCACAGACGGAGAAAAGGGGTGGGGGAGGGAGGGAGAAGGGAAGGAAAAGGAGGAACGTGGAGGGGAGGGAGGATGCTTACTCACTCGGACTCCACGATTGAGCAATCACTGTGTTAAGAAAGGGTCACAGTAGTGACGTTCTGCACATGTTGGACTCAGAAGCAGGCCCACTGATACTGTCGAAGGCCTGATCTGACGAAAGCCCACTGAGCACTGATCGAAGACGCACTGAGGCCAGACATGATCGAAGGCCCACACTGATGCACTGATCGATGAGCCCACTGAGCACTGATCGAAGCCCACTGGCACTGATCGAAGCCCACTGAGCACTGATCGAAGGCCCACTGAGCACTGATCGAAGTGCCTTAGCAGCAGTCAGAGTCTTCTCTGGAAGGTTCCTCATGACGAATTAACACTGACTTGCTCCATGCGAACTACCGTGCTGGGTCTGCGATAGTACACATCTGGGTGTGGCTGCGCACAAAGGAGTTGGAATGAGCGGCTTGGCAATAATGCAACTGGGTGGGTGGGGGAAGGGGGGGGGGGGGGGGGCAAAGAAGATGAGACATACATAGCGAAGGAATAAATGCGAGAAACAGGAAATCAGCGCGTGAGAAAAGAAGGAAGCTAGAAAAGACGGAAAAGAGAAAAAAAAAAGAAAGAAAGAAAGAAAGAAAGAACACGCACCATGTTGTCCAAATAACCAGCGTGTTAAAACGTAAACGTCTGTGCGTGAAGAAGTCACAAACGGTCAGCTTGCTCTGAACTCTTTTAGACCTCATCGTTATACTGGTTTCAAACTGGTCACTACTGGCCGGAAATGGTACATTTTTTTCCCCAACAGAGCCGCCTGGCAAAAGTTCCCACTCCTCATCCACAGTTCTGCTTCTCTGTCGGAAATCGTCCATCTGGGATTCCGTTTTGGTACTGTCCTGATCCAAACTGGCGACAGTTGTGTTCTGGTCTGCTGGGGAATCTGTGTGATACAACCGTAGGAATACATGCAACAGTACTGGTAAGCATGGGTGTGTGTTTGTTAAGTATTATACATTACGTAAACTCAGGCATTCATTTGGGTGCGTACTCTTGCATGTGATGCGCATATATACAAACCCGTGTTACAGACATTCGCTCAAACAAAAACAGCATACACATAAACGCACACACTTGCAAACAAGCATGCACGACCACACATATCACATTCAAGAAGAATAAAGCATTCATACGAGCATGCATAAGGCATCTATGGTGACACTATTTAAATTCTGCCAAATTATGTCCATAACATCATAGAAACATACATTAAGATTGTCACTGTCTTCGGAATGAAAAAAGGCCTTGAAAACCAAGGTCAAAGTAAAAATGACCACCAATGTCAACAGATTCCGCCCTTATTTGTGGCAAAAACATTTTGGAAGTCTGAGTCCATGCGAGTATGATAGGTTGTATGTAACCTGCTATACTTTATCCCTGGCCAAGGTCAAGACCACACTAGGAGATGCAAGATCTGCGAGCACTTGACGTCTCATCTTTGTGCCAGATATCACCGAAGTCTACCCAACTGTAACATTTTCATCACAGGTTCTTTGATATCATACACTCTAACTGACGTCAGAATCGATTTTTTTTAAAGAAAAGATGACATGATCATACTATTCACTCTCTTCACTCAAAAATCGCCGCAGGATTAGGTCTATCTGTCCGAAAAAGCTTTGTATTCACTGACAAACGGATCTCCACACACACACACACACACACACACACACACACACACACACACACACACACACACACACAAACCTAACGATGCACACACACGCACGTGCCTGTACACATGAATACAGAATTACTCCACACGCAGAGATACACACACATGTACACAGTACATATGCACACACGTGTGCACACTCACAGACACACACAACAACAACATAGCTATTGGGAGTAAAAACAAAAATAAATAAATAAAACTATCTGAGAAGATGAGGAAAAGTAAACGAAGAAGAAGCAGGAAGAAGAGAGACAGAACAAGGATGGGAAAGAAGAAAAAGAAAGAAGACGAAGACGACGAAGAAGAAGAAGAAGGAGAAAAAGGATGAGGATGAGGAGGATGAGGAGTGGAAGAAGAAGAAGAAGAAGAAAAAGGAGGAGGAGGAGAAAAAGGATGAGGATGAGGAGGATGA
>CM065729.1:31450459-31457959 GCA_033310375.1 Conus canariensis | reverse complement strand
GGAGTTATTAATCTCGAAATGTTAATCACTTGTTCGCACTAATCATACTGGCAATACGTAAGCCACTTACGATGCAGAACCGCCACACACACACACACCACACACACACACACACACACACACACACACACACACACACACACACACACACCACCACACAACCACCACACACACCACGCACACACCACACACACACACACACACACACACACACACACACACACACACACTCCTCCCACCTAACATAAACCCAGTCTCAAACACCTACCTCCGTCCTAAAGGACAGTTCCCTGGGATAGTCGTAGTCGTAGCCAAACAAGCAGGGGTACGTGGCGACTTCGCCGTGGTCTTTATGGACCGTGATTTGGCATGGGCCGTACGTCACGTGACCCTCTGAGGTCCCGTTGAAGCCGCCCTGCAGGATTGCTGCTCTTCTTCTGTCTGCCCAAGAGCGGGGCGGGGAGCACCGGTGCCAGGTCACCTTCCGGCCTGCAGGAATTAAAATAAATGTAGCAGGCCGCCTGTGTCACCTCGCGCAGAGGGAACTACCGCTCACTCATCTCTCCTAACATCACTTTTCTCCCTAGCGTTTTTGCCCCATCAAAGATCAAACCGAAACACAATAAAAACAATAACAAACAACTACAAAAAAAAAGAAAAAAAAACAAAGAAAAGAAAAAAAAACAACAACAACCAACAAACAACAACAAAAACCCAAACACCCGACACCAAACACGAAAAACCCTTTACGTTCTATGTAAATTCCAAATAAACATATACAGTGACACAACTTATATTCTAAACGAATATTTGACAGACACAAGCTCTTTTGTTAAGAGAAGTTATCTGATACAGTTTTTTTTTTTTTAATAGGAGCCTCCTACTGAACGCACCAACCAACCCACCACATTAACCTCCTACCTCCTTCATGCAAGTATTGGTTACGGTGTAATGACCAAACAGACAAGGCCGGTTGGTCGGCTCAGACTCTTTCTCTCTTTTTAAATGGCAGACATATATGATAGCGGACACTCCATGATACATACTGTTCACTTTCATGTCTGGGTCTGTAAGCTGAACTGGGAGTCCCACCTACGAACCTCCCGCCCCCCTCCTGTTCTCCCTTGGAAAGTTTTGAAACTCCAAATGGTGCCATCAACGTAAGGAAAAAAATCGGTGTATCGTCCTCTTTTCTGTCTGACCAGGACCAGTCATTGATTTTTATAGTTCGGCTTTTCTCTATCTCATTCATTTTCGGAACGTTTTTTTGCCGACGCATCCGCCTTTTCTCGCAAGAAGTGTACACGAAGTTCTATCATATGAATATAATCTTTCTTTCCTCCCTTTTTTTTTAATCGTCGAGGGGAAAAACACCAGTAAGCAAAAGATAATGTGATATCTCTGAGGCTGTCGAACCGATGAGTCATGGTTTATCACACTGACGGGTTCAACGTACAGCGCTGCTGAAGGCAGAACAATTTCCATGCTGTGACATTTTCCGTTGCTGACTGAAATGGACCCACAACCCAACAGCGCTGAGTCAGCATGGTTCGTCGATGGGGCAAGGTAAAAAGCAAAGCAAAGCAGGTTCGAGCCATGAAACCAGTTTGAAAGTGATCCATCGTATCAACAGACTTTATTTGTGCAGGCTCGGTTATTTCAACACTGGGCACATCAAAGCATGTGTGAAGAAAAATATTCAAATGAATGAGTTCAGTCTAGGGGACATTTGTAATGGCGTGATACAGCAAAAGAAGCATCAGAATGTTAAGTAACAGAAAATCAAAAACACACACACAAAGCAAACATGTTAAAAAAAAACCCCAATAATAACAACTATAAAGTAATACAGCAAAAGATGGATTGGAAATCAAGTAACAGAAAAACAAAACACGCACAAATGAACATACTAAAAATAATAAAGAAAATGACAATAACAGAAAAAGGAAAGAAACGGAGCTTGAACTCTGTTTACTTAATGTGATCACACACTACGAATGGTGACAACACTATTTACAAATAATCGTTGGATATCAACTTCTTGAAACGTTCATGCTCGCATACTTAAAGTGTACAGAATCTTCCTTTATCCAGTTGTTGTTTACACTTCGCGTTCTTCACACGGAAACCGTCTCACCGGTGAAGATGTTGTCAAAGAGCTGAAAGGCCGCGCCCCAGGCTCCCAGGTTGATGAAAAACAACTGCAGAAGCTGGTACCGACCCCGTCCCCCCAGGACCCTGAGGGCGGGGTCCACGTTCCCCCCAGTCATTGCCCACCTGCTGCTTCCTCCGCAGACCCGGGTCCACACTGATCACGTGCACACTTCAACGTCTGTCATCTCTGTGTGACATAGTTAGGGAGTTGTTTAATGAGGAGGGAGGACTGACTGAGAGAGAGAGAGAGAGAGAGAGAGAGGAGAGAGACTAGACCAGTTCAAGTCAAAACTACGTTGTCACCGCCTCCTCCTCCTCCCTCCCCCCTCCCAGGCCTACACCCCGAGGGGGATGATTATGCAGGTCGCAAGTATCAATCACCTGACTATATTTCAGCTATGAGAGCCCAGTGGCCTAAAAATGCTTCGCAACGTTACTAATGTCCGTCACCAGAAACAGCAGTTTGACGCAGGGGAAGACCACCCATTCATCGACTACAACTCTCATGCCACACTGCTGATTATGAAGCAAGGGGAAATACTGCATGCGAGAGGTGAGTGCCATCGGTCGTCTGCACCTTGCACAGGATCCTACGACCAATGACCACGTCAGGCTGACACGTCAGCACGCATGCTGACTGGCAGACCACAGTCGCTCCTCGCAGTTATCAAGCATCGTAAGCTGACCTGGTACGGGTGCGTATTTCATCATGATACCCAGTTCTATGACCGTTGTACAGGGTACAATGCAGGTTGAACCCCCCGAAGGCAGAGCAAGGAACACCTGGAAGGATAACGTAAAGGACTGGACAGCTCAGAACACCTCTAGCCTGTTGCGCATGACTGATGACCGAGGGCTGTGGTTACCCCTGACTGTTCAATCGTCCATCACGGCTCCCTTACGACCCATTGCCATGGGACACTTCTAAAGATATGAAATGTGAATATTTGGGATAAGAGATATTAAAGATATGATATATTAAAGGTATGATATAGTGATATAATGATGATAACGGTGATGCGGCCTGGCTGAAGTTTTGGAGGACGCAGTGTTCTTTTGATCCAAAGAAGACATTATTTATATGAACACTGAATTCATGGCTAATAATCATTCTTCTCTTGAAGATGACCACTTAATATAAAGTAGAACGCCGAACATCTGACAAAAATCATCTCCCATACACTGTAGTCTCGACTATTTCATATCAGTACAGTTCAAATAATTTTTGTCATATACTCATATGATCATTTCTATAACCCTTAGATCATGTAGGAAACATTTTATATAGTTTTAATGTCATGTGGCAAACAGTTTACACAGTTTTGTTTCATTTGATGAAGAATACACGTAAAACTAGAAAGAAGTCTGCTGGATTGGACTCATTGTCATTCAAACGGCCACAAGGAATCTTACGGAAGTGCGTGCGTGTGTGTGTGTGTGTGTGTGTGTGTGTGTGTGTGTGTGTGTGTGTGTGAGAGAGAGAGAGACAGAGAGAGAGAGTCTGTGTGCGTGCGTGCGTGCGCGCGCGCGCGTGTGTGTGTGTGAGTGTGTGAGGAAGATAGAGAGAGAGAGAAGAGAGAGAGAGGGGGGGGGAGGGAGGGAGAAAGAGCGTGTCTGCGTATATATATATATATATATATATATATATATATGTGAATAGAGAAGAGAGAGAGAGAGAGAGAGAGAGAGAGAGAGAGAGAGAGAGAGGTACTGAGAAACATAATCTGGGCTGCATGACAACAAATTACTCCAAGTGGTCATTGATGTACATTGATCAATGCAGGTGACACGTATTTAAAGCAGTTGTCGCGTACAGCAGGCGTTTGAGGACAGCTGCACGACAGTGTGCGACGTCGCGGATGAGACACCTTCAATGACGGTTGGAGGCATTCGTGCACAACACACCATTACGTATTGTTTATAGCCATGCCGACGGCAAAGTCCGTATTACTATCGGCGCTGTACTGAATGAACTCTTTAACTTGGCAAAACAAGAACTACATACGGCATGTAAAGTATAAACCCTGATTAACTATTTTCGGCTTTTACGTATGATCACACACAACAGAAACCAAATCAGCATAGCACGCGCGCGATCGCGCATACACAAACACACACACACACACACGCACGCACGCGCCTCCCCCCCCCCCCCTCCCACACACACAGACGGTCAGACACACACACACACACACACACACACAACACATACACACACACACACACACACATTGCGACAAAAACAAGCCTTCTTTGGGTCGACTGAACGCCGCGTGACCACAGAAGTGGAGAGCGCTACCTCCTATAGGCCCGGCTCTGCGCGTGACACGTCAGGCAAAGCATGAATGTGAGCGACATTTCAACTGTGTGAAACAGCGTCGACACGGCGCGAGTCTTCTCTACCACGAACTGTGGTTTCTTCCTCTTCACCTGCACGAACGAACTACGAAACGAACGAGCCGTATGTGTACATGTACACACTCGCACAGAATGAGAGACAGAGGAACCTACAATTCAACACTTACCATTTAAAAATGCCAAGGGTTACATCCAGACGACTGCTCACTGAAAAATGCAACACTCGCCAACACATACGTACAGCATGTTTGGTGGCTATAAATAGCAGGCGATCTGTCGCGCTGGTGAACACAAAAAGCCAGTGCAACGACATCGCAGCAGAAGGCTGTGATCATACGGTGGCATTCATTTACCGGCTCAATTCCAGCTGAAAGCCAATCGCAACTGTTGTTGAGTTTTGGTATGCTATTTGCTGCGTGTAATAGTATCTCCGGGCACTACGTGAAAATTGATTGTTCAAACTGAATATTAAAATTAACAACTGATTCATGCAGAACTCTCTCTCTCTCTCTCTCTCTCTCTCTCTCTCTCTCTCTCTCTCTCTCTCTCTGTGTGCGCGCGCGCGTGCACATGTGTATGTGTGTGTGTGTATGAGAGAGAGAGAGAGAGAGAGAGAGAGAGAGAGAGAGAGAGAGAGAGAGAGGCAGATCTAGATGTGTGCCGTGTTTTGAGTGCCAGACTATATTTCTTTAATGATTAAAAAAGAATATGTGCTTTTCAGCACTTGAAAAAATCTGGGCACCCCAACTTACACCATCCAGCGCTATCATATCCGCTGGCTTTCCTTCTAAAAATAAACGACAACATTATTGGTGTAGAATGCTTAATCTTGCCTGATTTGGAAAAAAAAAAACTTACAAAATAATCGGAGATGCGTCAGAAAAAGAGCGGATACAATTCACAAGATTAAGGAAGTGCAGGGAAGAAAATCCATACAAAGTCAGTGGGTCGCAGACCTCCACCGACGTCATAGCCTACGTCGAGCAGAGAGAGAGAGAGAGAGAGAGAGAGAGAGAGAGAGAGAGAGAGGAGGTGTGTGTGTGTGTGTGTGTGTGTGTGTGTGTGTGTGTGTGTGTGTGAAGAGTAGTCTGCCTTTCTTGTTGGCTATGCACATTGGGCACATCGAGAGGCAATACCTTGGCATGGCGACACAGCACACTGGGCACATCAAGAGGCATTACCTTGGCATGACGACACAGCACACTGGGCACATCAAGAGGCAATACCTTGGCATGACGACACAGCACATTGGGCACATCAAGAGGCATTACCTTGGCATGACGACACAGCACACTGGGCACATCAAGAGGCAATACCTTGGCATGACGACACAGCACACTGGGCACATCAAGAGGCATTACCTTGGCATGACGACACAGCACACTGGGCACATCAAGAGCAATACCTTGGCATGACGACACAGCACATTGGGCACATCAAGAGGCATTACCTGGCATGACAACACAGCACACTGGCACATCAAGGGCTTTCCTTGGCAAGACGACACAGCATCACTGGGACTCAAGATGCATTAACCTTGGCATGACGACACAGCACATGGGCATCTCAAGAGGCAATACTTGGCATGAAGAACTACAAACAATTGGGCACTCCAAGAGCATTACCTTGGCAGTGACGACACAGCACACTGGGCGAACACAAGAGGCATTATTGGCATGAAAGACACGTTGCACACTGGGCACATCAAGAGGCATTACCTTGGCATGACGACACAGCACACTGGGCACATCAAGAGGCATTACCTTGGCATGACGACACAGCACACTGGGCACATCAAGAGGCAATTACCTTGGCATGACGACACAGCACACTGGGCACATCAAGAGGCATTACCTTGGCATGACGACACAGCACACTGGGCACATCAAGAGGCAATACCTTGGCATGACGACACAGCACATTGGGCACATCAAGAGGCATTACCTTAGCATGACGACACATCACATTGGGCACATCAAGAGGCATTACCTTGGCATGACGACACAGCACACTGGGCACATCAAGAGGCATTACCTTGGCATGACGACACAGCACACTGGGCACATCAAGAGGCATTACCTTGGCATGACGACACAGCACATTGGGCACATCAAGAGGCAATACCTTGGCATGCGACACAGCACATTGGGCACATCAAGAGGCATTACCTTGGCATGACGACACAGCACACTGGGCACATCAAGAGGCAATACCTTGGCATGGCGACACAGCACACTGGGCACATCAAGAGGCATTACCTTGGCATGACGACACAGCACATTGGGCACATCAAGAGGCATTCGACAGTCTGGCAGAAGGTACTGTGGGCAACAATATCGGGCGAAGTTTGCGAAGTGCGTGAATAAGGGACCAGTTTGTGAACAAACAAACAAAACAAAACAGCAATATAACAATACGCAACAACAAAACAACACTAGCAACAACAAGCTGAAACAAAATCGCGTTGCTCACACGATGCTGGTAACTTAAGAAAATAAAAGAAAAAAACAACAAAAACACACACACACACACACACACACACACACACACACACACACACACACACACCACCACCACCCACCACCACCACCACCACCACCACACCACCACCGACGACGACAGCAACAACGATATTACTCAAGTGTATTCACTTACAACCGTTTGCTGCTGTCAGTCAAATCATCATCGCCTTTAACATACCATTCACATGACACGTTAGTAAACTAAACTATTTATTTGAACACGCGTGGATACCGTGATGGATCGAACGTCTGTAGGCCTATATCTCCTGGTTTGTTTCAAAGAATACGCACTCCAGCCTTTCAGGACACGCCCACAATCGATTCAGCTTGCACTGTGCCATCACGCCCTTCCCGGTGCTACTCGGAGAAATGGGAGATAGTCACTGCCTCCCATTTCTCTGGTGTTATTCCCCCTCAAGAGAGAGAATCCTTGAGACGTATATCGAATATGTACGCTATATTGATG
>CM065729.1:31415459-31432959 GCA_033310375.1 Conus canariensis | reverse complement strand
AACAATAACAATTCGACGCTCGTGCGTCAGTGCACACCCACACTCACCCCCTTTCCCCACACAACACACACACACACACACACACACACACACACACACACACACACACACACACACACACACAACACTTGCTTGTTCAAAACACACACACACACACACACACGCGCACGCACGCACACACATACACACATGTGCGCACGCTTGCGCGCTCACACACACTGTCTCACACACAGAGACACACACATGAACGCACGCACGCACATACGTAAGAGTGAAACAAAACACATACGTTTTACTGAATATGTGTGTGTGTGTGTGTGTGTGTGTGTGTGTGTGTGTGTGTGTGTGTGTGTGTGTGTGTGTGTGTGTGCGTGCGTGTGTGTGTGTGTGTGTGTGTGTGTGTGTGTGTGTGTGTTGTGTGTGTGTGTGTGTGTGTGTGTGTGTGTATTGCGTGCGTGCGTGCGTGCGTGGTTGTGTGTGTGTGTGTTGTGTGTGTGTGTGTTTTGTGTGTGTGTGTGTGTGTGTGTGTGTGTGTGTGTGAACCTACGCATACTACTGAACTACTGGCGAAAAAGGTACGGAGAGAACTGCCCAGCAGCTGTGTGTGTGTGTGTCTGCTTCTCTCTCTACTCAACAAGCTATACATCTCTTCATTCTGATGACGGAAGTGTAGAATACAGCCCTGTCACAAGGACTGGTTGTGCTAAAGAGCATGCTAGGCTTCAGGACGCATACATGGAGAATGGAGCCTTTTGGTGCTGTCTCTCTTTGAGGTGTGTGGCCTCTCTGCTTCTCCCCCCTCCCCCCCCTCTCTCCCCCTCCTACCCCTCCTCTGCCCTTTTCCGCCGTCTCCTCTGACAACCCTGCACATCAACCAACAGTCAACTCCTGAAAGGTCACGCGAGCACCAACGTCTCCGATCAGACTGAGTAGGTCCTGTCGGTCATCACACGCGGTGTTGTTTACACAAGTGAGACACCCTTCCCAAATTTACCCCTGTGGGTATTGAACATTAACAAAACAAAACAAAACAAAAAGAAAAGAAAAAAAAAAAGAAAAGAAATTATATTCTGAATTCTGTGTTGTTCAGTCTTTACTTTCTTCTTCTCCATCCATCCATCCATCCATCCATCCTTCCTTCCTTCCTTCCTTCCTTTCTTTCTTTCGTTCTTCCTTTACCTTATATTCCTATTTATTCTGTTTCCTCAACTGCCTGTACCTGGCCTCTTGCGTCATTACTCTACTCAGGTCTGACCTAGTTTCATGGATGAGACAATTCTTACATTTTAGGCAACCAGCCTTAACCCGAACCATTCGTGAAATATCCCGTCCAAGACAGTCACAACCAATCCGTTGCGTCGAGGACTTACACATTAACGCACCATGATCACGGATGTGGACAGACAATCGACACTGGCGTGGGGTCATGTGGACATTGAGCCATTACAGTGAGTAAAAAGAAATGCCTGATAGTGTTCTTCTCTACGCCACGTATTCTGCTGCATGCTGGGTATTTTGTTACGTTGTGTTCCATAACCCATGTTCTGTCTGGGTTATCTTCCTCCATCAATCTTGCTCATAACATAAAATCAGAATCGACTGGATTTTGAGTAGATGAATCCTGTGTGGCTTACTGCCTTTCTGAAATGGCGACTGTTTTCTCTGTTCTAGATTCAAGCAAAAGTTCATTCCCACAGAGCCATGAAAACGATGAATTGCAATGCAACAAAACATCGCACAGCATTACATAAAATCAGCTGAGTGACCAGCTGCCGTGGCGAAGTGGTTAGCATCGCGGACCCCTGGCCGAGAGGTCGTGGGTTCGATTCCCACCAGAGCCATAATTTTGTGAGTCTTTTTGTGCCCCAAGCTGTGTTTGGCTCAGTTGGGAAGACTGGCATCACACGGTTAAGTTTTATCCCACTTAATGGATGCATCCTTGAGAATGTTGCTCAAATTTCCGGAACAACACTGCAGGTGTCTGTATATCTCGAGCCTGGTTGACACCGGGATATATTATGTTAGTAAGCATACAGTACAGACCTTCATGTAGTCTCTGACAAGATGTAAATCCGTAGCATCATCTTCATCCTCATTGATCAGCATAAAAAAGTGTTAAATTATGTGTCCCTTCATGCCCTGCTCTCATGCTGAATTCAGTTGTGATTGCCTCTCCACGTTTATGGCCTTGCTTTGATTCTGTCGAGGTCACAGGTATCGGCAAATTCGTGGGGATCGTCGTTCGACGGATGTGGTGGCACCCTCCTGAGGGAAAGCTCACTCACACAAGCTCTATGACTAAGCAATCATTGTCGGCAGTAGGGCGCGTTGTAGGTGGTGTCCTGCGTATGTTGGATCAGAGCAGTCACCACTGAACACCGCCAAAGTGACTCGGCAGCAGTGCAGTGTGTACTTTTGTGGGTTGCTTCGTGACGACTGGACATTGACTGATCCCTGTGGATTGCCGGTGCCGGGGCTGTGGCGGTTTGGGCCGGGCTGTGGCTGTGGACGAGAAGTCTGAATGAGCGGCGTGGACGCAATGCCACCGAGGTGGCACAGAAGATGGGACAGCACCAAAAGAAAAAATTAGCTTCGTGTGGGAAATGTGGAAAAGCCTCTGTTGTCCAGTTTGAGCTTGTGTGAGACGTACTGCAATGATCGATAATGGTTATACGTGTACCAGCAGGGTCAAATGTCAAAGTTTGCCGGTGTCAATATCAAAGCAGTATCGTCTCACTGCTTACCTCGTCCATTGCCGAAGTTTTATGCAGTAATGATCTGGGGTTGATTTCAATCTCTGTAAAGAACAAATAGGGTAACATTTGCTTCCTTGATGAAATGAATAGACGTCCATCACTCCAAACGAATGCTGCTTACGACACCCAATCACCTAGCAGAAATGACAACACAGAGTACACAGAACAAACAAGGAGACATCCCCTAAAAAGGATGTTCCAGGCTCGCCCATATACCCTGTACCTGACACATCTACACGTCTCCTTGCTTGTCCTGTGTGCTCTCTCTTATCATAGCAGCATCCGTTTGGAGTTATGGACGACTATATTCATTTCATCAAGGGAGCAAGAGTTAGCCTACTTGGTCTTTAATTCCTCTTTACTGTTCCCTGCTTCATTTACAATTTCTTTCCAGTCTCTTTGTTTGTTTGAGTGTCTTCAAAGGAGAGAGTACGTACATAAAGTAAGTTGAAAGACCAGGTATGCAAATGCTTTCACAGTGTGTCGGTTCTGCAGCTGTTAACTCCTGCGGGGCGATGATACTGGCGATACTAGCTGAACACTTGTTCAACGCTGTACCTATTGGGCCGCCTGAACAACGTTGATAAGGGAAAAAAAAAACCCGAATAAAACACGGTTCTAATTTGTCAGCCTGCAGAAGACCAGAGGTCGAAACGCGTCGTGTTTTGTCTCGTAGTTTGTTTGTCCCTTTTGTCCGGCGGAATAGTATTCTTTCTGTGTTTTTTTTTTTCAAGTTTGTATCAGTTTCCACTTGCAGTCCCCTTCCTATGAAACTAACTTGCCAGCTGGCCATTTTCTGTCTTGAAACAGTGTTTCGACCTGTGAAGCCCCGAAACTTGTCACATCTGCAGGCTGAATTACTGCACGTAACGTTGGCCTTACGGTTCCCAGTAAACCATTTTATTGAACGCAGGCTACGAGAACGGGGAAAGAGTCATTTGAGAGAGAGAGAGAGGAGAGAGAGAGAGAGAGAGAGAGAGAAGAGAGAGAGAGAGAGGGTGGATGGAGGAGGTGGTAGAAATGGTGCGGCGGGGGAGAGAGGCAAGGGAGAAGAGAGGAGAAGTTGGGGGAGGGGAGTGAGCTTTGTGATTAGCTGGATTGATCCTCTTCGATCTAAATCCTCCACCTCCCTCCAGTCCCAGCCTCCCTTGCCCCTTCCCCACCACAGCAGAATAATGGTGTTACTAAAGTTACCTTAAGGGCCAGGGGGGTGGGGGTAGGGGGGAGAGGGTATATCTAGCACATGAAAAATACCACCTCCACTCCCCTTCCTAATCCCCTTTTGTCCCCCCAACACAAGCATTAGCAGGGTAGCCTAATTTTGCGCGTAAGAGAATGCCCCCTCCCCCTCTCCCTCCCCCCGGCCAGATCTCAAACACCCCTGGGTATTGATTTCAATCGGGTGAAGGAGGAGCAGTCGGTGGAACTGGAATAAAAAAAAAAAAGAAGAGGAGGATGGGGGGAGGGGCGGGGGTTGGAGGAAAGAAGGAGGGGATAAGGAAGGGGTAGTCGTGTCACGCGCCCGAATTCACCGGCACACTGTTGATCACTGCCTGTCTGGTCTCACCCCCCCTGCGCCCGAATTCACCGGCACACTGTTGATCACTGCCTGTCTGGTCTCACCCCCCCTGCGCCCGAATTCACCGGCACACTGTTGATCACTGCCTGTCTGGTCTCACCCCCCCTGCGCCCGAATTCACCGGCACACTGTTGATCACTGCCTGTCTGGTCTCACTCCCCCTGCGCCCGAATTCACCGGCACACTGTTGATCACTGCCTGTCTGGTCTCACCCCCCCCCCCCCTGCGCCCGAATTCACCGGCACGCTGTTGATCACTGCCTGTCTGGTCTCACCCCCCTGCGCCCGAATTCACCGGCACACTGTTGATCACTGCCTGTCTGGTCTCACCCCCCCCTGCGCCCGAATTCGCCGGCACACTGTTGATCACTGCCTGTCTGGTCTCACCCCCCCTGCGCCCGAATTCACCGGCACACTGTTGATCACTGCCTGTCTGGTCTCACCCCCCCCTGCGCCCGAATTCACCGGCACACTGTTGATCACTGCCTGTCTGGTCTCACCCCCCCTCCCCCCCTTACCCAACCGATCCCCACCGTCACTCTGTGCCTTGTCGTTCTGGTGTTACCCATGATGGAACTGTAGCACCTGAACCTCTCGCACACACGCACACACACACATACAAACACACACGCACGCGCTACACACACACAGACACAGACACACACACACACACACATACACACACACACACACACACCACACACACACACACACACACACACACACACACACTCACACGTATGCACATATGCACGTACACACACACACACACACACACACACACACACACACACACACACACACACACACACTCACTCACTCACTCACTCACACGTATGCACATATGCACGTATACACACACACACACACACACACACACACACACACACACACACACACACACACGCACGCACGCACGCAGGCACACGGGCACGCACGCGCACACGTGTAAGCAACTAAAACATAAATAATGCGAGAAATAAGAAGGAAGATATTGCAACCATTCTTCACAACAAAGGGAATAACTTACTTGCTTTTTGTTTCGTTTGTTTTTGCTTTGGTGAAGTTCGTCTCCATTCACATACAACAGATACTGATGTGAATATTTAAGGTCTTCAGATCGTGGGATAAGATCCATTAGAATCGAAAAATACAAGTTCATTCTCGTATTTTACATCTTCGTTCTTTTCCTTCTTTCTGCGTACGCAGGCTAATACCCCCTGCGGACACTGCCTGTATAGACAGACAGTGGAGTTTCGTTAAATCGCGGAAGACTTAACGGTTTGGAAAATCATGACGTTGAATTGATTTGGACTGAAATAAAGACAACAAAAATCATTAAACACATAAAAGTGAGTTTTCTTTAAATACAGAAATCCAGCTCAAAGCAAGACTGAAACGATAAATTCTATCCTCTTATGGAAGAAGTGATAATGCTGAATTTTGAAAAAAAAAGTATTTTTGGTGATATCAATGTTGATTTATTGAAACTAGAACAAAAGAGCAACAAAGGCAACAGCATTCCTGGTTTAGAATAACTCATTGACAGACTAATATGTCTAACCGAAGAATTCAGCCACTTTGACCAGTCACATCAATACAAACACCAAACAAAACTTCGTTGAAATAAGCGCCCCGCTATGTGCATGTAGTAATTATTACCTTGTCTTACTTGATACAAAAGCCGTTTTAAAGTTCCAAAAGTAAACATGTCACTACCGTGTCTGGCTTACTTGATACAAAAGCCGTTTTAAAGTTCCAAAAGTAGACATATATAAACACACACACACACACACACACACACACACACACACACACACACACACACATATATATATATATATATATATATATATATATATATATATATATATATATATATATGTGTGTGTAGATAGATCGTGAGAGTTTTAGAAACTTTGTAAGAGAAAATTTTCTTTCGGATTTATTGCAAACACCACTAGATGACATCTTATCAGCGAAGAGATCCAGATGAAGCCTCTGAATTCTGGACTGAAATATTTACTACTGTATATGACAAACATGCTCCCTTCACAAAGAAAAACAAAACCACCGTGAATAACAAAAAAAACAAACAAACAAACAAAAAAACCCCAAACAAACCAAACCAAACAAAACAAAAACAAAAAAAAAAAAAAAAACCCAACCAACCAAACCAAAAAGAAAAACAAAGAAAAAAGAAAAAGAAAAAATGACATCGAAATTGAAAAAAAACAGTCTCAGAAATTCTGGAATTAATAAACAGTTTATAGAACAAAGAAGTAAAGTAATTTCCACGAAACATCATTCGAATGGTAACTGTTTAAAATGTGTGTTCTTTTCTACCAATTTCTGTCTGTCAAATCTGGAAAACTACACATAATGTCGAATAACAAGATGGCCCAGTTTATCCTGAATACGCGTGAGATATTCCATAAAGAGGAAAAACCGTCTTGGGCTGGTGTAACCGTTAGTAATGGCTATTCTGGTAAACATCGGCCATCATCTGTGACCTATAATGAACATACTTACAAATATTCAGAAAGATCGGCCAAGATTGGAGATTTTCCATAGAGAAGAAAACCATTATGGGTCGTTAGTAATGGCTATAACGGTACACTTAAACATCGGGCATCATCCGTGACCCATAATGAACATACCTACAAATTTTCAGAAATATCGGCCACATACTTTCTAAGATATTCCATAAAAAAGAAGAACCGTTATAGCCGTTAGTAACGGCTATAACGGTAAAATGAAACATCGGGCATGATCCGTGACCATAATGAACATACCTACAGATTTTCAGAAAGATCGGCCGCGTACTTTCTGAGATATTCCATAAAAAAGAAAAACCATTATGGGTCGTTACAGCTGTTAGTAGCCGTTAGTAACGGTTATAACGGTAAACTAAAACGTCGGGCATCATCCGGGACCCATAATGAACATACCTACACATTTTCAGAAAGATCGGCCAAGTACTTTCAGAGACATTCCATAAAAAAGAAAAACCGTTATGGGTCGTTATAGCCGTTAGTAACGGCTATAACGGTAAACTAAAACATCAGGTATCATCCGTGACCCATAATAAACATACCTACAAATTTTCAGAAAGATCGACAAAGTGCTTTCTGAGATATTCCATAAAGAAGAAAAACCATTATGGGCCGTTATAGCCGTTAGTAACGGCTATAACGGTAAACTGAGACATCGGGCATCATCCGTAACCCAGCCAATTTTCACAAAGATCAGCCACGTACTTTCTGAGATATCCATAAAGAAAAAAAAACCGTTATGGCGTTACAGCCGTAGTAACGGCTATAACGGCAAACTAAAACACCAGGCATCATCCGTGACCCATAATGAACATACCTGCTAATTTTCACAAAGATCGGCCGAGTACTTTCTGAGATTTTCCATGAAGAATAAAAACCGTTACAGGCCGTTACAGCCGTTAGTAACGGCTATAACGGTAAACTAAAACATCGGGCATTATTCGTGACCCATAATGAACATACCTACTCATTTTCAGAAAGATCGGCCGCGTACTTTATGAGATATTCCATAAAGAAGTAAAACCGTTACAGGCCGTTACAACCGTTAGCAACGGCTATAACGGTAAAATAAAATATCGGGCATCATCCGTGACCCATAATGAACATACCTGCTAATTTTCACAAAGATCGGCCAAGTACTTTCTGAGATATTCCATAAAGAAGAAAAACCGTTTAGGCCGTTACCGCCGTTAGTAACGGCTATAACGGTAAACTAAAACATCGGGCATCATCCGTGATCCATAATGAACAAACCTACAAATTTTCAGAAAGATCGGCCCAGTAGTTTTGTCTGGAGCGAGTGGAACACATTTTGACCACGGACGGACGGACGGTCACCACACACACACACACACACACACACACACACACACACACACACACACACACACACACACACACACACAGAGCATTTCTTCGTTCCCATTCTAAAGTGCTCCCTGTTCTATAAGAACTGGGAGTACAAACAAGCAGGTGTCGAAAAGTCAGCAAAATATTCCTGATACATAAGCATATCAGTTGATAACCGATTCTTCAAATATTTTCGTGAAAATCATATTATATGACGGGTGGAGTGACAATGATCTCTGTATTAAAAAAAAGTACCGTTAGAAATCTATGAGTTTTCCGTTTATTTTACAACCAACGACAGTTTTGGACGTTAGTGCATTTCTATCACGTAAAAACCAGTCAAGTACACGTGATTTGCAAGGATTACTTGGATGGATTCTGAAAGATTCATGCCCAATGATCATCAATACATTGACATGTTTATATATTTTGTGTACAGAAAACAAATTCCCTCGAAACTTAAGGAAGCTGAAGTTAGTCCTCTTTATAAATTATGAGATTCATCAAATCCGTTTAATTACAGACCCATTTTATTATAATGCTCAGACCCATTCATGCTTAATCCTTTATATACAAAAGTGTCTGTATTCTTAAATTTCTAAAAATAATCCGATTCATTATTTTCAAAACGATGAAAATACAGACACTGTTTTCTTATATTAAAAAAAAAAAAATTGATTCATGAAGATCAAACTGGCTTCCGTGCAATCATTCTTATTACACAGCTCTCATACAGCTTATCGATACTATACAGAATAATTGAAAATAAATTTACAGGCATTGTCTAAACAGAATTTGAAAAATCCTTTAATATAATCGTTCCCCTGTTTGCTATTGTGTAAATTGCAGTTCTGTAAATTACCACCAGAATTCATTTATCTCATGCCATCTTTTCTGTCTGATAAGAAACAGCAGATAGAAAGAGTCAGGTATAGAAAATAATCAATCATCTAAACTTACATCTGTTAGATATGGAGTACCACGGGGATCTGTTTTAGGGCCCCATTTTGTTCTCCATTTATCAACGACTTACCTCGCTTTTTCGAATGCATTTGTAAAATGTTGGCAAATGATTCACCGAATTATTCAAGTGATGATGATGCCTGTTGCCGTACTAATAAACTTTAAGATGATATTGAAAGACTTGTAGACTGGACCCAGCTTAGCAGATGTCCATAAATGCCCCGAACACGAAGTGCATGCATGTATAATTGCGCCCGACAAAAAAATAAGGCAAAGAATGACTTAATGGTTCAAACCATTATCTATATGCGACAACTAACATTGAAGGAGCTGACTCGCCTAAAATGTTGGCTGTCCTTATGGACCAACACTTATCTGGAGTCACCACGCTGTGTCCCCAGTTCTTGATGTCAATTTCGCAAGCTGTTCCTTTGCGCTCATATTTTGTCGATAATTAATTATGCTTCACTCTTATGGGATAACTGCAGAGACACTAACTTTTAAACTGTTTCACCGAGATCAGTAAAATGAGTACAGTTGAAATCAAGCCTCTAGTCTCAGGGATATCTCAGGGACCATAAGCAGCTCAAGCTTTTAACTTCCCACAAAAGACTTTTCTTCAATATGTCGTATACAATGTTATGAATGGAGATGCTCGTAAAAAAGATTAGAGACATACTTAGAATTATCGGAGACATAAGTATGTAATAGCACTTCCAAGACCAAGAAATAATCAATACAAATTGTGTCTTGTACTGTGATTTGTTTGTCAACGTCCTTGGCGGTAACTAACCCCCTCTCTTTCTAAACCATACAAATCTAGTTTATGTTCTAGTGGTAGTTTATGGAACAATTTACTTACAATATAATACAAAAATCTGATTTAAGAATACATGAAAATTCTGCTAGCAGAGAGCATTGATGATATAATACAAAGCTCAAAGCATTGATGAGATATATCATTCATTATGTTTTTACACTTATTCACTTAATACGTTGTGCAGAGGAAACTAAGGGGAAGGGTGGGTAGTTGATGTATGTGTGTGTGTGTGTGTGTGTGTGTGTGTGTGTTGTGTGTGTGTGTGTGTGTGTGTGTGTTGTGTGGCGTGCGTGCGTGTGTGTATGTGTGTGTGTGTGTGTGTGTGTGTGTGTGTGTGTGTGTGTGTGTGTGTGTGTCTGTGTTGTGTGTGTGTGTGGGGGGGGGGGGAGGGGTGCCTGTGTGTGTATAAAAGAAACAAACTAAAACGAGAGGGGATAGAAGCAGCACCTACACCGGCTGTCTGCTCCTATCCCCCTGTACTGAACAAGCTGACAGCGCAGGGTAGGACAAAGAGTCCAGTGAGCTGGGAGTGGAGGTGAAGATACAGAGGAAGGGGGAGGCAAGCGGGATTAGGGGAACGGAAATAGTGGGGAGGAGTGTGGGAAGCACGGGGGGCGGATGGAAGCGGGTGTAGGTGGGTGGGGGAGAGGGGGGGGGGGGGAGGGGAAAGACAGGCGACCGCTATACGCTAAGAGGAAGGAGTATAGAGGTGGAGAGACCGAAAAAAAGCGCGACGGGGGAGAAGATGGGGTATCGCGGGTTTAACTTGATTAAAAGAGACAAGGCCGCCGGTGGCCGGCCACACGCCTGCTTTGTTAAAACGGGCACCTGAGCGCACGACAGAGTTCTGCCAAGGCAGAGAGAGAGGCACGCTTCACTGGGCTGCATTCAAACGAAATCCTCAACAATTCTGTTTGATGAATATTTCTTCTGTATGTGCAGGATATACAATAATAGACTGAATATAAACGTTTTCTTTATTTTTCTATATATTTATTTATTTTTTTTTTTACTGATGGAAATAATTATGAAACTGAAAAACAAATCCTTAGACATATCACTATGAGCATTTTCTTAAAAGCATTCTTCATACATACCGCTGGTGGGGTTTGATTTAAATTATGAAAATTCATCACTTATGTGCATAAAACGTTTTGATTAAGAAAAATCTGTCGTTTCATACGTCTTTTTTTTTTTTTTCATTTGGACTTTGTTCTCTTCTTCATGTCCTGAGTGTTGTGGTTTCGCCTTGACCTCATATGTATTGATTTGAACCCCCATCCTCCCCACCCCTCCAAAACCCCTCCTCCAACCTAAAATTACATACATTTGAACTATAGATTCTAAAGACGATGCTGCTGCTCACCTTAATGTGATGCATATTTATACCTTTTGTCATATGCCGTATTTGTTTGAAATCGTTTGCTTGTTTCTTATGTAGGGATGCAAAATGTATACATTTAATTTTGGTTAAATGAAAAAAAACCTTCATTGCAAGGGAAACAACAACAAAAACAACAACAACAAACAGAGAAACACACAAACGGCACATGCAGACAAAACATTTCCACAAAACAAGTGAGTGCTATCTTCTCACTACTTTTCACTCAGTTTCAGAGGGATTATTAGCGCTCCAAATGTTACTATGACATTCTTCTTTCGCGAACATTGTAAGAACAAAAACAACAATAATTGCTGTTTTCAATGAAATTATTGATTTTGTTTCTTCACGGTCATTGGCACCAGAATGTCAATTGTCATGAAAATAGCAATCATGGCGCACAGAAAAACTGGAAATAAAATGCATGAGCATACACAATATAATGTTGTAATGTATAGAAGGATGGCGTATGCTGATTACTGAATATTTATAACTGCATACAGCTTATGGGGTCATTAGTCTGATGAGTATTGATATTTGACTTATACGTGTAACAATTGAGTCGACAAAATCATGCATTTGTGTGTGTGTGTGTGTGTGTGTGTGTGTGTGTGTGTGTGTGTGTGTGTGTGTGTGTGTGTGTGTGAAATTTTCATGGTGGCATTTTCTCAGCAAGTACAAATATGAGCATAACTGGACTTGATGAAATCGTAAATAGTATGAAGACTTATCAAGCTGTCACTGAAATGTAAGGGCCGGAAATCTGCGATTAACATTTTCAGTAATAAAATAATTATACAAAATTGTCATTTTCTTCAAAATTATGATAATTTACAGTTAGTGCTTTACACTGATAAAAGATGTGTTAAATAAGATATGCAAAACCTGTAAGAAATAACCATTTAATACAATGTTTACGACGCAGAGGCGGAGATACAAGTGTTTTGATGAATACAGAAACTAAAAGACCAGAAATTCGCACTAAAGCATAATGCCTCTTACGTCAAAATATGACGTCACGCTGATGATGCACGTTTTGAATACTTAAACGACCCACTAGTAAAAAAAAGAAAACAAAATAAAACAAACAAATTGTCTGACAGAAACAGATCTCGTGGATAAACTTTTCACCTGGGGAGGCGCACGTGTGATCACTGCATGATAGAAAAGCAGTAATTGTTGTCTGGGGATATCAGGCTGCTGCTGTTGAAAGAGGAGAGCTAGTAGACGAGGGGTGGGGGGGTGGGGGGGGGGTGGGGGGAAGGGGAAGTGACAAAGTGGACTGAGATAAGACGGCGAGGTAGAGGGAGAAGGGAGTAAATGGGAGCAGTGTTGGATGCTGAAGAAAACAGTGATCAATACCAGTTCTCGGAGGTAAGAAGAACTTGCTAAGCTGTACCTGCTATTGGTAGTGGTGACTTTCATGTACACTTTCCGTACTCGTCGTCGGGCGCCCTTTCCTTCCCGACCATCCTGTGTCTTTCATCTTGCTGTTGTTTGAATTCATCCATTGCGAGTCAAATAGGTAGCTTACTTCTCTGCCATTTTCGTGACTAACACAGTGAAGGCCATTGCTTGGACATCATCATAACCCGTTTTCTTCACCTACACAATAATTTCAAATTAAACAGACAGAAAATGACCCCCCCCCCCCCCCCATCCTCCTTGCCCCTCCGAAGTATTGTGAAGGATTCAAACGAATAGCTTGCGAAGAAAATGAACGATGACATCACTCATAAAATCAGAAATGGACAGGATACGCTGACTTCTGCTCCCACGCACTGATTCTACGGTGAGGCATTATTATAATTATGCTGACTGGTTCCTGTCATGCATGACCCAGGGTTCTTTCAAAATATGTCACTCATTTTGATGTGCTGTGTGGAAGTAGTTAGGCTGCATAAACGGAAAAGAAGAGGGACAAAAGAGTGGTTACCAACTTTCAGACAATGAAATTGAAATCAGAATGGGCTGGAAGCTTTCCAGAGTACACAGGTCATAAAGAAGCCTACTGGTTATATGATAAAATCAATTGTTGTCACTGATGTTGTTGATCTGCAATACCTAAGTGTTTTCATGTCGTAACTGCCGGCGTATTATACTCTTGACCTATAGCCCAATGATAGTAACTGGGAGCACACATGGTAATTTCCACTCTGTGTGTGTGTGTGTGTGTGTGTGTGTGTGTGTGTGTGTGTGTGTGTGTGCGTGTGCGAGTGTCTGTATGTGTGCGTGTGTGTATGTGTGTGTCTGTACGTGTGTGTGTGTGTGTGTGTGTGTGTGTGTGTGTGTGTGTGTTTATCGCGGCCTAATGATAGTTTACATGGGCCCGTAGCCAAACGGTCGGAGCGTTCGCATGCGGAGCTGACCGTCGTGAGTTCGAACCACAAGCAGGTTCGGATTTTATTTCAGCTTAAAGCCCTTTTTATCCACCCAGCAGCAAATGGATGCCTGACTGAGTTCAGCGAAGGTTAAAGCAGCGGAAGGAGTAGGACGAATCCCGCCATATCCTAGACTAACACGGTGAACCTCTAACAGTTCATTGACCTAAAGGCCATCATGCTATGGGATCTTTAACTTTGTAAACTTTTGGTGATAGATTCAGTTTCGGTTTCGACGAAGAGGCCTTCCTGTCAACTAATCTATCTACCACAATACAACATGTGGTAAAACATGAGAACACAGATCACAGAGGGCACACTACTAGATTAACAATCGAATAAATGAAAAAGAAAAAGACCTGGAAAAAGCCTTCGCAGAAGCGCGGCTCACGCATCGACTCCAAGTACTTGGTCAGGTCTTGGATACTTAGCAACGTCTAGTAACATCTGTTGGCAATTAGCGTCGACATCACGAACACAGTAATTCCGGACTGTTAATTAAAGCCAGCGACTCGGGAACTGTGTGTGCCTGTCTAGCCAAAATGCTTAAAATTTTTTTTTAAAAACTTTTTAAAAATTTGCATCCATACATGTATATATACAGGGAAGGCAAGTATGTACATAAAGAAATAAAGAAAGAAAGAAATCACCCCAAGCAATGTGAATTCACAAATTCATGCAAACATCTAATACGAGAGAGAGAGAGAGAGAGAGAGAGAGAGAGAGAGAGAGAGAGAGCAGTGGATGTATCAAGAAAAATCATGTTGACAGGGATGTTTTTCACATCATTATGTTTGGCAAAATATTGAAATCAGGCCTCTAATTATGTACAAAAAAGGTGTTCATGTACACACTTCATCTTACACTTTTAAATATATTAGTGCAACTTGTTTTTGAAAAGAAAAGAAAGACAAAAGGGTATAAAGGTTAAACAGCATCCATTAATGGTCTGCATGCCAGCCATCTAGTCAAAAAATCTGCATGGTTTAATTTCAAATATGCAATATGTTCCTCAATTTTGTATCTAAATTTTGATTTGTTTATGAATACTTGTATTTGTGGCAGGGTGTTGTTTATTTTACAAACGTATATGTAATGCTTCGCAAATAGTCGCCCACGATTATATCGTGAGAGATTCAGTTTCGGTTTCGACGAAGAGGCCTTCCTGTCAACTAATCTATCTACCGCAATACAACATGTGGTAAAACATGAGAACACAGATCACAGAGGGCACACTACTAGATTAACAATCGAATAAATGAAAAAAAAAAAAGAGCTGGAAAAAGCCTTCGCAGAAGCGCGGCTCACGCATTGACTCCAAGTACTTGGTCAGGTCTTGGATACTTAGCAACGTCTAGTAACGTCTGTTGGCAATTAGCGTTGACATCACGAACACAGTAATTCCGGACTGTTAATTAAAGCCAGCGACCTCGGGAACTGTGTGTGCCTGTCTCGCCAATCTGCTTGACCTCGGGAACTGTGTGTGCCTGTCTCGCCAATCTGCTTTCTTATGGCATGAGCTTAGGTTTACGATGTATGCGCTTACTCCCTGGATCTGTGAAGGACCCACGATCGTTGGAGAGAGAGAGAGAGAGAGAGAGAGAGAGAGAGAGAGAGAGAGAGATGGTAAGTTCGGGAGGGTGCAAGAGGAGGATGAGGGGACGTAAAGGAGGGGGCGGGGGAAGGGAAGTAACGCGAACTGGACGCAGGCGTGCGCACGAGACACACAGACACACACGCACACACCACACACACACACACACTCACGCGCGCGCGCGCGCGCGCGCGCGCGATTGCACACACACACACACACACACACACACACACACACACACACACACACACGCACGCACGCACGCACGCACGCACGCACGTACATGGCTTGCAACCAGCACCGCTCATAAAAGCCTGCCGAACGCCATTTAGTCGTGACTGTGTAGGCACACTTTGGTCCGGGCGAACCACTGGCTTTTTGGACGTTAATCTTACGATTATCGTTCAGTCGTGTTGGTGCCGGTTGCGTTTCGGTTGGAAAAAGAAAACTTTGCGTGTGGAAGAAGAAGAAGAGGAGGAGGAGGAAGACGACGACGACGACGACGACGAAGAAGAAGAAATAAGACGAAGAAGAAAGAAAAAGAAGTAAAAAAAACAACAAAAAAACTGCAGCAGCAGAAGAAAAAGAAAAAGAAGAAAAGAGGAGGAGGAAGAGGAGCAGGAGGAGGAGAAGGAAGAAGAAGAAGAAATAGAAGAAAAAAGGAAGAAAGAAGAAGAAGAAGAAGAAGAAAAAGCAGAAGAAGAAGAAGGAAAAGAAGAGAAGAAGAAGCAGCAACAGCAGACGAAGAAGAAGAAGAAGAAGAAGAAGAAGAAGAAGAAGAAGAAGGAGAAGAAGAAGAAGAAGAAAAAAAGAAGAAGAAGAAGAAGAAGAAGAAGAAGGAAAAGAAGGGGGCCCAGAGCACTGCCAATTCCAGACACAAGACAGGGGCGACAGGCCCTGTGACTGTGAGGGGCAAGATGAAAATGAAGGAGAATATTGACCCCTCCCTGCGGGCCCTGGGGGGTCGGGCCAGGTACCAGATCCTCCAGGTGCTGGTCGTCAATTTGGGCTGCTTTGGGGCCGCCTACCAGCTGCTGGACAACATCTTTATCGGTCAGACTTGCCTCCCTGTCTGTCTGTCTGTCAGTCTGTCTGTAGATATTTGTCTGTCTGTCAGTCTGTCTGTCTGTGGATATTATTGGTATTTGCTCATGTGACAGTTCCCTCTCCTTCACGCGGTAATATGTTTTATAAATTTAAGAACTCGTAGAGGAATTGAAAATGAATTACGGTCTTTCCCCATGCTAATTGAGAACCCACCCCCTCTGTCTGTCTGTCTGTCTGTCTGTCTGTCTGTCTGTCTGTCTGTCTCTCTCTCTCTCTCTCTCTCTCTCTCTCTCGATGGTTCTGCGTCAGGAAACTGGCTCTGTAAAATCAAACGTTTAAAACTCTGTGCCTTCCATGATGTTTGGGAAAACCATGGCACTGCAAATGAAATGTCTTTCGTGAAGTCTCTTAAACAGAAAATGATAGACAAGTTTAAAGCAGATTGGTTCGCAAAACATTACAGCGGTGATAGGTATTCTACCTGCAGATCTTTCAAAACATATTTTCTTCCCGAACTGTATCTTGATAACATTATAATTGAACGTTTAAGGGATACTTTGATAAGACTACGACTTGGCTTAGATGAGCTTAGCATAAATAAAGAGATTTCACAGTGCTGACTCTGCCCGTTTTGCTCCGGCATGTTAGAAGGTGAACTTCACTTCATTTTCATATGCCCTAAATTCGTCAACACTCGACTGAAGTATGTCCCGGAACTAACAAATTTGAACGATATCACTTTGACCCATGTTCTTCAAAGCCCATGATGTAACTTCCAGAGAAATCTGGTGATGTATACTCACTACCGTTTAGAACTTAGAGAAGAATCATTCCAGTGATGCCCATATTTCGTGTATGTGTGTGGCAGACACTTGTTGAACAGATCTTGTGTTAAATGGCGGGTTTCTTGTTTCCTTTCGCTTTTTTCCCTTTTGTGTGCGATGTTGTGTGTGTGTGTGTGTGTGTGTGTGTGTGTGTGTGTGTGTGTGTGTGTGTGTGTGTGGTGGCGCGCGCGCGCGCGCGCGCGCGGTGTGTGTGTGTGTGTGTGTGTGTGTGTGTGTGTGTGTGTGTGTGT
>CM065729.1:31370459-31407959 GCA_033310375.1 Conus canariensis | reverse complement strand
TTTGTGGGAAAAACCACATACTCTGTGGTAAAAGCTCATACTCTGGGAGGGGGAAGACGTACACATTGTGTGAAGGAAAACCGTACAGTCAACACTAAATTAGCAAGAATATGTCCATTTGTAAGAGAACATACAGACTATGCATGGTGTGTAATCGATTGGCTGGGAAAAAAAAAAAAAAAAGAAAAAAGAAAAAAAAAAGAAAGAAGAGGGAAAAAACGCTAGCAGTGGAAATTGTTGTGTGTGTGTGTTTTTTTTTTTCGCTTTTTTTTTTTGCAGATGAAGAGGACAGAGTGAAGCACCAAAACATGAAGAGGTGGATTTCGGCCTTAGGAGGAAAAAAAAAAAAAAAAAGAAAAGAAAAAAAAAGTCACCACCTTAGGTGCTCCATTGATCCGACAACTGATGCCACAAAACAACAACAACAAAACAAAACAAAACAAAAAACGTACAGTTTGTGGCTAAATCCGCACACTCTGTGAGTAAAACTATGGACGCTGAGAGAGAGAGGAGAGAGAGAGAGAGAGAGAGAGAGAGAGAGAGAGAGAGGGGGGGGGGGAGGGGAATCGGAAAGGGTGTGTGTGTGGGGACCGTACAATGTGTAGTTAAAACCACACATTGTAATGGTAGAATTAGACAATGAATGATATCATACACCGTATGGGTAAAACCATACACGCTGTCGGAAAAAAACATACATTCTGCAAATTAAACCATACACTTTGTGTGTAAAACCATCCACTCAATCTTCTATCGTTAACCCTGGGAAGCGGGGTGGGGGGTTGCAAAGGGAGGTAAATTGGGTGAGAGGAGTTGTGTGTGTGTGTGTGTGTGTGTGTGTGTGTGTGTGTGTGTGTGTGTGTGTGTGTGCGCGCGCGCGTGCGCGCGCGCAGGCACGCACATACCTACGCAGATACCAGCACTGCTGGCACGCGGAGCCGTCTGGGTGATTTGATACGGCCCTTCGGGTTCCTCTGACTGATGATGGCCTTACACCTCCCTCCACACTCCTCCCTCCACACACACACACACACACACACACACACACACACACACACACACACAACACACACACACACACACACACACTCTCCTCTCTCTCTCTCTCTCACACACACACACACACACACACACACACACACACACACACACACACACCACACACACACAACTACACACACAGACTCACACGCACACACACACACACACACACTCTCTCTCTCTCACACAGACACACACTCACACACACACACACACACACACACACACACACACACACACACACACTCCCGCTTATCAAAGGTCTCAGATGGCATTGGATTGTCTGCGCCGTCGGTTTCTTGGGCCAGTAGCTGGCTCGATCTCCCGAGACGTAATATGTCATTGTCTGGTTAATTCAGGTTCATCGTCCACACCCTCTCCAAGGGATAAAGCAGACTGGGAGAGCGTGGGAAGTGGGCGGGAGGGGGACAGGTCTGTCTGACATCACACTCCTACCACCTGAACCAAGAGCCAAACTGCTATCGAACGCACAACACAAGGTGCACAGGAAAGCTTATTTGGTACTCTGTGTGGAACAGACCGGTGAATTTTCAACACGTTGGTCTTCAGACGTTACAAAAAAAAAGGACATAAGAAAATGCACAAAACAATATTCTCTAGATGGCTATCGAGCCGGAGAATGGCAAATCGAAGTACAGAAGTGAAGAAGTGAGGATTTGTGAGGACGGACGAGGGCTCCCTTTACCCTATCTGTGCACCATCTGGACTTCCTCAAAATAATCTCATCCCATACTGCTAAATCTGTCTGCTTGGAGCCACCCAGTGTGCCTATGGATGAGCGTATGAAAGAAGAGGGGAAAATTAACTTTCAGACGCAATGAAATTATGAGATCAGTCTTCTCTCTCTCTCTCTCTCTCTCTCTCTCCTTCCCTCCCCCCACCCTCTCTCTCTCACACACGGCCTTGGGATATGGATTTCTGGTGGGTGACCTGTGTGCAGGACTACAACGTTCTGCAATACTAAATGGCGGACAATACCATCCGGAAAAACCAAGCTGACATATTTTGCAACCCACCTTTATATATGCTGCACTGGAAATGACGATATGCACGAAACGACTCATAACTTGCATCATTCGCTTTTACCCTGTTCGTTGCAGTCGTTTATAAAACAAGTTTAAAAAAAAGGATACATATTTGATGTATGGGTTCCACAAGTAGCGGCTCCAGTGTAGCAGAATGGAATGTCATTGTTTCATTAAAGCTAAATCCCCCTCCTTGTTTAGTATATTTAGTTTTTACGTCTTCGAGCGTCATTGAAGATTTCTGTGCAAGACAGATTGAGAACATTTCTTAACAAATGAAGCGAAACACAAACAGAAAAAGAGAGTAATCAAACACAACGGTCAAAGTAATCAAGCGATAATAAAGACAAGTACGTTAATAGGACACACTCTTAGTTAAGAAGCCCCCCTCCCTCTCCCCCACATCAGTTCCCCTTCCCCCCGTGTGCATCAGAGTGACCGTTCCCTCCGTTGAGCGCCAATCAATGACACAAACCTGTTAACTCAACTTGTGCTGCATTCAGGTCAGAGTTCGGGCTTACATCAAAGGTCAAGTAAAGTTTGAACAGTTGAAAATGGCCCTGGCTCTGTGAACAAAAAATTGAATCTGAAAAAAGATGATTTTATCCTCGAATTTGTGGTCAGTAAAGTAGTTCAATGCTGTATGTCAGCAAAATAGCAGAATGACGCATGACTTGTGGATTCCCTGTTTTTCTACGCCATTTGTAAGGCACATGGATTTTGGAGTGAAAAGTCTAGCGGACGACAGGAAAATGAAGGGTCATGTGGATCTGCTTGCATTGAAAAGGAACCAGACATGAGATCTGCCTCGTAGTCAGGTTTGGTGTAGATCAAGGACTGTATTGTGTGATGAATATGTTTTAGAACTGTCTGATATTCTGAGAAAAGCCATGTGCAGCACTGAGTGTAATGGAGAATATATAGAGTTTTGGCCTACACTGGACTCGGACCTGTACAGAGACACATCGGAGTTTTGGAATATTTGTCCTCTCTTTTCTTTCATTAAAGGAGATGTAACGGCCTACATGCCAGAACTGTGTAGAAGAAAATGTGGAACATCGGCGTAATACAAATGTAATTACCGTATTTGCGCGGTGTTGTGGTGTTTAATGTCCCGACGATCTCAGCGGGCAGTGGCAAGTTATGTCGTCTGCTTGGCTCGTTTCGAACAACGTGTCCACCGCGGCGCATGCGTCATCAAATTTGCTAACTTTTCGGGCCAGAGAGCCGTATTTGGCAGCAACCGCAAATAGCAAAACGTGAACTCATGTTGCGCAGAACACAGCAGAAAAAAAATGTAGGCAAGTACAGAAGGATCGGAAAAAAGTAGGAACTGAAGAAAAACAAGAAAAAGACCGAAAAAAGCAAGAAAAGATACATAAAATACAAACTGAATTCATGTATGCACGCATGTATGTATGTATGTGCATGTATTTATGCTTGCATGTAAGTATGTTATTTTTGTCTCTCTGTCTTTGTCTGTGTGTCTGTCTATTTCTCCTTTTTTTCATGACATAATTATTTCTCTGAGCCTCATGAGACTGTCTTTAAGGACAACAGGAAACCGCAAGACAGTGCTATACCCCCCCCCCCTTCCCCCTCACACACACCTTAATACACCCCCAGCCCTTCTTCTCGGCCCCCACACTTTCTTACACATGGACATCCACGGCAGACGCACGCACGCACATTGTATCGCACATTTGTTTACTGAAACTTAGACGCTAACTCACTCACTCAAACACACCCTCCCTCTCACACCCCCAACCCCCCCCAACCCCCCCCCCCCCCAACCCCCCCACCAAAAACACACACAAATATTACACACACACACACACACACACACACATATATATATATATATTTACATACATACACACACTAGCGTGCACACACACACACACACACACACACACACACACACACACACACACACACACACACACACACACGTACGCAAACAGCATATATTCCCTCATTCACTCACTCTCTCACTGACTCACACTCACTCTTTCCCTTTCCCTCACCAACTCAGTCACTGACTCACTCACACAAACATTCACTCACACAAACATTCACTCACACAGACATTCACTCACACAAACATTCACTCACACAAACATTCACTCACACAGACATTCACTCACACAAACATTCACTCACACAGACATTCACTCACACAAACATTCACTCACACAGACACAGACAGATGTACAGGCTGGCACCGACAACACACAGACTCAGAAAGACAGACAGACAAACAGGCGCGCGCACAGACACAGACACACAGACACAGACACAGACACACAGACAGACACACACACAGACATACAGACATACAGACACACACACACACACACACACACACACACACACACACACACACACACACACACACACACTTACGTTGTTGAATGGGAGAGGGTACGGGTGGAAACAGGGGAAGTGAGACGTGGGTTGCGGTGGAGTGGGGGTGGGGGGGATGGGGGGGGGGGGAGGGGAGCGTTAGTTACAGTCATAACAGAGTCCGACGTGACAGCAGAACAGAAGCCTTGGCTCCAGTACACTGTGCGTCATCGACTAGGGATTAACAGACACACACACACACACACGAAAAACAAAAGATCCACTCCCACGGCCTTTTCAAAGGGAAGGAATTGGAGAGAACTATAAAATAGGCACTCTGGCTCACCCACCTCCGCCAGCTCCAACCGGCTGAAGCCGGTTTCGCTGTTGCTCCGCCGGCTTACCCAGAATGCCTATTTTATAGTTCTCTAATAGTAAACACTTTACAAACATACATAATGTGTAGGATTATCTGTTTTATAGTTCTCTGTCACTGGACCGTTAAGAAGTAAACAAACAAAACAATGGGGACTTGGTTAACCATGCCTTTATTCTTAGGAGGGCTATTTGTCAACCAAGTTGGGATTTCATTCTATTGTGAGGAATGACTGGCTATTGAAAGCTATCTGAAAAGGGGTGGGATGTGTGTTTACACAAGCGTAGAATCGTGGCACGTTGTTGAAGATTATTCTAAGTAGCCACCAAGTGCACTTATCAAAAGCTTGATTCAACAAACAAGACAATTGTATAAAGTACACCCGGCGGCCGCCTGAAAAGGCAGCCTAAAAGTTTATAGCTGGGTGTTGAATAGGAGCATTGAAGCAAGTGGAGCAGAGCCCCGGTTATGCATAACCGTTATTTTTAGAATCATGTCATTTCCCCTTGCTGGGTGGTTTGTGAATGTTGCTGCAAGAAGAAGTTGACGCAGAGCCCCGGTTATGCATAACCGTTATTTTTAGAATCATGTCATTTCCCCTTGCTGACATGAAGTGGCGTGTCTTGAATAGAATAATCCCACAGAGCTTGATGTGCAGCGTTTGAAACTCTAATTTCCTGTGCTAATTCTTGTGAAGAAGGACTACCTAGTAAATCCTTCTCTGAAAAAATGCTATCTTGAATCAATCAGCAAAGTTTTAAAGTCACAACGCTTTCCTGACTGGAAATCACACACGCAGCACACCAACCCAATGTGAAAATGACAAGACAGCTAGGTTCAGTTGCTAACAACACAAGTGCTGGGCGGAAATGTCGTCACTGTTACTAATCAGCTGATTCTATCTAGTCTTGTGATTGGGGGAAGGTAAGAAACATGTTTTGATATGTTTAGAAATTTAGCCGCCTAAATTTATATAATGACGTCTAACGCCTGTACTGAACGACGCCGGTGGGGAATTTAGCCGTCTAAATTTATACAATGCCGCGTGGCGGCCTGACGCCCTTATGTGTAACTTGACACGAACCCGGAAACAGTGCGACGCTTCGACTCGGCAATTATGCAGTTGAGTAAGCCGGGGCCAGACATGTCTGGCCTAGAGTACTACATAAAGGCAGAAGGGAGTTGTCTCCCCGGAAAAGAATGTAACAATTAATTGTGAAAAAAAATCGTCATTAAGTCGTTCTAGGTTCTTATTCAAGTCGGCATCACGTTCTTATTCAAGTTCTTATTTAAGTTCTTAACAAGTTTTTATTCAAGTTCTTAACAAGTCAACATCAAGTTTTTAACAAGTCATCATCAAGTTCTTAACAAGTTCTTATTCAAGTACTTATTCAAGTACTTATTCAAGTTCTTAACAAGTCGTCATCAAGTCGTCATTAAGTTCTTATCAAGTTGTCATTAAGTTTTTATCAAGTTCTTATCAAGTTCTTATTTAAGTTTTATCAAGTCGTCATCAAGTCGTTATCAAGTTCTTATTCAAGTCACTTATAATTATT
Source organism: Conus canariensis (assembly GCA_033310375.1). Lineage (NCBI taxonomy): Eukaryota > Metazoa > Mollusca > Gastropoda > Neogastropoda > Conidae > Conus > Conus canariensis. The sequence goes on along the minus strand of CM065729.1, from coordinate 31,401,594 downwards.
TATTAAGTTCTTAACATATTATTGCATATCAAATGGATCAAAATGAGATTTTGTTGTTGGCAGTTCTGGCATGCTTTTTTGTTCGGCTTCTGTATTTAGTGGCTGAGATTTTTTTGACTGCTTTGGTTTTTGCTGGCGTTGTTTATATATTTTATAACCGTAATAACCACCCCCAGCAGCAATGACGCCAAAAATGACAACTGTTTTAAATTCAATATTCCATGACGACTTTGGTGTTGTAGACAACCCTGTTGTTGTAGGTCTTGAATCAACTTGTTCTTGTGTATTTACAGCTGGCATTGAAACAACTGTTGGCGTTGGCGATGTTATGTTTTCATTATGAGTTATATTCTGTGCTCGGAACATTAATTTTTTTTGTTTGTTCCACTCTGCTAATTTTTTTCCTGCTGCAACGCGCCCAGGATGAGGAGGCTTTTTACTGGTCACTTTCTCCATCAATGTTTTCTGATTCTGATTCTGCTGATTTTCTGGCTCGGTCATTTTGAAGGGAAACAAAATCTATATGATTAAAAGTAATTAATCCCATGATTAATGGCGATAACAATGTTCCAAATCTGTAATACAGATCACATCCTAGAGACTCTAATGTCTTTGTTAAAACGGGATCCTGTGTTAAATCATACATAAAATCTTGTTCAGAATCAATGGGAGCAAATCTACTAACTAGTTTAGTGTACAAACTAAGAACCGTTTGCCCAACACTTTTTACCATTCTTGACCCCAGTTGCGCTTCATACCTGTTGTGATACTTTACAATGTCTTGTGGCGACATTTGTTGAATCTGTTCTATGCTGAATTCATTTCCAAGGTACTGTTTTGTTTTTCCACATGCTGCTAAAGAATACAGCCTTTCCTTTTGGCGCATAATAGCTTGGTCATCAACTTGATCATTTGTAATCATAAGTTCAGGAAGTAGATCATCGCTGTTCATGTTTTTTATTAATTATAATTATTTTATTTTTTTAAAAATGAGCACCGAAAAAACTATTACTAACCTTGTATACCATTCTGCTGTTATTGGAGGCCTAAGTGTAGGATACACAATGCTTGGTAAAAGCCTGTTAAAAATAAAACCAGCAGATCTTGGCAAACTAGACTTTGAAGACTCAGCAAAGCTGATTGCTGTTATTACAGCTTCATTTGCTACGAAAGATTTTCTAGTTAAGCAAGTAATAATTCCAGACAGTATCAATATGTAAAATTAAAAAAAAATACATTTATAAAAATGGCTTCACTCGTAATGATGATTGGTGGCGCTGTGGTTAATGCGCTTGCTTTTAGCGGAAGTAATTACGCATTTAGTAAACTACAAAATAACAATGAGAGAAAAAGACATAACAGAGCTATGGAGCAACTAGCTGCTGCACAAGACACCTATGAAAAGCAAAGAATGGAGCAGTTAGATTTTATTAACGACAGACTTAAACAACAGGGACATGCAGCTTACACATTTAAAGATGTTGACCAGGCAATAAAAGAATATTTTCTAGTAACAGGCAAACAAGTTGAAACATTGCCCCCACCAAAATTTAGCGACTTTTATCAACCATCAGAAAAACAAAAGATGCAAGAAATATTGTTTATTGTCTTTGGCATGACCGCTGTGTATTTTGTTGCACAAAGTATTGGCTGAATAAAAATGTACAAAATCTATTATTCTCCAAAAGGATATTGGAAGGGAATAACAGCAATTAAAAAGCTTAGCCAAGCAGCGGGAGTCAGTGAACAAACAGCAAAAGAATGGTTATCTAAACAAGCGATTTGGCAAATTTATTTACCAGCGCCTAAACGAATACAAAGACCACACTTTGTCAACACAATACCGAACGACACCCATCAAATGGATCTTCTATATTTACCCCATGATACGATTAGACGAAAAAGATTTAAGTACGCACTTACAGTCATTGACATAGCTTCAAGATACAAAGATGCTGAACCATTAACACAAAAGAGTGCTTCTGCTGTTGCTGTCGCTTTACAACTGATATATCAACGAGGCCCGTTAACTTATCCTCGCATGATTCAAGTCGATGATGGAAAAGAATTTAAAGGTCAAGTAAATCAATTATTGTTAAAACATAGAGTTACCATTAAAAGAGGCATTCCAGGAGTTCACAGATCACAGGGTTTGGTTGAAAACTTTAACAAACAGTTATCTGAAAGGCTTTTCTCCTACCAGTATCACAGAGAGCTGATTGACAATTCTCGCAACACAGAATGGGTTAGAAGACTGCCCTCAGTTCTACGTGCAATGAATAATGAAGAATTTAAAGGTCTAAAACCAGTACAAGCAATCAAAAAACAAAAAATAAATGTTGTTGAAGGAGAGTCTTCATCAAGCAAACTATTACCATTTGGTTTGAAAGTAAGGTACCTTTATTTACCGGGAGAAGCAGAAGGGGACACCCACATCAGGGCAACCGATCCAGTTTGGAGTGTTGACTCATATGAAATAAAAAGAATTGTAAAGATGAATCCGCCCGTGTATTATTTACGAGAAACTGACACAACAAAACGACCAGCCCCCCGAAGATCTTTTGTGAAGGAAGAACTGCAGATAATCCCTCCAGACACAGTTCCAGTCGCTTAATTATTTTTTAATTTAAATTAAAATGGCGGCAAGAATGGAAAAGGAAGAATCCTTACGTAAAATGGCACTGGAAGCAAGAATGGTGAAGGAAGAGTCCTTAGAAATAATGCGAAAAATATTTGATTATAATCTTGCTATTAGACTAATATTTAAGAAGATTGATTATGCCATGCTAGACAAAACCTCAAATTTTGATTGGGAGCAAGAATATATTAAAAAAATTCGAGCGCATTTAGCAGTAATGAAAAATAATTTGGTTGAATTGGGTGATGATATAGTTAAGCTTAACGAACTGTTTTAATCTACGCAAATACATTTGGGTTTAAAATGGAAGCTCAAAGGGAAATGGCAGAAATGGCAAAGGAAAAGTCTTTAAAATTAATGCAAGATTTATTTGAGTATCAGTATATCATTAAAGAAGTATTTGAGAAGATTGACAATCCCTGGCTAGAACAATCGCCAGACAATCGCTTTAAACCCCAAAGCTTTTATTTTGATTTTGATTTATGGAAACATGAATATTGTGAAATGACAAAAAAAATTAAAGCACATCTAGCATTAATAAATAATATTAATTTTGCTAAATTAGATGATGATATAATTGAACGTGCGATTGCTGAAAAATATAAGCCCATATGATTATACTATTCTCCAATGACCAATTGCATATGAAAACTCTGGATTAACAAATACTCTTTTTGTGTTAGTGCGGTCAAGAGACCGTTTTGTTACAACTGTTGTGTTAATCTCATGCAGATTAGATCGCAGCTTGTAATTGTCATGATGAAAAGTCTTATTGCCAAACAATGCTTCTTTGTAGTTGTCATGGGATATGCTTGACTGCACAGCGCTGCGAGATATTCCCTTTGCTTTTTTAACAACTTTTTTTTGGCTTGAAAGACTGTACATTTTCGACCTTAAACCAATAAACTCCTTGATCACATCTCCAGATAATTCATCCTTCATCTTACCTAAAACCTTTTTGTTAACAGTTGAATGCAAAGGCGAATCTTTAGGATAATCAGATGTGTCGTACCAACCGGCATGCCCTTTAGCTACTTCTAATTCCATGTCTTTATAGATATCTTCAGTAGGGATGTCGATTACAAAGGAATCTGTATCTGTGTAAAGTACTTTGGACTCAGGATACAAGGGTTTAAAGTAGTCGTAAAGAAATTCTAACATCAAAAGCTTCGACAGCTCTAAAACAGTAAACCCAATAAAAACGGGCTTATCCAATTTGACTTTCTTTTTTTTCATCATTATGCCAAAAAGCTGATCATGAAATCTTCTGAAGTCCTGATAATTAGGTTTAGAAGTTAGCTTAATGGCATCGTTCTCTCTGGTGACCAATCTAACATCTTTACGCTTGTGCGGATTCTCCATAGTCTTTCCAAAACAGCTGTTGTTCATCAACTTGAAAAAGTCTTTTTCTGAAGCATCTGTGGATTTAGTTCTGAGATCAGTGTTCTTCATTATGTATGGTTTCATGAACTGTTCTTGATCAAAAGCAATTATACGATGAACAGCTGTCAACTTCAAACCATGTCTTAAATAAAATTGTAGAAGCCTGTAATGGCAGACATAATTTTTTTTGCCTCGAAGATTAGGCACAAGTTTAGGTGGTTCTGTTTTTGCCATCTTTAGACTTTCTGCTGCTAATGGATAGTCATTATGGTAATCATGGAGTTTCTGAGGATATTCTAAGTCAACATCTAGAATGTATCCACACTGTTGATCTGGCGTCAAACTGCCCAACCACTTTAATGCTTTTTGAATATTATTCGTATCTGTGTACATTTTAAAGTTACGTAATGGAAGTGATTGCGCCATTGCCCATCCATACAGATTGTTTGCATCTAAATACATGAGATAGTTAGACCTTTTACTTGGATCATAGTCGTCCAAGTATTTGTTGTTTGCTTTACAGTAATGGTGCGACGCCATACTGATTCCCCCACGCAATCCGTTTTCAATCATCTGAAGCATTGGCAGGTTAGACAATAAATCAATTTGTACTCCAGTAAATTTTAAGAAAGCGTCCCAGCTCATCCCGGGCGCAGAAATGTAATGCGCGGGATCCAGGCTGTAATGTTTCATGCAGGTCTTTCTGTAATTTTCAAAGATATCCGCCAACAAACAGGTATCCGCCATTAAATAGGAATCATGATAGTCTCCCATCGTTTTACACTCTAACTTCTGCCACGCATCTTGAGCATGCTGGTAATCAGAATCACTGATGTCCTTTCCTCTAAGACTAGAAAAGAACGCGCCTTTAGGCGGAAGTGTATCTTCGTCAAACCTTTGCCAACTGTTCATGTACTCATAAGGGTAAACGCCCTTTCTAACAAGAGTTGGGTCAAAATATTCTTCTGTTATTGGGCAGGACTTTAAGGACATAGCCAGTGACTCTAATGAACCCATCATGTGTTGCATAGAGTCGTAGAAAGACATGTTATTTAAAGTGAAACACATGTACTTTTCTGATGACTGTGCAATGCATGACACCCTGAAGTCGCTGGTTACTGCTTGCATTATAAGGTGAGAGTCGTAACCTCGCAAGTTGTGAAAGAATATAGGCAGCTTCCATGTCTTTGGTTCAAACTTTAGTTGAAGATTGCATTTGTTATGTGCTGCTCCTCTAAACTTTCCACTAATGTGATCATGGTCTCTTACTGTTGGATTCTCTGCGGTGGCAACCAAGGCCGCCCCACAAATCCAACAGTGAGTGGCTGAGTCATACTGTTGTTGGTCTTCAGGCGTCATTATGATTTCAGATAAGTTTAGATTATTAGAACAGGCATTACGCACTTGCTGCATGCGTTTTAAGAAGTATTTTGCAGCATTTGGTCCTCTGTATAATTCTGGCTTTGAATGGGCGCCATCCGACCTAACAATGATGAAGGCAAATGAGCAAATCTGATGATTACTCATTAAGACTGTTTTAGGAAGTTTCTGTGGGGTTGGTCCTTCATAAGGAACAATGAGTGATTCGAAGTCTGCGTAAACAACATATGGACTAGTTTGCAACCGTTTCCAGTTCTTAAAACTAACTTTACTGCCTTCTCCGGGCGTAATTAGTTCTGTATCACAGTCAACTGGGCTAATACAATGTTTTACATGTTCGCTTGCTGCTTTAACAGATGGAATTCTTGTTAAACATTTTCTACAGAATTCTTGTTTGCTATGTTGTTTTGTAGTATGCACTAGTAATCTACTCATTGTGCGTATCAATGTGTAATGTGGTAGCCCTGTTGGTGAAAACATCAGTAGTAAGTCAACATGATTTTTGTCTGGTTCGCCAATCGTTGGACTGTTCTTGGACACTTTAATCGGCTGTAGATTTGTTTCCTCATCCCATATGTAGATATTAACAGTTATTGGTTTGTTTTGTTCTTCAAACTGATCAATCTGATTTACACTAACAGGAAAGGATATTCCTCTAAAGTTAAGATCATTGATGTAAGGTTCATAGTTAGACACTCTCTCTGCGTTTTTGCGGAATACATGCAGCCTAGCAAGAACGCACCACATAAAACATTTGTTGTCTGAATTCTTTATGTTTAGAACTGCTCGTTTTGCAACTAATGATGGAGGTAGTGGAATGTAAGCCTTGCCAACAATCGGCTCATACTTAGCCTGTTTTAATCTGATCTCTAAGACTTTACCCTCTGACCAGCCAGAGCCTCTCATTTTGGCTTCTTCAGCGGCCACATCAAACTGTGTAAGCAGCTGGTCTGCCCAACCAGGTGTTAAGTCATTAGAGGAAAGAATAGTCTGCTGTTTAGTTGAGACCCAGACTTCTAGATTTTCTTCATTTATTGTTATATAGTCGATTAAAACAACTAACCTTACTTTAACTGGAGGGTTTATTGTTAGTTTACTTGGAACTTGAGAAATAGCGTGTACAACGCTTTCCCGCACGTTTTTTGGATTAATAACTTCTAAATCAATCTCATTTAGTGCTCTTGACAAACGCTCTTCCTCGAGCATTGCTTCAAACAATTCATCTGAACCTTCATATATCTTATCCATGTTGAGTTTCTTTTCTAACTCAAAATATTTATTTAAATTAAAAAAAAAAAATACTTAATCAGAATCAATATCAACGGTCTTTTTGTGCTTGGACTCGTAAACTAAAGTATAAACGCCCTTTGGGGTTGTTAATGTGAGCTGTTTAGAACAGAGTTTAATGTTTCGTTTACTTTTTTTAAACATTCCTTTTTTATCTGGTCGGTGTTTGGCTGTTGAGAAAAAGTTGCCCTTGCCTTTCTTTGAAGATCAAACTTTTGTCTTTTGTAGTCCTCAAAATCAGCCTGTAGGCGACTAAATTCTTCATCCGTGATGTTCGAGTCGGCAAGTGCTTTATTTATTGTCAGTTTGAAGGAACTAAGTTTAGCTGTTATTAGTTGAACCATAGCTGTGTGCTTTTGGAGTTTAGCTTTTATTTTTTTGCTGACAGCACTTACAGCCAATGAACACAGGCCAAGAGTTAAAGACACACCACCTAGAGGTATAGCTACCGGTGCACCTACGCCTGTTGCTAAGAGACCTACACTTGTTCCTGCTGTTAAAGCACTAACCGCCGATGCTCCAGTATTAACATATGTAACAGCATTAAAGACAGCAGAATACCTTCGTTTGGTTTTACTGTATTTTGAAAGGTCCTGCTCTAGTTGGGTTTGCATTTGTGTTATGTTTGTTAATCTGAAAGTTTTTATGTCTACAGCAACAGAGTTCTCTTCTTTGGGCACTTTTGGATAAGTCGTAACAGACATGCTTTTTTAAAATAAAAATAATTTAGTATTGGATATCTTTTAATCTGTTATCTTGAATATTCAGCTGCGCATCATATATTAAAAACAAATGTACATTAAGTGGTTTATCACTCTCTTTTTCTTTATCAATTTGAATGTTTATTACGTCTTTAACTGTTCTCCCACTCCCATGCAACTGATTATCTTCTGTTGACCTTAGGTCAATCCATAAACCGTATTTCGTTGTTAAATATTCATCAAGTCTAACACTGTGAAGGTGTAGATCTTTAGACACAAGGTCTACTGTTGGATTTCTACACCTCCCGCCTCCAAACAATTTTCTTATTTCATCAAAATGATGATAAGGTTTAAGCCCGCTACCGTAGACTTGGTTAGGACTACCCTCAATTGAACATTGTACTTTCGTTATTTTAGGATTGATAAACTTTTCACTTTGTCTTTTGAATGGTTCTTCATCTTCACACAGCAATAAAATACCTTTAAGGGATCTTGCTGTGGCACTAAAACTAAAGTTCCATATTGTGTCTGCCCTGCTTTTAGGATATTTAGTATGATGAATCACTCTTTCGTAATATATTGCTAATTTTGACTGATATTGTTGCTCAATCAGCCTTGCTAAGTTAGGGTTGTTAACAATGTCAAACTCTAACGAGATGTCGAAAATGCTGTACTTTGCGTTAGAGTCTGTAGATTTAATGACACGTTTGTATTCATTAAAAGTTAGTTCATATGACAATCTGTCTTTTAATGCTCCTTGAAAGTATGGCGCATGCGCTTTTAACAACTCAAAATCTAAGGGTATAGAAAAGCGATTTCCATAAGCAAAACTTACAGCTTCATACTTGTTGCCGGCTTTAGCGTCTTCGGCGTCTATTCTGTGTTTTAGTGCTTCGTTATTTTCGATTCCTTGAAACGCAAGATCGGCCCTTTCATTATCGGTTAGCCATAGATCACAATAGATTAAAAATATGTCTGCATTGTGTAAAGAAAATATTTCTTGCCCCTCAAGTTTTATAGAAATTTTCTTAACGATTGCCCGTCCCAGATTCTGGACTACTGTCCTGTTTTCGTCTGTTGCTGATTCTAGTTCTATTTTGAAAGTAAGTCGTGCAGATCCCGGCACAATCACTTCATCTGCTCCTAGGTCTGGAAATTTAACAGTAAGAATTTGATCTGAATCAATAGTAGATGGATTATTTGGAACAATAATATTCTGTTTATTTCCCTTCACGCCAAAGGGCTCTTTCAGTCTTCTATGCGGGTCAAGAATCGAGCCATATGCTTGTGACATTTTTTTATAAAACAAAATAAAAAGTTAATTATTTAAAAACATGGCAGGCATTGAAGATTATGATGTTTTTGATCCTGGAGACGACATGAGTGAAATGACTCCTTTGACACAACCATCGCGCTCATTGCGACATGAATTAACAGAAAGTAAGGTCAGATCATTGTACCAAAGTTTAGGCCAAGAACCTCCCGAATTTATAGACCCTAATGATTTTGAAACAAAAAATGATCACTTGTTTTTTAAAAATGATAAAGGTGAACTTGTTCAGCTTACATCTAAACCAGACCCATCAAAGTTTTTAGCAAAGACTACAATTAGACAAAGGCTCAGTGTGAGCGATCAAAATCGCCTTGGCATTGCTAAACCGCGAAGATTAGATAGGGAAGCAGTTGCTAAACTTCAAAACACACTACAAAAACTCCCAACAGAAAACCAAATTCAAAACATACCCCTTAAAGATTTAAGCCCAACAGCAGCCGAAATAATACAAGCAGAAACCAGTTTTTCAGAAGAAACAGCATTAAAAACTATGCACGATCCGCCGCTACTATGAGAGAAATAACGGCCCTTGATCATGCTTTAAGAAGCATCAGAGGCGAATTAACAAACAATTTAGCAAAACTGGGTGAACTAGATGAGCATATAAAAAGAGAAAAAGAAAAACTAGTTGAGGCTGATGACCACAACTTAGGACCTGGTGTTAAAGAAAGAATAACACAAAGACTAAAAGATCTTGAACAAGAGAGATCAGCAAGACTAGAAGTGTTGTCTAATAACCGAGAACAATTACGAACTCAAGTGAGCAGAATAAGAGAAACTATCCAAAGAATTTTATATGAAGACACAACGTTAGCAGAACGAATAAGAACACTGTTTAGAGAGCAAGGTGTCACATTAGCGAGCGTTATAACAGCCTTAGGATTTGCAATAAGTACACTGGTGTTGGCTATTACAGGCGGCGGTGGTGGGGGAGCAGTGCCACCAGGACCACCAACTCCGTCGTCAGATAAATCATGGGTAAAAAAACAACTCGATCACCTTGCAAACTTACTAAAAAAATTAGCCACTAAGGCCATAGACTCTTTACCTAGCATATTAGGGGGGATCGTTAGCTGGCTTTTGTCTACTGCAAGCAAAGTAGTTGGCTTTATGGCCGAGCACTTATGGTCATTAGTTGTCTTAATAGTTGGGTTACTTTATAGTAAGATAAAGACCAAGTAATCCTAGGGCAGTTAATCCAATAACAAGTGCTGTCTTTTCATATTCATGGGGGTCGCTTTTATTCACCATGGGGATTGGTTGGGGGTGGGGTTTTGAGGGGGGTATTGGATGGGGTTTTGGGGCCTTGGGGATTGGTGGGGATTCTTTTTTTATTGCTATTGCTGGCTTAGAATTTATGTCGTTTTTTCCGACCTTCTCTTCTTTACCAGCCACAAGGATTTCATTATTATAGTTTATTATTGTTCCTATCTGGAGTCTGAGGTCAGAAGGCAGCATGTATAAACCAGTGCCAACAGCAAAGTCTACTTTCGATCTTGCGTATTGCAAAACATTTTGGTACCTTTTAATACTTGAAGGCAAATCAATTGCAGAATTAATAGAATCCTCTAAATTTGCTAAATACTGTTTTTGGGCGTCAAAGCCAGTAGAAGGATCAATTATGTTTGATCTCGTTTGTGCTTGCGAACCTAGCAAACACCAAACATAAGTACGAATAGAGTCGTTTATTCGTTCTATTCCCGCTTTTGTTAGACCCTTAGAAGTATCCAAAATAAATGTTGTCCATGCTGTTTTATGCTCTTGCTCTATGGACCCGAGGTGAACAGTTGTGCCTGAAGAGAAAGATGTGTAAGGAGGATTCCAATCATAGTTATACTTTCTATGCACGCCCCAATAATAAAGAGTGCCTAAACCATGATTAAGATCCAACTTTTGTCTAAAGTCTGTCTTTGGGTCAATATCAAATTCGTTACAGATCCTTTCAAAAGCCTTGTAATCTATTCTGTTGCTGAATGGATTAAACGTTTTGTCATTTGGTAATGGTGCTTGCAGTTCAGATAAAATACGTCTGAAGGTGTAATATAAATGAAATCTATACACTGACCTCACCAAAGGATCAAGATGATTTAAATGATCAGCATACGACACTCCACACCCAGTTGATGCGCAAAACACAGCAAAGTTTAACTGGTTCTGATAAAACTGCATCGGATGACTGAACCACACTTTCGGGATGTAGTCTTTTTTAATAGGAGGGTTAAGATAACGATCCAATGGAGTACTAACCTTTACTTGAAAGGCGTCAGTCTGAGTCACAGAAATGTCGAGGGTATCAGTTGTTATATCTTTAGGACTGTAGTGCGGTCCAACAGAATATTTTGCATTAGTATATTTGAATGCACTCATTTTTAAATTTGTTTTAAAAATGTTTGTAACAATAACAACTCAAGACAGTCCTTCGTTTTTAGAATATGCTATTGATAATAACTGCGGAACCCAAAGGGTCGCACTCCATGAAATTTTTTACAAAGTCGTATGGTTTAATATAACTGAATCCAAGGAGAATAATAAGATTAAAAAATTTGATAATAGAGGAAACTTAGTTAGCCAGTTAACCATACCTGATGGTTATTACGGGTTTTGCTCGCTAAAAGAAGCAATGAGTAACTTCGACATTACTCTCAAACTTAACAATGCAAATTTGAAAATAATGTTGACATTCAAACCTGAAGAAGAAGTAGACCATTACCTTTTTGATGTAGAGCTAGCTAAAATGTTAGGCTTTGCAACTGACAATCATGGTTTTAGAGTTACATCAGACAAAACTACTTATGAGGGAGAAAACCCGCTCGATCTTGCATTACATTCATTACTCTATGTTCATTTGGACGAGCTGAGCACTGATGAAAACTTATATGATGGAAGGCCCTCAACTGTTTTAAGAGCTCTTCCATCAGGGAAAGCTGCATATTGCGATTATGAAATTATACAATTCCCTAATTTACAGTTTAAAAGATTAGCTTGTGGGAGGGTCAGATCATTTAATATAAAGATCACAGATAAAACAGGGAAAGTCGTAAAATGTGATAACCTGCACATTGTTTTAGAAATAAAATAATACGTTGTTTTAAAAAATGTCACGTGGACCAGACGATTCGGGGGTCACATTAGCGCCTGAGAGGTGTGTAACTTTAGAATTAAAAGACCTTGCAGACGTTGAGGACTTTGAACAAAACGGTGAGATAGGCACTTTATATGGTTTTGAGTACACTAAAGATGGTTATTATAAGCGCAAAGAGGTTGACGACAACAAAAGGTTTCCTAAACTAGAACAACTACGCAATGTAGAAGCAAATAATGCGGGTCAGTATGAATATAAAATAGTTCGAAAAACTGACAACAAATGGCACTTAGAACCATATTTAGAATGGGACATAAAATTTGAATTCTTAAGCCCATTTACATTTTTTGACCGTCAAAAAAGTTTCAGAAAAGCATTGAACTCTGGCCCTTTACATGTAAGTCTTATGCCAGAGGACAACAGTCGGAAAGAGATCGAAATAAAGCCGTTTGGGGACAAACAGTACATCCTCCACAGAAGAGAATCGGTTTTAAAGAAAGCTTCTACAAAATTACAGTTCATTCCACGCACAAAATTAGGAGACACGTTCACAATGATATTTAAAATTTCTGTCTTAAAAGATGAGGCGAGAAATGGAGCTCTGGGCGTCAGTGACAATCTTATGAAAGGAATTCTTATTAGCTGGCAAAACTTAGACATTGACAAACTTAAAGTTACTGTCGTTGTTCTTTACAATGGCGAGGATATTAAGGTCATAACAACAAGCAACAAAATTGATATTAGTTTAAATAGAAACGATCTTACAGAACTGAACTGGATTAATCTTACACATTTGGGCCTTATAGGGTTTTATTATACTGAACAAGTTTTGACAGAGAGTATGATAAAAACAATAACTGGATTAGATTAAATTCTGTTTTAAAACTATGGAGCAGACAACTTTGGTGTCAATGCCGATGTTAAACTTTATGACAAAAACCCCTCATTGTTCATTGATTTGTGGACAGACTGGTTGTGGAAAAACAATATTTGTCCTCGACCTATTACAAACAGTTTATAGTTATAATTTTGATCATATTGTAATTTTCTGTCCGACACTTAAATGGAACAAAGCATATCACGATAGAAAGTTTATATGGACGGATGATGAAATCTATTTAGTTGACCCTAGCAATAAACTGAGTGAGTGTTTAGAACATTTTTTTAAACTGTTTGAGGGAACGCAGACATTATTTATTATAGATGATTGTTCGGCAGAAAAGGATATAGTCAAAAAAAGAAACACTTTATCAAAACTAGCTTTCAGTGGAAGACATGCTGGGATAAGTGTGTGGATTTTATGTCAAAAATATAACTCAGTTTTAAAAGACTTTAGAGAACAATTAAAGACAGTGGTTTTATTTCACATGAAAGACAGAGACGCATTTGATGAATGTATGCGTGAAAATGATGTTATTGAAAACGATCAAGAAAAACGAAGGATTAAGCAAAAACTTAAGTCTCAAAAGTTTTCTAAATTAGTGTTAAAAACAGATAATCCTACACATTATGTATGTTTGTAAAGTGTTTACTATTAGAGAACTATAAAATAGGCACTCTGGGTAAGCCGGCGGAGCAACAGCGAAACCGGCTTCAGCCGGTTGGAGCTGGCGGAGGTGGGTGAGCCAGAGTGCCTATTTTATAGTTCTCTATTGGAGAGGAGTTGGGAGGTGGGGAGGGAGTGAGGGCAGGGTCGGAGGGAAAAGTGGTGGGACGGGGGATAGTCGGGATGAGTGGGAAGAAAAGAAAAACCCGAAAGACCCCCCCCCCCCCCGTCCCCCGTCTTCCACGACTGAACGACTAAGGAAGAAAGATATCGAGTGATCAATAATTCAGTTTGCACGCAAGCGCCAGCCTTTGTTCGGAGTACAAGATACCTGTGTCTGTTATTTTCTTTGTCTGTCTGTCTGTTGTATTTCTTTCTTTTTTTTGTTTTTTGTTTTTTGTTTTCTTTCTTAGCTTCTTTCTTTCCCCTTTCTTTACTTTTTTTCTGTCTATTCTTCTCTCCGTTTTTTTGTGTGTCTGTCTTACGGTCTCTTGTATTTCTTTCTTTTGGGTTTCCTTTTTTCATTCTTAGCTTCCCTCTTTACTTTTTCTTTTCTTTCGTTCTGTCTACTCATCTCTCTGTCTCTGTCTCTTTTTTCTCTGTTCTTTCTATTTATTTGTCCATGTGTTTGCATGTGTGTGTGTGTGTGTGTGTGTGTGTGTGTGTGTGTGTGTGTGTGTGTGTGTGTGTGTGTGTGCGCATGTATGCATTTTGCTGTTTTTTCCTTCTTTTCTTTTTTCTTCTTTGTTTTGCATAAATAACTACATAATTCAGAAGACAATATTGATTGGAAAAACCCACTCTTTAGCTTCAAATGCATGTACTGTACAGGAATACAGGCGATACAGGGACACTACTACGGTCCTTCCAAGAAAAAAGATGCGTATTCGAAAGAAATAGACATGTTTACCACTTTGAACACAATAATAGCTTTTACATAGTTACAATAGAACCGGGGGTGATAGACAAACCTTTTCTCTGTCCTATCTTCTGCGCACACCAGTGGCTTCACCCCCACGCCCCTCATTCCGGCTTCCAATCCACAGCCACACCCTGGCTTTTGTCCCAGCCCGGCCCCGGCACCGGCAATCCACAGTGAGCAGTGTCAAGCCGTCATGAGGCAGCCTACCAAAGGAGACACTGCACTGCTGTCGAGTCACTTCGGTGGTGTTCAGAAGTGTCTGCTCAGATTCAGCTTACGCAGCACACCAACTTATAAGCTCCCTACTGTTAATCATTATCACTCAGTCGGGTAGCCAGTGTGAATGAGCGTCCCTTGGCTGTGGGTGCCACCACGCTTGTCTGACTACAGTCCCCATTTACTCGCCGATACCGGCGATCTTGACACGAGCTCACCGAGGGCGTAGACGTGGGAACAAATGGAAATTGATGTCACACTGAGAGCAGAGTATGAAGATCCGTAGACTTAAAAAAAAGAAAGACTTTCTTCATGCTTAGATGATGCTATCGATTCAATTCTGGTCTGAGACTGCATGAGGTAAATAACACTTACTCGGGGATGACAACTAGAACTTTCACCTGCAGCTTACGTTCAGCGAGTGCATGTTTTGTTTCCAAATGAATGATTTACTCGGTCAATCAAGCAATCTACGTAAATGCGCCGGTTCGGTAACAATATGAAATTTGGGAATTGGGTGGAAAAAAAAAACAATAGAAAATAATATATGGAAAAATATAAGTGGAGGGTTTTCCCCATCGACTTTCGTGTTACATAACAGCAGAATATTTAGGTTTGCCATCTCTTTTGATCAAAAGAAGAAGAGTTTAAAAGTTTTAGATTGCAATCAAGGTTTGATAATCTGTGTTTTTTTTTATAATTAACATTTTGTATACTCAGACATGATTGTTGTATTGTAGGTTCTTACAATTTGATAAAATGCTTTTTTTTTGTTTTTGTTTAACACTGCAGCTGTCTCATTCTCTTGCTGTTTACGTCAACATTTTCTGTCTCACTTGCCCTTCTGATCCAAACCTGTTGACATGCTTTGGGCAGAAAACCCTTGCAGAAGACCGTGCATCGAACAGCCACATTTCAGGATGAGAAGGGCCTCAGGTGGAAATCGAATGGGCTCCAGAGTCTGTGAAGCTCCTTGTCTTCACCTGCCATGTCTGCTGGGTTCATGCTTAGAGGATCAGGATCCAGTGCAGATTTCCAATGGCTGTCTATTGATGAGCTGACTTTTCTTCTTTCGTCCTTCAATTTGTTGCAGACTCTGATCGAAAGACGGATCCAGGATTGGTTTGAAATGGTGGAGGTCTGCGTTGTCTTAAAGCGTCCTGGGAGTTTACTTTTTTTTTTTTTTTTTTAACAGTGTTTCAAACAGTTCGATTACACTTACATCATCATCATCATCATCATCACTGGCCGATCCAGATCTACACACATGTCTTAGGCTTGGCTTTGTACTTGTTAAGGTTAATGTGCCGTTTGTTTACCAAATGACGTATACACAAATCGTAATGATTCTGGAGGTCTAATGAGGCACAAAGTGCCAGAAGCTTTCAGGAATTGTTTCATGAATATTCTGAGCATGTGATAAATTACAACACATGATGCATTTTGACTGGCTGTGCTACGTCATAATTCTCGAACAATATAGAATATTCCGTGAATATTAGTTGGCTAAGCTACACAATGTCTCTGGAACTTTCGATATTATTATGTATAAATTATTGAGAAAACGAGTGTGCGAGGATTAGCGAAGAAAAGAGATTGAAAATGAATAGTAGACTACGCATTGTGACAGTGTTGGGGAAGGTCGTGTCTCTTTTTAGGGGACCGTTGCGATAGCTGTATGAATATTGATCTGTGAATCATCTGCTGCAGGGAAAGACTTCTGAACTTGTTATCAGAGTCCACCTTTTCTCTGTCCGAATCTATTCGTCGAGAGGTCAGACCCAACTCTTGCTAATCTACCTTCGCTCCGCCGCCCGTTCACTGAAGTGTCATAACAGTTGAATTCTTCTTCGTCGTGACCCACATTTCAAGAAGCACTCACAGAAACTGACCTCCCCTCCCCCCCCCCCCCCTCACATCACGAGTTACCCTCTGTGGGGATGTAATTAGCGCATGCCACATGCTTCTGACGTTAATGATAGGGTTAAAACTGTGTCATTGTCACGGGGGTATATCCACTGTTGGCTGGTAATTGCAATTCCAACGGTGGAACAGGACCCAGGTTCCGCGCCAGTGCCAGATACTGATGTAGAAAGAGCGTTGGTCAAATTACAGCAATACAGAGGACCGATCAAATTACTGCAATTAAGAGGGTAGGTTACTTAACAGCAACGAAGTAGGGAGATCAGATGATAGCAGTAAACGGTAAATCACACAGCTGAACAGTCGGTCTGCACACTTATATTGAAATTCTGCCTAGTGCGTATACACTACATTACAGCTGCAACGCCACGATGCCAAAATGTACAGGGAGAGTTACAGCTAAATAGGTGAATTAGTAAACGAATATTATATACAGAGATGGGAAGAAACAATCCAAAAGAAGTGAACGAATGAGAAAGAAAGAGAAGAAATCCAAAATTAGTAAAGAAGTGAATAAAGAGATCAGAAGAAGAAATCCAAACTCAGGTACGTGGGTTTATACAGTCCTGTCCTGTGGAAGTGGCGCTGATTCTGGAACTAGTCATGTCATGCATTTTTACTTCACAGCTGACCGCGGGATTCGCGGAACGGGGTAACAATAAGTATTACCCACCAAAAGACTGTGGCTCACACGGCCGGCTAAAATCTTAGCCTGGTGTTTCGAGTCCCATTGTCGTTGGCGTTATCGCATGTCTGTCTTAACGTGCTGTCGTTCTGGTGGTTTTTGCTTGCCTATCTTGACGTGCTGTCGGTTCGGTGGTTATCGCTTGCCTATCTTAACGTTATGCCGTTCTGGTTATTGTTTGCCTATCTCAACGTGTTTTCGTTCTGGTTATTGTTTGGCTATCTTAACGTGTTTTCGTTCTGGTTATTGTTTGTCTATCTTAACATGTTGCCGTTCTGGTTATTGTTTGCCTATCTTAACGTGTTGCCGTTCTGGTTATTGTTTGTCTATTTTAACGTGTTGCCGTTCTGGTTATTGTTTGCCTGCGTTAATGTGTTGCCGTTCTGGTTATTGTTTGACTGTGTTAACGTGTTGCCGTTCTGGTTATTGTTAGACTGTGTTAACGTGTTGCCGTTCTGGTTATCGCTTGTCTATCTTAACGTGTTGTCGTTTTGGTGGTTCTCGCGCGCCCATCTGAACATGTTCTCGTTCTGGTGGTTGGGGTATAGTGTTAGACAGGCTCCTCGCTCCTGTCTTCTGGAATGGAAGACCCGGGGGTACACCCAGTCTCCTGCAGAGGACGTTTATTTAACCTGAATGTAAACTGCCACCAGTCTGACCTCAGTGATCATGAATGGCTCGGTGGTGACACTCGTGCTGAGGGTGTCGGGTTACACGTGACGATTGCCGCCGAGATGGTCGTGCACGACACGTACACGCCGGTTCGATCCAGCTCTAATTCTTTCTGATTCTAATCGCTGGAGCCGACACACTACTCTGCGCTTTGCCCATGGTCTTTTAGGTGGCGGGCAGAAACAGGTAGGCGATTATTACGCTCAGCCTGCCCGCCCTCTGCTGGCACCTGCCAAAGAAATGCCACACTTCCTTCTAGCAGCGAACGCCTGAGGACAGGCAGATAAGGGACGGAGCTGGGGTCGAGGGGGTTGGGGGTGGGGGCCTATCCTGTGCGTAGATTGGTGAGTGCCATGGATGTTTAACACGAACTGTAGGTATGTATAGCATTGCATGTGTGTACATGTGCACGAGCGAAGAGACACGTTCACACGTGACGCTGACATGTGACGTTCATACCATACACGCCTGTACTAGCGCGCCTACAGATGTATAACACGAACTGTAGGTATGTATAGCATTGCTTGTATCTACATGTGCACGAGCGAAGAGACACGTTCACACGTGACGCTGACATGTGACGTTCATACCATACACGCCTGTACTAGCGCGCCTACAGATGTATAACACGAACTGTAGGTATGTATAGCATTGCTTGTATCTACATGTGCACGAGCGAAGAGACACGTTCACACGTGACGCTGACATGTGACGTTCATGCCATACACGCTTGTGCTAGCACGCGAACAGTCACATATGTGCGCTTGCGCGCGCATGTGCGTGTGCGCGCACGCACGCACGCATGCACGCACGCGCGCGCGCGCGCGCGCACACACACACACACACACACACACACACACACACACACACACACACACACACACACACAAATACAACACAAACGCAAACACACACACAGACACACAAACACAGACACAGACACAGACAGACAGACAGACACACACACACACACACACACACGCGCGCGCGCGCGCAACTACAAACCCTCCTCCCTCACACACACTTTCCTGACACAGACACACATGTGTGAAAGCCATCATAAAAAATCTAAGATGATTTGAACATCCCTCATGCAGAATCATGTTGAAACATATTCTGGTTCGGTTGAAATGTACCATTGAACCGTTGATTTTATTTGTAAACCGGAAAACCCCCAGTTTGATTACTGACCGCCAAACATATGGAAGGAACAAATGACGAGAAAGAAGCAGGGCGTTTCGACCGTGAGGTCTTTTGTAAGGAAGTAATAGAGGTCGACACACACCAAAACGACGGCTTTGATTTGCTGCGTAGCGAGGGCTAGGATGTGGGGTAGTGACCAAACTTTTTTTTCTTATCTTGATTCAGTTACCATATGCAGTCACTCAGCTTTCAGTCTCACCTTTTTTTTCTTTCCAAATTTGTGTTAAACTTTACCTTTAGCCATCTGCTGAAAAGGTTTTTACACTACCCTGTTTTCTCACATGCATTGTATTTTTATGTCAACAGTGAAACGTATCTTCTTGCAATAAAGATATAGAGGCGCAATATCCAGTCGCCAAAAAGTTCTTAGCTAAATTTCTTATGGAAATTTTCCAACTCAGAAAAAGATATTGCGAAGAAGAAGAAGAAGAAGAAGAAGAAGAAGAAGAAGAAGAAGAGAGAGGGCTTCTCTCTTGCTATGTAGATTCTTAGTGACTTAGGAAAGGGACGAAGGTGAAAGGCTCTTACAGGCGTAGTGTCATCCCATGAATTTCGTCTGCACCAAAGATACTATTGAAGAGTCGCGTTTTAGATTCACAATAACATCGCTATTGTTGTGTCAGTCACAGAAATGCTGTCATGACCGATGGATCTGCACTAAAACTTCAATAGTTCACCGTTAAACTATGGTCCATTTTCCCGCCAAGTTTTCTTCAGCTCGGTTCTGTAGTTTTTGTACGGATTGCGGATCCGCCTAAGGATCCAATCCACACACACGGATCCGCATCAACATTCAATGCGTTCATTCATGAGCCACGTTCTGTTTTCCCTACCAAATGTTGTGAAAATCAGCTGGATAATTTTCTAGGCAGACAGACAAACAGACACCGGTGAGACAGACAGACACCGGTGAGAAGACGACCTATTCGGTGGAGACAATAAGTTTGGGTCTATGGCTGGATGTGGTCTGTTGGGAGAGATCCATCAGAATGCCCAGGCGGTGTGTGCTCACTGGGGTGAGGAATGACACGTCACTTGTCGGAGCGGTGCTCCCGTCATCACAGGACATGGTCATGATCCAGTGGCGTTCCAAAGCCGCCAGCCAAGGGTGGCTTTAGCTCCCACCCCTACCTCCCACAAAAAAATCTTTTCCTCGACAACAACCAACCAAAACCAAAAAAAGCAAAAAAAAAAAAAAAAAAAAAAAAAAAAGAACAACCAACCAAAAATCTACCCAAAAAAACAGCAACAACATCCGAACACACACACAACACACACACACCACACACACACACACACACACACACACACACACACAACACACACTTGAAAGACATATTCAAAGACAATTATATTTTTCACTTTAAGCATTATGATTTGATTCATGAAAATCAGTCAGGCTTTAGAGAAAATCGCTCCTGCCATACGTCTCTTATACAGCTTACTGATTATTGCCTATCAAATATAAATAATAGCGAATTTACTGGAATTCTTTTTGTCGACTTTGCTAAAGCCTTTGATGTTATAAACCATTCCCTTCTCATAAAAAAAAAACAAAACTTGCACACTATAAGCTATCGAACCAGGCCATAGACTTCATTAGATCTTTTCTTACTGATCGTCAACAACTTGTTGAAATTTGTAGCAGACGGTCAGAATTACTCAATTTGGAATTTGGTGTTCCACAGGGATCAGTATTAGGACCTCTCCTATTTTCTATTTACATAAATGATTTGCCTTTATACATAGACTGTGATTGTGAAATGTTTGCTGATGACACTTCATTACAGTTTAGCAGTGATACTCCTATGATTCTAGTAAATAACCTTCAGAACAACATCGACAGATTGATTAAATGGACAGAAATGAATCACATGTCCCTGAATGCAAATAAAACGAAATGTATGTATGTAACTACACGGCAAAAAAGGCAGAAAATGAGGTCCCGTTCACAGCGCTATATGTCAATGACCAAAGGATTGAGGAGGTAACATCTCATAAAGTACTAGGGGCTATCATTGATAATGATTTAACGTGGTACGACCACATTACTGACCTTGGAAAACGTCTTTCTAAAAGAATTTATCAATTATCAAAAATAAAACATTTTCTGAATCTCCAGTCAAGGAAATTATTTTTTCATGCACATATTTTATCTCTCATTGATTATGCGTCTACCTTATGGGATAATTCTAGTGAAACAAATTTGAAACAAATCAATCGTTTACATAAGAGAGCTATAAAGTTGGTGCAATTAAAATCTAATTCCTTGACAGGTGATGACTATAAAAAGTTAGATATTCTTCCATTCAAAGACAGACTCTTCTTCAATAAATGCTTGTGCATGTATAAAGTAGTTAAGGGAATAGCTCCAAAGAAAATTATCCGAAACTTTGCAAATGATGAAAATAGACATGTTCACAAACTTTCGTTTCCTAGACCCGTAACAATCTTTACAAATCTAGCTTCATATATTCTGGAGGAACGGCATGGAACAATTTATCTTCTACTTTAAAAACATGTCCTTCTAAACTACTGTTTAAAGAAGCACTGAAAAAATATTTGACGGACAAATTATAAAGTAATTTATGATTATCTATATTGTTGCAGATCCTCTCTCTCTCTCTCTCTCTCTCTCTGTATTGTCTGTCTGTTTATTGGATTCTTTGTCAATGTTATCTGTCTCTCTGCCTATCTGTCAGCCTACCCCCCCTCTCTGTCTGTCTGTCTGTCTGTCTGTCTGTCTGTCTCTCTCTCTCGTCTTCTGTCTGTCTGTCTGTCTGTCTGTCTGTCTCTGTCTCTCTTTCTCTCTGACTGTCTGTCTATTGGATTCCTTGTCAATGCTATCTGTCTGTCTGCTTATCTGTCAGCCCCCCCCCCCTCTCCTCTCTCTCTCTCTCTCTCTCTCTCTCTCAAATGTCTTCATTGCCATGTTTGACATGTTGTCCATTGTCCGTCACAATATTGATTAATGGTTGTTAATTGTTTCATTGTTTTCATTACATTGTATATTTCTGATTTATACGTATGCATTGCTTCGCGTTTCTGGTTTTTCACTATTGTGATTGATATTTATGCTTTTTTGTGAGGGCAGGATGAAAAAAAGCTGTAAAGCTTATTCTTTTAACCCTCAATAAAGATAATTTTGACTTGACTTGACTTGACTTCACACACACACACACACACACACACACACACACACACACACACACACACACACACACACACACACGACTACGTGACAAACAGACGCCTTCTTCACTCTGTAACATTAGCCTTGACTCTTTGATGCCAGCAGAAGAGCTGTGCCCCTGCATGTTTCTTTCTCCCTACGTGTAGCTGAAGGTGGATAAGCTGCTTTGCCTGTCGGATTAGGCACCATTGATAGAGAACCACGGCGATTAAGGAGTTGCGTGCCCTTTCTGTCCGGACGGCAGGACAAGCTACGGTTCACTGATTGGTCAGCTCCGAGCGTTGACCCTTCCCCCCTCCCTTCAATCCTTCCCTGTCCACCCTCCGCTCTCCCCATTTTCTGCGTCCACCCAACTGTTCCACTAACCACTCTCCATCTCACTCCGTTCCCCTCACTGTTTTTTTTTTTTCTAATTTGTCCCAATTAGAGCACCTCGGAACCAAATTTAAATCTTGCCAGTCGAATCTTTGGTATTTCTATCTTTCTCTGTAACCTTCCTCTTTGTAAGTTGGCCTCTTTGTTCACCTGACTCTGTTTGCTTCTGACAATCCCTTATCCTGTCTGTGTATGTGATGTACACGTGTATGTGTGTGTTTGTATTTATAGGTGTATGTGTGTATGAGTGTATGGTCACTGTCTTCTGTCTCTGTATCTGTCTGTCTTATTCTCTCTCTCTCTCTCTCTCTCTCTCTCTCTGTCTCGCTCTGTGTGTGTGTGTGTGTGTGTGTGTGTGTGTGTGTGTGTGTGTGTGTGTGTGTGTGTGTGTTATATATATATATATGTTTGTATGTCTGTCTGTCTGTCTGTATGTATATATGTAGGCCTATCTATGTGTGTGTATGTATGCATGCATGTATGTATGGACGTACATATGTATGTATGTATGTGTCGTCAGACAATGGCGACTACAGTGGCTGTACCTTTCCATCGCTCTGCATGATTTCGCCATCTGATGTTTACCTATAGTCACTATCCTCTGTCTCTGAATCTGTCTGTCTGTCTTATTCTCTCTCTCTCTCTCTCTCTCTCTCTCTCTCTGTGCGTGTGTGCATTCGTGCGTGCGTGCGTGCGCGCGCGCGCTCGCGCGCGCGCGTGTGTGTGTAGTGTGTGTGTGTGTGTGTGTGTGTGTGTGTGTGTGTGGTGTGTGTGTGTGTGTGTGTGTGTGTGTGTGTGTGTGTGTGTTCGTCCGTGCGTGCATGTACGCATGTATAAATGCACGTGTGTGTCTATGAGAGAAAGGGGGACACAGACAAGCATCCAGTTTACGAAGAACACAGCTCCACCTTATGTCCAGGTCGGAACGTGGAGGGGCAGCAATGCGCCGCCCCCAGCAACATCACCTCCACGCCGGATCCTCATCTGCAGGACCTGCCCTGGAACTCTGCCAACACCAGCTATTCCGAGTGCTCCATCCTCTTTTCCAAGAGCAACCGATCCGGAGAAGACGCCGCCAGGTACCCGTGCCTCTTCGGCTACGAGTACGCTTACCGCAAGGAGCTGTCCTTTAGAACCGAGGTAAGTCTCGTGTGCTGACACCGTCACTGTACTGACATCAAACAAATCTAGCCCTGGCACTATAGATAAACATAATAACAGAAAAAAAGGATAGAAACAAATGACATACAAAAGAGACATGCACTAACCCACCCACACCCACACACCCACGAGAGAGAGAGAGAGAGAGAGAGAGAGAGAGAGAGAGAGAGAGAAGGACGTGTACACACACACACACACACACACACACACACACACACACACACACACACACACACACACACACACTTACGCGCTTTCGCTTTCACACGCACAAACTTTGGCGGACAAATTGATTTATTAAACATTCTGCATCCATTGTTAATTTCAGTAGTTTCCCAACCTGTACCCCTTTTCTTTTTTAGTTTGATACAGAAGTTTCAAATATCTGCACTAGGCAGCAGAAAGTTGCTTAGAAATCAAAGAAGTGTATGACAGTCACCACGTCAGTAAGGCTGTACAAATAAACATCAACCAGCAAACTGCATAGAAAACTGAGATCTAGGTTCAATGGTATACATACTTTACATACTACATATTTATTACATATTAATGAGTAATATATTTGAATAACTATTTTCTTTTAGTTAATACACCACTACCCCATTTCTCGAGGGAAAACCCTTGTTTCTCATTTAATTTAGACACTGCAGGTATTTCTGGTGAGTGGTCTGAGATTTGGTTCATAATCTAACCCGAAAGTGTGTTATTCCATTTTTACATAGACATGCAACAAAATATTACCTGGAATATTTGTTACATTGAATATCGACACAGTATTGTTGCATGATAAATATTTTCTATTTGCATATTTCGTTCATTTCTTTCCCCCTTTCTTCCCTTGAATGACCTATAAATATTGATTTAACATCTGGGAAGTTTGTGGTACAGACGTTATTTAGAACTTATAGAGAGTACCATTCTGTTTCATAAAAAATATATTATATCCACGATTTGAGCCCAAGCCAAAGCACGGCTTTTCCGGGCAGAAACCCCGAAAACGAGAAATAAAGAAGGCCGATTAACATGCTTTAAAGACTTCAAGATCTCTTGATTTCAGATCCAAAATTTTGAAGCATTGACTTCAAGAAAATGATCTTTTTCCTGTCTAATCGTTAATCCTTCCAGTTTCTTTTGATACAGTTTTCAGATTAGATAACAGAGATATGTAAATAAGGTAAAGATTAACAAAAGCACATTTTTTTTGTCACAGACCCATGTCGCAAGGACAATGCAGTGTCTTTTCATTGTTGGGTGAAGCCAAGGAGAATCGTTTTCCTACCAAATGTATAAGAGGATAATCGGTTTGGTACAGATAAAGTCCCTCATGTCGTTTTGTTTACTGTTAATTTAGCTTATGCAGGTGTTTAAGAAGCCACCTTTTCGTGAGTTTTGTGAAGTGTGACGTAGCACTTTTCGGTGGTTTGTGCATGAATTCTGTGAAATGTTTTATATATATGTTAAAGAATTCTCTTAATTCATTATGAATTCTATTAAATGTACACATGTAAATGTCCATTGCTCTTAGTTTCTGGGAGGCACTGGTACATTGTATTCTGATTGATGTAATTTTTTTTTAACTTCAAGTGTGAAAAACATGAATAGGAGGTTTCTGCCACCGTTTTTGTCTCAGTTGTTCTACATGGTCTTCATACAATGGAACCTGAGTTGGAACTTGAATTTAATCCTTCCATACCTTTTACGAGTGTGCAGGATAACAAAAAATATGATAAAATAACCAGACACACACACAGACACAGACACGGATTCAGACTCACACTCACGCGCACGCGCACTCACACACACACGCACGCACGCGCGCGCGCGCGCGCGCGCGCGCACACACACACACACACACACACACACAAACCAAAAGAAAACACACAATGTCAAAGAGGTCTAGAGACCGTAAATCAGTCACTATGGTACCAACATTCGAATGTCAATAAGAAAACAACAACAACAAAAAAATCCCAAACAAACAAAGAACAACAACAAAAGATAAACCAACCCCCAAACAATCACAAGCTATTGATTTCATTTAGCACAACAGCAGTAAGTCATTAATGAAAGCTGCCATCATTGTTGTCATGGAATGCCATAAATCTAGACAATGTGATTTGTAAGTACCATCAACTGATGTCAATGAACCTTATGTCAGCAGAGTTTCAATGGCTGTGGTGATTCCAATAGTGTAGGCATGGTTTCGATGAATGTGGTGATTTTCATTGAACCTGGTGTTAGCAGGGCTGCCTGTGGTGCTTTCAATGAACCTGACGTCAGCAGGGTTTCAATATCTGTGGTGCTTTCAATGAACCTGACGTCAGCGGGGTTTCAATATCTGTAGTGATTTCAGTGAACCTGACGCCAGCGGGGTTTCAATATCTGTGGTGATTTCAATGAACCTGACGTCAGCGGGGTTTCAATATCTGTGGTGCTTTCAATGAACCTGACGTCAGCGGGGTTTCAATATCTGTGGTGCTTTCAATGAACCTGACGTCAGCAGGGTTTCAATATCTGTGGTGCTTTCAATGAACCTGACGTAAGCGGGGTTTCAATATCTGTGGTGATTTCAGTGAACCTGACGTCAGCGGGGTTTCAATATCTGTGGCGCTTTCAAGGAACCTTGATGTCAGCAGGGTTTCTATATCTGTGGTGATTTCAATGAACCTGATGTCAGCAGTATTTCAATATCTGTGATGATTTCAATGAACTTTTATGTCAGCAGGGTTTCTATATCTGTGGTGATTTCAATGAACCTGATGTCGAGATAATAATAGATAATGTTGCTTATAGCCCAGCCGACCGCAAATGGCCATATCAGGGCTGTCACCACGTTGTCCTGATGTCAGCAGTATTTTAATATCTGTGGTGATTTCAATGAACCTGATGTCAGCATGGTTTTAATATCTGTGGTGATTTCAATGAACCTGATGTCAGCAGGGTTTCTATATCTGTGGTGATTTCAATGAACCTGATGTCAGCAGAGTTTTTATATCTGTGGTGATTTCAATGAACCTGATGTCAGCAGGGTTTTAATATCTGTGGTGATTTCAATGAACCTGATGCCAGCAGGGTTTCAAGATCTGTGGTGATTTCATTGAATCTGACATCTGCAGGGTTTTAATATCTGTGGTGATTTCATTGAATCTGACATCAGCAGGGCTTTAACATCTGTGGTGATTTCATTGAACCTGATGTCAGCAGGGTTTCAAGATCTGTGGTGATTTCATTGAATCTGACATCTGCAAGGTTTTAATATATGTGGTGATTTAATTGAATCTGACATCAGCAGGGTTTCAAGATCTGTGGTGATTTCATTGAACCTGATGTCAGCAGGGTTTTAATATCTGTGGTGATTTCATTGAACCTGATGTCAGCAGGGTTTCAAGATCTGTGGTGATTTCATTGAACCTGATGTCAGCAGGGTTTTAATATCTGTGGTGATTTCATTGAACCTGATGTCAGCAGGGTTTCAAGATCTGTTGTGATTTCATTGAACCTGATGTCAGCAGGGTTTCAAGATCTGTGGTGATTTCATTGAACCTGATGTCAGCAGGGTTTCAAGATCTGTGGTGATTTCATTGAACCTGATGTCAGCAGGGTTTCAAAATCTGTGGTGATTTTATTGAACCTGATGTCAGCAGGGTTTCAAGATCTGTGGTGATTTCATTGAACCTGATGTCAGCAGGGTTTTAATATCTGTGGTGATTTCATTGAACCTGATGTCAGCAGGGTTTCAAGATCTGTGGTGATTTCATTGAACCTGATGTCAGCAGGGTTTCAAGATCTGTGGTGATTTCATTGAACCTGATGTCAGCAGGGTTTTAATATCTGTGGTGATTTCATTGAACCTGATGTCAGCAGGGTTTCAAGATCTGTGGTGATTTCATTGAACCTGATGTCAGCAGGGTTTCAAGATCTGTGGTGATTTCATTGAACCTGATGTCAGCAGGGTTTTAATATCTGTGGTGATTTCATTGAACCTGATGTCAGCAGGGTTTCAAGATCTGTGGTGATTTCATTGAACCTGATGTCAGCAGGGTTCACAGAATGTAGACCAGTTGTACATCACGCTCCATGTTCAGCCTCTCCAGAGTTTCTCTGTGACCTCAAGGCCTGGTTGACAGGGTCTGAGGTGTGCAGCCATGAATATACCACCCTTCCACCCTCCCAGCTCGTGCATCATCTGCAGGTCGTGGACATGACTGGAGGCTGCCCGGACTGTTCCCTGACCCACTCACTGGGCATGACGTCACTCACCGGATGCCATGTACATGGTGCAGGCGTTTGTTTTAAGATCCACAATGTCAGTGAAATGAGGTCGTGAGTCTCATAGTCTCGTGACTGACACGTCCACTTTCAATTTTTGTGGATTCACTTCTTGTCTGCTGGCAGTCTGGTCTAGCTCGGTCTGTTGTCCACAAGGAATGATGGCATGTCGAAGTCACTTCAGTCTTACCATTAAGATTACCAATGTGTTTAGTGGGTTGTACAAAATGCAGTCAGCAGCTCCTAAATCTACTGATGGGAATGTCTTTGTTAACATGTAAGTAGACAGCTTTGCAGCAAAATGCTGTATTTTTTTTAGCGACTTCGAAAATGACCAGAGCCATTCTTATCAGAATTCTTGTAAGGTATCTGTTTTTTCAGAACGCTGGATGCACTCGGATGGAAGACGTGAGGAAACTCTTTCACGAAGTTTATTTCAAAACCACAGGGTAGAATGTGAAACTGATTTTGTTTTTCATTCAGTATGTGTCCATTTCTTGAAGTGGTCCATTGTACATCACAGGATGTTGATGGTATATAGTGTTAGTCTTTTGATGACTCTGGTGCTTGAGTTATGTTAGTTTTAGCTATTGTCTAGAATATTGTTATATTCTTTTTAAACGATGGAAATTAGGAGTTCTGTAAATAAATTTCCTATTCAACAATTGTATTATGCAACATCAACAAACAGCATTCATGCACCAGAATCAGCACCTCCCGCTTTCATTCCCTTATATATACCTATACACGTAGCATAGACAATAACGTGATTTCGATGGAAATGGTTGTACTGTGAAAGGGGATTGAATGGTGGAAAATGTACTTGTTTCGTCTGTCAGAATAAAAAGCATGTTGAAGAGAAATCATCTTGTAGCAATGCAAAATCAGATTGATGTCTTTGTCTTCCAGAAAAAAGAATGACATGGAAAAACCAAAAAAGCGTATGATCATTTTTTGAAAAGATGTTTAAGAGCTGTGGTCTTTCATATTGTATAGTGAGTAATACGTCAACCTGTACATAGAGACTATTTTTTCACTTGACAAATAAGCAGCTGCATGATCTGAAACAAAAACCACTGCAATGTAGTTATATTTTGTGATCGTAGTTTTTTTTATTACGTTATGATGTACCTTGATTGTCATGATAACGTCTTTTGCATGGTACGTTTTCTTTTTTGCTATGATGTTTGTCTTTGTTTGACCATTGACTGTTCTCTGATCACCTGTTCAGAGAGCACAATATAAGCAGTGTTCATCCTTCAGGTGGCAGAAGGATGTCGGATTGGCCGTTGGGTGAGAGCGAGATGACCAGTGAGTACAGCGGGCGGGCAGGGTGGGTGACCAGTTGATGACGTGATCCCCACCCACCCGATTACCACTGCTGCTTCTGAGTCTGCTTTCGTCACTGTTCCGCCGTTAACATGCCGTAAACGGTGTAAGGTAGTTAACTACGGAGTAACCTTGATGCTGTTGTTGTGAACTGTGCTTTAGCCAAACCTAATTGTTGTCTATTTTCGCCCAAGAACAGACCTGGCACTGAATTGGAATGAAAATAAATGATACCCACATTTTATGTGAATGAAAATGACGAACGAAGCAAAGATGTCTGGAACTGTGTTTTTAGATGTTTTGTCAGGCAGGATCATCGCCACGCAGGCAGCTGTCGTCTTAGTGAGTCGCTTGCACGTCTCGAGATGCCTCGAAACCCACGAGAGAATGTGAGCTTTCCGGAGAGGACAGGTCATGCATTAGGCCGTCGGCCCGTCGCAGATTGGTAATAAATCTGGAACTGCGATTGCCTTATGCCATTGTCTTCAGGTGTGGTGGTGAACCCATCCTTTTCACCACGCTCAACCCTTCTGTTCGCCTCTGAAAAATTCCCTGGTCGTCGCCATGGTATGAAGCCGAGCATTCCTGAAAAGCATTCTTCACTAAACAAATGGCGGTGATCAAGAGCTTTGTGACCCTATGCATTGTTGCTGTAGTGGTTAGAATGGTCATCTGTAGGGTGTCTTTAAAATGAGGAACTGACTGTATTCTTTTTTCGCTTTTCAATGTCAGATAGTCGAGTGCTATTTCCAGGCTATCCCCAAGACACAAATGATTTTGGCAAAGCAGAATTTATTCAAACCTCATTACAGATTCATTGTTCTTAGGAAGCATCGAATGCTGATAGTCTAAATTATAATAGAAAAGCATTCGTTGGCGACTAACACTCCTGAGGAATGCATACACCAGGGAGAGAACGTCTGCGTGAGGCTTGTGCTTCACTGCTGTGCATCATGTGTATCCAAAACCACGTGGAAGACAGGTCATTCTTTTGCTTGACCATTACCTGAAATTGGTCATCGTTTGCACAGGATAATTGAGATGTTTCGTAAAGTTTCAATATACTGTGAGTTCCTGAGATAAGTTCGGTCCTGTTTTCTGCACCGGCTCTTCTTACTGGTTCCCAGAGGTCTGTGTCATGAGAACTCTGACCAGCAAGAAGAGAGTAAATCTACAGTTTGGAGGCGTGTAAAGACTTGATATTTGATCAGTTGGCTCCTCCTCCAGCTCATTGTAAGCCATGGACAGAAGCAGATTTCACTGAGATTGTGAGGATATGTGGTCTTTCGCAAATATTTGAAGAAGCTTCCTGATTTATGACCAGTGTGCCTGTTTATGCTGCTAGAAGTGGCTCTTCATCAATTGATTGATGGAACCAGTGCCAGACGTGATTGAATATTGCTTCGAAGTACACACTTGAGTTTTCCTGAAGGAAAGATATCTGACTGCCAGAAATCTGACGTCAAAGTGAACATGGATATATTCAGAGGTTCTGTATTATTCATTTTCTCTACACATAAACAGATGCTAGAGAAATGCTGCAAGCCCCAGCACCTGGAACAAAGGCTTTTCGTGCCGCCGTGGCTTTGACTATTTTCAGCCTTTTCATGTGTCACCTAGAGGAGGACTTGCATATGAGAAACCGATTTTCACTCCATAAATGTAGAACACATTTTCTTATCCATCCCTGTTTTACATACGAAAGTCTGTACATCAATTTTAAAGAAAGCCAAAGTGCAAAAATGTCAAAAAAGATGGGCAGCATTGAATTTCTGTTAAAAAAACCCCCACCAAACAAGTAAAAATTGAACTGGAGTTTGTTTAAATGGGCGAAAGT
>CM065729.1:31337959-31365459 GCA_033310375.1 Conus canariensis | reverse complement strand
TTGTGGTCAGTCCATGGGGATCTTTTTCGTTGTTTCTTGTGGTCAGTCCATGGAGATCCTTGTCGTTGTCTCTTGTGGTCAGTCCATAGAGATCCCTGTCGTTGTCTCTTGTGGTCAGTCCATAGAGATCCTTGTCGTTGTCTCTTGTGGTCAGTCCATAGAGATCCTTGTGGTATCTTCTGGTCAGTCCATGGAGATCTTTGTCGTTGTTTCTTGTGGTCAATCCATAGAGATCCTTGTCGTTGTCTCTTGTGGTCAGTCCACGGGGATCCTTGTCGTTGTCTCTTGTGGTCAGTCCATAGAGATCCTTGTCGTTGTCTGTTGTGGTTAGTCCATTGAGATCCTTGTCGTTGTCTCTTGTGGTCAGTCCATGGAGATCTTTGTCGTTGTTTCTTGTGGTCTGTCCATGGGGATCCTTGTCGTTGTTTCTTGTGGTCTGTCCATGGGGATCTTTGTCGTTGTTTCTTGTGGTCAGTCCATGGGTATCTTGTCTTTGTCTCTTGTGGTCAGTCCATAGAGATCCTTGTCGTTGTCTCTTGTGGTCAGTCCATGGAGATCTTTGTCGTTGTTTCTTGTGGTCTGTCCATGGGGATCCTTGTCGTTGTTTCTTGTGGTCAGTCCATGGGTATCTTTGTCGTTGTTTCTTGTGGTCAGTCCATGGGGATCTTTTTCGTTGTTTCTTGTGGTCAGTCCATGGGGATCCTTGTCGTTGTCTCTTGTAGTCAGTCCATAGAGATCCTTGTCGTTGTCTCTTGTTCTCGTGCTACCTGCTCATGCCGGCTGCGATCTGATTTTCATCCGTTGTTTTGTATCGTCGAAAGAAGACGTTTGTGTTGAAAATTCGCCTCTCTGGTTTGCATTGTGCTTGTTAATGCACACGTGACGTTGCTCTCTGTGTAAGTTATTGCTATTTTGGTCGTTATCTGTTGTTGTCTGTAGACCAGTTGCCCACACAGGACTAAGAACAATCTAAGTTGAAAGAAGAATTAGTGCAACGCCAAACGAAAGAACGAACAAACTACAAAACAAAAACTACGCGTTTCGACATCTTTAGTCCTCTTCAGGGGAGACGAACAGCATTCAAGACAATGAAAATGAAGGACGAACAGACAGACGCTTATCTCCTCAACTTGGGCGCAAAATGGAGGTGGCTGAAAAAGACCGGTCAGGTGAAAACGCCAAGTGTTTGTTTTCTGTAAGTTTTATGCTCTTTTCTTTGTCGGTACAGAAATTCTTTTAGTCGTGTGTCAATTTTCGCCTTCAGCCTCCTCATTTTGAAACTAAGGACAGTCTAGAATATCCACATCGCTATGAGACACAACTTCGAGTCGTAAACTTGCTTGCAACATGCTGAGACATTTGCAGCCATCCCCTGCATCGCAATGTCACCATACGGTAAAAGCTGTCAACTGCAGTTAACGTTTCCTGTGTTATTTTTAATGTCACAATATGGTAAGATGTCGACGAACGTTTGGAACACGCCTGGACTACAACACGTACGTGACGAAATTCAGATCTGTGAAGGAAAATGAAGTCTGCGTTCCTTCGAACTAGATCACGACAACACACTGGCAATGACATGCTCTTGTCGCCTCTTAGGGAACCTGAAAGTAAGCTACCACACACTCATCTCCCCACCATCCATGCCTCTCTCCACCCCTTTGACCTCCCTGTCCTGTCCTTCTTTCATTACACTTGTGTTGAAATAGTCAATGTACTTCTCTTGTTTAAATTTCCTTCCTTCTTCTTTCTGTCTAGGTATGTGGACGAATCGCTGCGCTGGCTGATGGCTAATGGCAAGAAGGAAGCGGCGATACGTGTCATTGAGCGAGCGTCACGTGTGAACGGCAAGCAGCTCAGCGAAGTGCTTCAGACGCTGCAAGACAGCGAGAGCATGACGCTGCACTGCGGTAATACATCTGTACACCTTGTATACATCTGATGCATAATGCACGTAGGTGTAAAGGTAATACACCTGTATGTCTTGTTGCCTCTGATGGCTGATGCACCTAGGTATAAAGGTAATGCAGTTGTGTGTGTGTTATTACCTCTGATATGTGACGCACGTGAATATAGAGGTAAGTATCCCTTTACACCTTGTTACCTCTGATAGAGAGGTAAATATACCTTTATGCCTTGTTACCTCTGATGTATGATGCACGTAGCTATAAAGGTAATGCAGTTGTTGTTTTTCACCTCTGATATATGATGCACGTGAATATGGAGATAAACACACTTTTATCTCTTATTACCTCTGGTGTGTGGTACACACGGGTATTGAGGTACCTTGTTATCTCTGACGCATGGTGCACGTAGCTACGGAGATAATACATTTAAGTGTCTCGTGACCTCTAATGTTTTGTGCTCAGGGGTAGAGAGGTAATACACCTGTGTACTGGTGACCTCTGATGTATGGTGCACGTGGAGATGTAGGTACTATTCATGTTCAGTCTGTTATCTTTGGTATGCATTGCACATGCGTATAAAAGTAACACATTCTGAAAGTACTGACAGGAAGTGCTTGGATAGACCAGTGCACCTTGTTCCCTCGCTCCTTTGCAGTGGCGGCATCTCTTTAATTGTGGGCAAGAGCCTTGATTCCGGCAAAACTCTTCCCAGTCCACTCTGCACGGTTGTTCTGTCCACCCCTTTCTCTTTCTGCCAGGTCTGTTACTCTTCTGGACTGTTAGTTGTGGGAAGGTCTTGGAAGATCCACTTCGTCTTATCACATCTTACTATGTCGGCTTTCTTTTTCTCTGTTCCTCACCCTCACTTTACACTGAATCAGATAGTGCCTTGTGATTCTGCAAACTTCCGTTGTTAGTGATATACTCAGAACATAACATGCCGGCACTCTTTCGCAGCATTTCATCTTGGATCTTTCATTGCCTTTAGCATACGTACTAGAAGACAGATATTACATCGAATGCAAAAAGCGTCAGATTGCATCCGAGATCAGTGACCTTTGTATCTTCAGTTTGGTTTGATTTTGCCCGTGCTGCCTCTGTTCGTACTGTTCGTGCCATGAGTTCAGAGCTGATTTAGTTCTGACGGATGATGGTGCTGAGGTATTTGAACTGTTCCACACTCTATGACCGTTATCTTTGTCTCAGCTGGCTTTATGCTGTTCGCCAGCAGTTTTTTTTAGTCTGCTCTGATCTCCAAGCTTCATGTGGCCGATATCTCATTCCGGTGGTTTTCCAGTTTTTCGAGTTCCTCTTCACATCCGGCCGGCCTGTCAATATTACTGGAACCTGAGACCTGTGATGGTTTGTCCTCCAGTGCTGAGTGCCATTGTGATCGTTTAAGGCATGTCAGCATGCGTTCCAAGCCGGTGAACAATGCAGGTGATGATAGACAGCCTTGACAAACTCCAAACGATGTGTGGAACTAGTTTACCACGTTGCCAAATACTGAACTGCTATTCTTTACATACAGTTGCTTGATGATTCTGATCAGCGTTTGACCAACATTACATTTCTTCGCTGCTGCCCATAAAACATCGTGTTTCAACCTGTCAAACGTTTTCTTAAAGTCTACAAACTCGCGGTAGATGTCCTATAGATGTTGACTGTAATCGCGCACACAGCTAGTCAGTCGAACATCTGTTCTGTCAGACCTCTTCCACTGTGAAACCCACCCTGTTCCTCGGTAAAAGTTTCTTCTGCCTGTGGATTCAGTCTGTTTCATGTGACTTTCAGCATCACTTTACCTGTGTGGATTATTAGACTGTTCTGTAATTCTGGCTCTGCTGTGAGTTGCCTCTCTTGGGATGGGTGACGGGTGAGTGGCAGAGTCAAAGCTATTCTCCGGTCTGTCAGATTTTATAACAGGCTGTTGGTGAGAACATCAGTGACTGATTCTACTCCCTACGTTATCGGGTCAGTCTGAATGTTGCCAATTCCTGAAATTTTCTCATTCTTCACTGACCTTACTGCTGTTTCCGTTTCGTTACCAGAATTGATGATTTGTACTTTGCAAGCATGCTAGGGTTTCCATTGGTCCAGTTATAGTCTTAACATTACTTTGTCCACTTATTCATGATGTCTTGCTCTTTCTGAAAGCAGCTCAGTTGCCTTTTTTCCATAAGGTAATACTGACTCTTGAATGTCTTTGCTTTTTGAGATCCTTTAAAACTTGAACTGTTCACCTCCTGTAGTCCTTATCCAGGTTCTCCTCAGTATCTGTGCAATGCTGCTGGATCAGTTCCGCTTTAGCTTTTGCTTATGCTTTCCATTATCTCGTTGTTAGTTACCATGCTTCTGTTAATGTGGTCTTGACTTTCATGAGGTCTCTTTTAGTATCATAAATTGTTTTAAGATATCCTTTATGGTCCTATGTTAAATTTGCGTTTTCTTGTTGTAACTGCTGCCCCAGCTACTGCTGCTGCTACTACTACTGCTTCTTCTGCTGCAGCTACTACTACTTTTACTGCTACTACTGCTGTTGCTGGTGCTGGTGCTGCTACAACAACTGCAATAATAGCTACTTCTGCTACTACTACTACCACTACTACTACTTCTGCTACAACTACTACTACTTCTACTACTCTGTTGCTGTTTTTGTTGATACTACTACTATAACAACAACAACAACAAAAAGAGGCCTTCAAAGTGACGTGATCGTAATGGACTTTGCGAAGGCCTTCGACAAGGTCAGTCACAGTCTTCTCTGTCATAAACTGAGGCACTACGGGGTCAGGGGTCAGATGAACACATGGTTAGAAGCCTACTCCAAGACCGTCGTCAGGCTGTGGTTGTGGACGGGGCATCATCGGACTTCATCCTCGTGAAGTCTGGAGTACCGCAGGGCTCTGTCGTCGGGCCGTCTCTGTTCCTCACATATATTAACGACCTTCCTGAGAAGGTGGAATCAGACGGCCGCCTTTTTGCAGACGACACCCTTCTCCACAGAAACATCAAGTCATCCGAGGATCAGGGCATCCTACAAGAGGACTTGCACCGACTGGAAGACTGGGAAAGCCAGTGGGATATGTCGTTCCACCCAAAGAAGTGCAACGTCCTCAACATGACGCGAAGCAGAACGTTAAGGGAGAGTTCCTATACCCTGCACGGCCACACACTGGAGACTGTCAGCTCCACGAATAACTTGGCGTGACGGTACAGAGCAACGGCAGCTGGGATGCACACATCGATGCAGTAGCTGCAAAGGCCAACAGCACGCTGGGATTCCTTCGCAGAAACCTGAAGATCGGCTCCACCACCATCAAAGAAAGAGCTTACAAATCCCTCGTCAGGCCCATCCTAGAGTACGCCTCCACTGTATGGGACCCCCACCAAAAAAATGACATCAGCAAGCTCGAGGCAGTACAAAACAGAGCGGCGAGATTTGTCTTGAACAGACACCGAAACACCTCAAGTGTCGGAAATATGCTGGAGCAACTAAAGTGGCCCAAACTACAACGAAGGAAAAGAACTAGACTCGCCATGCTCTACAAGATCCGTCACAACCTGGCCAAAGTCGAGACGAACAACCTCATACCAAAGAACAGAAGAGGGAGAGGCCACAACCAAGCGTACAGAATTCCATCATGCCGCACTGACTACCGGAAATACACATTCCTGCCACGTACCATCAGAGAGTGGAACTCACTCCCAGATGCCACAGTCACCGCTCCCTCCCTTGAGGCCTTTGTTTCAAGGATGACTCGAACGTCCTAACAGCCCGGCCCCACCATCAGCCAAAGTAAGGCGAGTGATGGACTAGGGCTCTGCCGGTCGGGGTTTGACCCCGGGGGCCGCTTCGGTAGCCGGAAAGGCCTGGTCCTGATGCCTGAAACAGCTGATGGCTTCCCCCACCCCCATGAGCCCGCCGTCCCCACACACCCCCTACACCCCATTACCCCCCCCCCCTTTTTTTTTCATCCATCCTGCTGTGCTCCTCCACACTACGGTGTCAGAATGGTCAATGTGATGACCGTGGACACCTAACAGGAAGAAGAAGAAGAACAACAACAACAATTACTACTGCTGCTGCTACTACTACGACTACTACTACTACTACTACTACTACTACTACTACTACTACTACTACGCTGTTGCTGTTCTTCTACTACTACTGTACTACTACCACAACTGCTGCTGCTGCTGTTACTACTACTACTACTACTGCTGCCGTTGCTTCTGCTATTGTTGTCGTTGCTTCTTCCGCTGCCATACTATTGCTGCTTCTTTGGATAGTGAGAATAAGAAAACAACAATCGACAACAACAATAACAAGATGCAAAGCATATAAACGTACTCCCAGTTTATCTTGAATACGCGTGAGACATTCCTTAAAGAGGAAAAACCATTTTGGGCCGTTATAGACGTTAGTAACGGCTGTTCTGGTAAACATCGGCCATCATCTGTGATCCATAATGAACATACCTACAACAAATTTTCAGAAAGATCGGCCAAGTACTTTCTGAGATTTTCCATAAAGACAGACTGCTATGGCCATTATAGCCGTTAGTAACGGCTATAACGGTAAAATAACACATCAGGCATCATCCGTGACCCATAATGAACATACCTACAAATTTTCAGAAAGATCGGCCAAGTACTTCCTGAGATATTCCATAAAGAAGAAAAACCGTTATGGGCCGTTATAGCCGTTAGTAACGGTTATAACGGTTACAATAACACATCGGGATCATCCGTGACCCATAATGAACATACCTACACATTTTCAGAAAGATCGGCCTGGTACTTTCTGAGACATTCTACAAAGAAGAAAGACCGTTATGGGCCGTTATAGCCGTTAGTAACGGCTATAACGGTAAAATAACACCTCGGGCATCATCCGTGACCCATAATGAACATACCTATAATTTTTCAAAAATATCGGCCTGGTACTTTCTAAGATATTCCATAAAGAAGAAAAACCGTTATGGGCCGTTATAGCCGTTAGTAATGGCTACAACGGTTACAATAACACATCGGGCATCATCCGTGACCCATAATGAACATACCTACACATTTTCAGAAAGATCGGCCTGGTACTTTCTGAGACATTCTACAAAGAAGAAAGACCGTTATGGGCCGTTATAGCCGTTAGTAACGGCTATAACGGTAAAATAACACCACGGGCATCATCCATGGCCCATAATGAACATACCTACAAAGTTTCAGAAAGATCGGCTAAGTACTTTCTGAGATATTCCATAAAGAAGGAAAACCGTTATGGACCGTTATGGCCGTTAGTGACGGCTATAACGGTAAAATAACACATCGGGCATCATCCATGACCCGTAATGAACATGCCTACAAATTTTCAGAGATATCGGCCAAGTACTTTCTAAGATATTCCATAAAGAGCGAAAACCGTTATTGGCGGTTATGGCCGTTGGTAACGGACATAACGGTAAACTAAAACATCGGGCATCATCCGTGACCCATAATGAACATACCTACAAATTTTCAGAAAGATCGGCAGTAGTTTTGTCTGGAGCGAGTGGAACGCATTTTGACCACGGACGGACGGACAGCATTTCTCCGTTCCCATTGTAAAGTACTCCCTGTTCTATAAGAACTGGGAGTACAAAAAGAAAGAATAATCATCTCATCCCCTCTGTGCAGAATCGCTCTCGGCCACCCCATCCTCCACAGAAGAGGAGGACGAGGACGAGGATTCGGTGAGGAAGGAGGCGGCTTTGGAAGCCAACGCTGATGAGGTGCGTTCTGCCATGGAGAAGACGCTGTCCAAAAAACAGGCCGACAAACTGACCATTCTGGACATCTTCCGACACAAGTTCCTCCTGCGCAATGCCTTGGTCATCTGGCTGGCCTGGTCAGTGTGTGTGTGTGTGTGTGTGTGTGTGTGTGTGTGTGTGTGTGTGTGTGTGTGTGTGTGTGTGTGAGAGAGAGAGAGAGAGAGAGAGAGAGAGAGAGAGAGAGAGAGAGAGAGAGAGATGGTAGGCATAATCAGGCATGACATCAAATGGAAAGTCAGGGGAGTAATGTCGTAAAATGAAGTATAATCAATAGAAAATTGAGCTCTTTTGGCCAGCAGTGTGAAGTCGTAAAATCAAGTCAACACTAAATCGAAATCGTTTGAGGAGGAATCTTGAGTGGAATGAAGTCATTTGGTGCACAAATATGGCACCGTAGAGCAAGGTGTTCTTGTATGTCCTGTCTGTCTGTGTGTTTGTCAACATTTTCGTCAGGTATACATAGCCTCATTGGCGTTCAGAACAGTCAAATGTATTCCACTGTCAAGCTGTCATCTCAACATTTCATCTGGAACCAACACGTTTTTGCCCAGAAGTGGCCCTGGCGGTCACCTGCGCTGCAAACAAAGGTAAATCAGCTCAAGGGTCTCGTCCCATGGTTGCAGGTTCACGTGCGCCTTCTCTTTCTTCACCTTGTACATGATGTCCACCTCTCTCCATGGTAACCGCTTCGTCAACTATTTCCTGACTGCCCTGATGGAAATCCCTCCGGGTTTTTTGCTCTACTGCTTGGTGGACAGGTAGCGTGTCATCATCATTATTATCGTCAGTATGATTAGTATTATTATTAACATTTTTTGACTATCATTATTATAATTGTTATGAATGATATCATTGCTATCATTATTGTTATCATGATATCATTATTATTATTATCATTCATCTTCTTCTCCTCCTCCTCCTTCTTCTTCTTCTTCTTAGTAGTAGTAGTAGTAGCAGCAGCAGCAGCAGCAGCAGCAGCAGCAGCAGGAGCAGTAATTGCAACAGCAGCAGTAGCAGCATTCAATATCTTCCATCGGAACAAAGATTTTTATTTAGAATAGATCCAGTTTTAGGGCAGTTTTAGTACGTTTGAAAGAAACTGGGACACTTAATGTATGTTGTTGTTTTTTTTGATAAACGTGCCCAGAATCGGTTCCGACTGCGTGACATTCCTGGTGTGAACCCCTGCAGTCGGCTGTGCTATCGGCAACACGAATAGAAAAGCAATTGAAGCAGTAACAGCATGACCATCAACAGTAGTAGTAGTAGTAGTAGTAGTAGTAGTAGTAGTAGTAGTAGTAGTAGTAGTAGTAGTAGTTGTTGTTGTTGTAGCAGCATCAGAAACAGCAGCAGCGTGTAGGAGCGTTAGTAATGATAGTAGTAGTGGTAGCAGTTAGTAGATAGTAGTAGTAGTATTAGTGGCAATGGTGATGATAGCAGAAGTAATAGTAGTAGTTGTTGTTGTAGCAGTATTAGCAGCATGAGCATCAGTAGGAGCAGTAGTAATTATAGTAGTAATAGTAGTAGCAGTAGTGGTAATGCTAATGATAGTAATAGTAGTAGTAGTGCAACAGCAAAAGCAGCAGCAGCGGCAGCAGCAGCAGCAGCAGCAGCAGCAGCAGCAGCAGCAGCAGTAGTAGTAGTAGTAGTAGTAGTAGTAGTAGTAGTAGTAGTAGTAGCAGCAGCAGCAGCAGCTGCAGTAGTATTAGTATTAGTATTAGTGGTTGTTTTAGTGGTAGTTGTAGTGATAGTTGTGGTGGTAGTAGTAGTAGTAGTAGTAGTAGTGGTAGCAGTAGTAGTAGTAGTAGTAGTAGTAGTAATTGAAGTACTAACAGCGGGAGTTACATATCATGGACTTCCCGCTTCTTGCATGTCCAGTCTCAATGTGCCTCCTGTACAGACTGGAATGTGTCTGGAGTGGTCAACATGTCTGTGTAAACTGCAGAGCGGTCTCTGCAGCCAGCGGTCAGGTGATAGCATCGACCTGTCGCAGGGCAGGGATGCAGCGGAACTCCAGCAACTGTTCACGAGACAGGAGAAAGCATACAACTATAGGACAACTACTACTACTGCTGCTACTACTACTACTACTTCTACTTCTACTACTACTGCTACTAGTACTTCTGAAATGCTTTGTCTTCTTAATTAAACTTTTGGTTGATACAGTGTATGTATATAAACACACACACACACACACACACACACACACACACACACACACACACACACACACACACACACCTATCCCCCCCTCTCTCTCTAGCTCTATCTACACATCTGTCTGTTTGTCTATCTATCTACCCATCTATCTATCTATCTATCTATCTATCTATCTATCTATCTATCTATCTATCTATCTATCTATCTGTCTGTCTCTAACTAATTATCTGTCTTTCTCTCTGCCTGCCTACTTACCTATCTACTTACCTATCTATCTATCTATCCATCCATCTGTCTGTCTACCTATCTATTTATCTGTCTGTCTGTCTGTCTATCTATCTATTTGTCTGTTTATCTCTCTCTCTCTGTCTCTGTCTGTCTGTCTGTCTGTCTCCGCTTGCCTGCCTGCGTATTTACCTACCTACCTATCTGTCTATCTATCTATCTATCCAAAAGACACATCTCTCTTTCTATTTTTCTATCTGTGTGTGTGTGTGTGTGTGTGTGTGTGTGCGTGCGTGCGTGCGTGCGTGCGTGCGTGCGTGCGTGCGTGTGTGCTATCGCATACGCGCATTTATCAACAGAAAAGGCAGAAAAACAGCTGGTCGGGTGTTCTACATCTTAGCAGGCATTGGCCTTCTGGGAGGCGGCATCTTCCGGATCTTTGAAGGTCAGTCAATGCATGAACAGACAGCAGACCAAGGCACTTCAGATATCGTTCTTTCATGTTCTCATCAGTTCCCCTCACGCAGCCTGTATTACGTTTCATCATAAGAGGATAGAGAAATGTATGCGTTAAACGGCCATTTCTGTATCAGTTTCCCTTCTGACCGGTAGAAAGAGCTGTCTGAAGTTTTATTCTCGACACTGCTCTTGCAAATGGTCTGTCCGCACGCAAAGGGCCGCAACTCTCTGGTTTGTCGATAGGAAGACTAATAGCATGGTCTCTCCTTTTATGCTTGTGGTCTTGCGCCCTTCTGGTATCTCATCTTTGGCTTGTTTTCCATCCCATTTTACCACGCCTTTATATTTTCTTTCTGACTTTTACACACACACACACACACACACACACACACACACACACACACACACACACACACACACACACGCACACTATCTCTGTCTGTCTCTCTCTCTGACTGTCTCTGTCTCTCTCTGTCTGTCTGTCTGTCTCTCCCCCTCTGTCTCTTTCTTACCCTCTCTTTACATCCTCTTTCTGATTCTCTCTCTCTTCCCCCCTCTCTCTCTTACACACACACACACACACACACACACACACACACACACACACACACACACACATACACATACACTCACTCACTCACTCACTCACTCACTCACTCCCTCACTCACACACACAGTCTACTAAAACGCACATGCAAACTCAACGTCTCCCCCTGCTCTCCAATGTTGCATAACATTTTACATTAAATAAAAGTTATGCTTTACACCTTATCATATCCTATACGATCTTTCATTAATGAACCTTTGACATATCTTATAGCATCAGTAAATCAGATAAACTGCGATAAATTAACTTTGACATTGTTTG
This sequence comes from Conus canariensis, assembly GCA_033310375.1. Taxonomy (NCBI): domain Eukaryota; kingdom Metazoa; phylum Mollusca; class Gastropoda; order Neogastropoda; family Conidae; genus Conus; species Conus canariensis. The sequence continues at coordinate 31,354,033 of CM065729.1, read as the reverse complement.
ACACCATCATCATATCCCCTCACTTTTACATGAACTTATAGTGGTCATCTTTGTTATCAATAATCATTCATAATAGTACGCATTGTTACATGACAATGCCCCTAAACTTCTTTTATTGATGAAAAGCCACAATGTGTTATGCCCTACTCATATGCTTAATCTCTTCCAGTAATTAGTCTGTATTTCAGGTCGTCATCAAACCCCTTCACTGCCAATGACAGTTAAACTCCATCTCTCTTTAAACTGTTTTAACATCCATGAACCATCCATGAACCATCTTCATATATTAACAACCATCATAGTTTATGCCATTGTGATACTCCCTAATTTTCTTCATTAATCAACTACCGTCGTGTTTTATGGCATTGTGTGATCCCTTAATTTATTCATGAATTAACTACCGTAATCTTTTGTGTCTGTGTGAAAACGGCTGACCTCCTTCAAAAATTTTCCACCATAATGTTTTAAAGGCATGGTGAGATCCCATTTCTTCATATGTTAACCTCCATCATCTCGTGTTCCATTCATTAATCAGCTTCCATCATGTTTAATGCCCTTGCCCGCGGGTGGTCAATTTGTACCGGGTGGTCACTTTGTACCGCAACAGCCCTTATAATCTCCAACTTCATCCATTAAGTAACTTTCATCTTGATTTTATTCATCTTTAAATTCGTTGAATTCCTTCATTATTTAATATCTACCACATTTTCACCCTCTTATCCCTTTGCCGTCTGTTTGAATGAATAAATCCATTTCTTGGATTGTCCACTTTAGAAAAAAAAAGAAGTTGACGATCTATGAATGTTAGTCTGTCTACAGTAAAGGCCACGAATTTTGTCTGTGGTGTTACAGATCACTTGGCATTGGCCATCCTGTGTGTAACAATGGCCGTAGTTGTTGTTTATGGTGTTACAGATCCTTCTGTTATCTGATTTCTTGTCTGTATTACAGGTCTTTGTAAATCTATAGGGAAAGCCATGATTGTTGTCTGTGGTGTTACAGATCACGCTGTGCTGGCCAAGCTGTCAGTGGTGATGGCCATGATTGTTGTCTGTGGTGTTACAGATCACGTTGTGCTGGCCACGCTGTCAGTGGTGATGGCCATGATTGTTGTCTGTGGTGTTACAGATCACGTTGTGCTGGCCACGCTGTCAGTGGTGATGGCCATGATTGTTGTCTGTGGTGTTACAGATCACGTTGTGCTGGCCACGCTGTCAGTGGTGATGGCCATGATTGTTGTCTGTGGTGTTACAGATCACGTTGTGCTGGCCACGCTGTCAGTGGTGATGGCCATGATTATTGTCTGTGGTGTTACAGATCACGTTGTGCTGGCCACGCTGTCAGTGGTGATGGCCATGATTGTTGTCTGTGGTGTTACAGATCACGTTGTGCTGGCCACGCTGTCAGTGGTGATGGCCATGATTGTTGTCTGTGGTGTTACAGATCACGTTGTGCTGGCCACGCTGTCAGTGGTGATGGCCATGATTGTTGTCTGTGGTGTTACAGATCACGTTGTGCTGGCCACGCTGTCAGTGGTGATGGCCATGATTGTTGTCTGTGGTGTTACAGATCACGTTGTGCTGGCCACGCTGTCAGTGGTGATGGCCATGATTATTGTCTGTGGTGTTACAGATCACGCTGTGCTGGCCAAGCTGTCAGTGGTGATGGCCATGATTGTTGTCTGTGGTGTTACAGATCACGTTGTGCTGGCCACGCTGTCAGTGGTGATGGCCATGATTGTTGTCTGTGGTGTTACAGATCACGTTGTGCTGGCCAAGCTGTCAGTGGTGATGGCCATGATTGTTGTCTGTGGTGTTACAGATCACGTTGTGCTGGCCACGCTGTCAGTGGTGATGGCCATGATTGTTGTCTGTGGTGTTACAGATCACGTTGTGCTGGCCACGCTGTCAGTGGTGATGGCCATGATTGTTGTCTGTGGTGTTACAGATCACGTTGTGCTGGCCACGCTGTCAGTGGTGATGGCCATGATTGTTGTCTGTGGTGTTACAGATCACGCTGTGCTGGCCACGCTGTCAGTGGTGATGGCCATGATTGTTGTCTGTGGTGTTACAGATCACGCTATACTGGCCAAGCTGTCAGTGGTGATGGCCATGATTATTGTCTGTGGTGTTACAGATCACGTTGTGCTGGCCACGCTGTCAGTGGTGATGGCCATGATTATTGTCTGTGGTGTTACAGATCACGTTGTGCTGGCCACGCTGTCAGTGGTGATGGCCATGATTATTGTCTGTGGTGTTACAGATCACGTTGTGCTGGCCACGCTGTCAGTGGTGATGGCCATGATTGTTGTCTGTGGTGTTACAGATCAAGTTGTGCTGGCCACGCTGTCAGTGGTGATGGCCATGATTGGCATGGTGGGGGCCTCAGGACTCTTTGGGGCTGTGTTCTTCTTCACGCCTGAACTCTTCCCCACAAACCTCAGGTAGGCAGCCGTCTCCTCGGTTCTCTCTGTCTCTCTCTGTCTCTCTCTGTCTCTCTCTCTCCCTCTCCCTGTCTCTGTCTCTCTTTATCTCTCTCTTCATTTCCTTGTTTCTCTTTCTTTTTTGTTCTCTTTGTCTCTGTCTGTCTTTATATCAGTCTCTTTGTCTGTATGACTGTCTGTGGGTGTGTATATCTGTCCCATTGCATGTCTCCCCCTCTCTCCCTCCCCGTCTCTGTCTTTATGTGTTTTCTCCTAGAGACAGTAGTAGTAGCTGTAAAAGTGACAGTAGTAGTAGTAGTAGCAGCAGCAGCAGCAGCAGCAGCAGCAGCAACAGCAGCAACAGCAGCAGCAGCAGCAATAGTGGTAGCAGTAACAGTCGCCAAAAATGAGTCTTTGATGGAAGTCCAGAGAGTCCACAACCCCCCCTGAGCTCCTAATACAATAGCGTGCTACTGTTGCTGCCGTGTGCATGTGTGAACTCCGGATATATGGGCGAACTTAGAACGGTTTTTAAAGGAAGCTCTGTCTGCGTGTGTGGGTAGGTGACTGGGTACTGCAAACATTATCAGATCTTAGTTATGTGTGCTTTTGTATTTTGACCTACGAGATTTTAAGAGTTTGGAGTATTTTGAGATTTTAATCGAAATAAAAGAACATTGATGATTTTGGGTCAAGAGGTTTTAAACGGGTCACACCTGGTACCTGCTTAGATGGGTTAAGTCCACGTGTATCTTTGTCACCTCTTTCAATGTAATGTTGCTTCTTTTGAACAGTTGTTAGTGTGACTGACAATCCAATAGAGATGATGAAACCAGGTCCTATTCATCTTGTGAAAAGACTTTTAAAGAAAATTTATTGGTAAAAACAGATCACCATACATGAATTAGATGAGTTCAGAATTTTCCTATTCATGTAATTTTACATTTTCATATAGACCTTGGTGTTATAAATGTCCAAATGAGTTTGATTTACAGAGAATCAGCTTGCAAAACTGACGGGAAGTCTGCTGTTAAAAAAAAAATCTGGGAAATGTATGTCCTCCCTCCATTGCTTTACTTTTCACACTTAGTTCACGAGCTGATAGAAAGAAAATGTCTGCTAACACTGGTAACGTTTAGCCTAACAACAGAACTGTTTTTCAGTATAACTGCCATTGATCTTTCAGTCCGCTGGAATGTCATTATCGTTCAGTTGGTTGTGCCATTATTTTTCAGTGACCTCTCTTCTTTCTTCTCTTAATGGAACCGTGCCACGCATTTTTTGAAAGAATGTTATACTGGTTTAAAGTGTTGCTTTTTGTTGTCCATGACCTAATGAGAGTAAAAGAAATGAACCTGAATGCCCCGCACATTAAAACTGAGAAAAAAGACTGAAAGCGTGATAGAAAGATTGACAAAGAGAACTAGGTGAATAAGCAAAGAAAATGAAAAGGAAAAGGAAGAAAAAAAAAAGAAAAGGGGAAAAACAGTACAACAGGATAAAAAATGAATTGGCCAACATGTAACATTTTGTTTTTTACTTGCGTCGTTAGAGGAATGGTTTTGCTCTTTTGTCCATATGTAGTGAATGTTATATCATTTCTGAAATTAATTCATATATTTGTTCTTCTGTCTGACTTGTGTGAATTCATTTATTCGCTCATATTATGCTTATTTCTTGACGTTTCCAGGAATCAGTCTGTGGGTGTGTCGTCCTTTGCTGGCCGTATTGGAGGCATGCTTGCTCCGTTTATGACCAATCTTGTGAGTGTAGTCAATGGACACACACAACAGATAAACGGTCAGACAGTCAGACCGACAGGCAATAGGCAGGCAGGCAGACAGACAGACAGACAGACAGACAGACAGACAGACAGACACACAGACACACACACACACACACACACACACACACACACACACACACACACACACACGCGCGAATGCGCGCACACACACATGGATGGACACACGCACGCACTTGTCACATTATTCAACATAAAAAAGCCTATAACCACCTCTGCCACGACAGATTATTGTCTTCACTAAACTCTCTAAGCTTGTCTGGATGTCATAAGTTTGCTGTCAGAAAGAAGCATAAGAGCAAAAGCTGGACGTGAAATTTCCGAAAATGGGTTTTTCACATGGGTCAGTTATAGCCCCTCATCTACTCAATGTTTTTCTGTGTGATTGACCAAAATCTGTCATAGACAATGTTGTCCTTGTACAGTGTGCAGATGACATTGCATGTTCATGAAAATCAACATAAAGAGACAACACATAGAAGACACTGAAGTTGCCTTAGGAAGATATGAATTTTGACTTGACTATCTGAATGTTTAATTGATAGAAAATGGACTTGTTCCTTCTCCACAAAAGATTTATTTGGTAGTTTCTAATAATGGATCTGATCCATCAGATCTACCTTTCTTCCATATTGACAATAAAATCCTCGAATACAGAGCAAAGGTAAACATTTGGGGTGTATTTATCACTGCAAAATTAAAATTAAACTTTTAGTATTTCTTTACCAAGGAAGGAAAGTTTCAATTTCTAAAAGGTAATACGAAAGTAATATTGCGGTCAAAGAGTTGCTGCATTGAAACACCTTTCGTGAACACTTATACTCTCCAGTATATATATATATATATATATATATATATATATATATATTGGTCAGAATACCTCCCCTTTTTAGTGACATCCCTTACAAGGGTAAAATCAATAAATCAGTCTCTCCTTTCCCCTGCTCAGCTCTTACACATCTGATTCTTTATACCAGTCCGAAATAAATGTGAAGGACATAACAAAATCTGAAGTTCCAATCCCTTTTGTTTTCCTTAAGAATTTAAAAGGGCAACTCTTGACATTTATAACTGAATTTAAAAGGGCAACTGTTGACATTCATCACTCATTTAGAAAAAAAAAGACAGAACGACAATGAAAACACAATCGGAAAATTGGTTACACGCAAAATACATAGCTTTGTCATCATATACAAAAAGGGAGCCATTTTGGATACCGGTGAAGCAGGAGAAGCTTTTATTAGTCCACCTCCTAGAATGATAAAATCGTATTGTATTGGAAAAAATATATCCATTTTCACAGCTGAGCTAACTTCATTTTAATGTCTTTATAGTGTCTTCATTATTTTACTGAGCCTGTTGGTCAGGTGCTGTTCTGTGGAGACTTTGAGCAAGTCAAACCTCCGAACAAGGAAAGATTTTATCAAGGAAATCAATCACTTGCTTCACGTTTTAATCTAAAGGGTTACAATAATTCCTTTCTGCTGGGTTCCGTCTCGTTGTGGAATCTATTTTAAAGAGCATATTGATAGAACTGCGAAAAGAGGAGCGTGTAATATGAATGGATCAGTTGCTCTAAATATACCACTGCCTCTCAATGAGGGTGCAGTCTACTACAAAACGCATGCTGGAAATATTTCAGAAAAATAATGCAGACCTCTGATTAGCCCGTAAATGTTCATTCAAACTCGTGTGATTAAAGAGCGATATCCTCAATATATACTGTCGCTGTAGTTTGCATTATTCAACGGCGATAATTTCTTTGATTCACATGATCAAACTAAACATTCGAAAAGTAAGTTTTGTAAAATGCATTATGTATTTAATGTGTAAAGATTACAAATACTCGCGTTTTTATTGTGAGCATCTGGAACCGTTTTTTGCTTGTACTGACTGATCATTCCTCATATCAGGTTTTAACAAATGTATCACTATGACCCAAAATGCAGTTGAGTTACTCCATAATCCTATCTCAGGCTTCCTGTAAACAGAAACAGAAAGCATTATTGGATAGCAGTTAGTAGTTGAGTTTGATGTTATTTGTAGTGTTAGATTCTAGTTTTTATGGTTACTGTCGCAGTAATAGATACTATTTTCTTTTGTTGTCTAATGCCTCTTAATTTGGATAGATGTTAAATTGAGGAAACAATAACATGTTACCATGTGCAGACAGAGACAGCTATGTGGGCTAAATCAGTTTCAATACATGCGCAAGCTGAGATAGCCTTAAAGGCTGTACCACTCGTAGTACCATATACAGGCAGAGATCACTTTGTATATTGAATGACTCTCATTACCATATACAGGCACAGATCACTGTGTACATTAAATGACTCTTATAACCACATACTAACAGAGATCACTTTGTACATAAACTGACTCGTATTACCATGTACAGGCAGAGATCACTTTGTTTATTAAATGACTCTTATTACCATATACAGGCAGAGATCACTTGTACATTTAATGACTCTTATTACCATATACAGGCAGAGATCACTTTGTATATTAAATGATGACTCTTATTACCATATACAGGCAGAAATTACTTTGTACATTAAATGACTCTTATTACCATATACAGGCAGAGATCACTTTGTATATTTAATGACTCTTATTACCATATACAGGCAGAGATCACTTTGTATATTTAATGTCTCTCATTACCATATACAGGCAGAGATCACTTTGCACACTAAATGACTCTTATTACCATATACAGGCAGAGATCACTTTGTACATTAAATGACTCTTGTTACTATATACACAAAGAGAAAGTCTTATAGGCTAAACCACTCTCATTACCACGTGAAGGTAGAAATGGTCTTACTGGCGAAACCGATGTCAATAATGCACACACGCTGAGATAACTGTTTAGGCTAACTCAACCTCATCATCATGTGCAGGCAGAGATAGGTACATAGGCTGACCCACTCTCCTTACCCTGTGCAGGCAGAGACAGGTACATAGGCTAACCCACTCTCGTTACCCTGTGCAGGCAGAGACAGGTACATAGGCTAACCCACTCTCGTTACCCTGTGGAGAGACAGGTACATAGGCTAACCCACTCTCATTACCCTGTGAAGGCAGAGATAGGTACATAGGCTAACCCACTCTCATTATCCTGTGGAGAGACAGGTACATAGGCTAACCCACTCTCATTACCCTGTGGAGAGACAGGTACATAGGCTAACCCACTCTCATTACCTGTGCAGGCAGAGACAGGTACATAGGCTAACCCACTCTCATTACCCTGTGTAGAGACAGGTATGTAGGCTAACCCACTCTCATTACCATGTGGAGAGACAGGTACATAGGCTAACCCACTCTCATTACCCTGTGTAGAGACAGGTATGTAGGCTAACCCACTCTCATTACCCTGTGTAGAGATAGGTATGTAGGCTAATCCACTTTCATTACCATGTGGAGAGATAGGTACACAGGCTAACCCACTCTCATCACCCTGTGGAGAGATAGGTATGTAGGCTAACCCACTCTCATTACCCTGTGTAGAGATAGGTATGTAGGCTAATCCACTTTCATTACCAGTAGGATAGATAATAGCTACACCCATTACGTTAAATAGGTATGTAGGCTAACCCACTCTCATTACCATGTGGAGAGACAGGTACATAGGCTAACCCACTCTCATTACCCTGTGCAGGCAGAGACAGGTACATAGGCTAACCCACTCTCATTACCCTGTGTAGAGATAGGTATGTAGGCTAACCCACTCTCATTACCATGTGGAGAGACAGGTACATAGGCTAACCCACTCTCATTACCCTGTGTAGACAGGATGTAAGGCTAACCCACTCTCATTACCCTGTGTAGAGATAGGTATGTAGGCTAATCCCACTTTCATTACCATGTGAGAGATAGGTAACAGGCTAACCCACTCTCATTACCCTGTGGAGAGATAGGTATGTAGGCTAACCCACTCTCATTACCCTGTGTAGAGATAGGTATAGGCTAACCCACTCTCATTACCATGTGAGAGAGATAGTACATAGGCTAACCCACTCTCATTACCCTGTGGAGAGAAGGTATAGGCTAACCCACTCTCATTACCTGTGGAGAGACAGGTACATAGGCTAACCCACTCTCATTACCCTGTGCAGGCAGAGATAGGTACATAGGCTAACTCACTCTCATTACCCTGTGGAGAGATAGGTAATAGGCTAACCCACTCTCATTACCCTGTGTAGCAGATAGGTATGAGCTAACCCACTCTCATTACCCTGTGGAGAGACAGGTACATAGGCTAACCCATCTCATTACCTTGTGGAGAGACAGGTACATAGGCTAACCCACTCTCATTACCCTGTGCAGGCAGAGGACAGCACAGTACATGTAGGCGTACAAGGCTACCCTTCTCATTACCCTGTGCAGGCAGAGACAGTACATAGCTAACCCATTCTCATTACCTGTGCAGGCAGAGACAGGTACATAGCTAAACTCATCTCATACCCTGTGCATGGCAGAGACAGGTAACATAGGCTAACCCATTCTCATTACCCTGTGCAGGCAGAGACAGGTAAAAGGGTAACCCCTCTCATTACCGTGTGCAGGAAAGGTAAGTAGGTACATTCATTTTCTTCTTGTGTTGTGCATACGGTGGTCCCTCTCTTATTCCATCTGTCAGTGGGTTCCTCTTCTCCTTATTACCGGAAACGAAAGGGATAGTAGACTGCCGCACACAGTGGAAGACATCAAAGCATGAGAGAGCCACAGAGCAATGTGAAATGGAAGAAAATGAAAACGTTGGTGAACATATTTTTTCTTTTGGCCAGAAACAAAACAAAGGAAAAAAAAAGAAAAAAGAAAAAAAAGAAACAAACGGAAAACCTGAATCAGCTTGAGTTTGAAGGAAAAAGTGTAAAAATGTGAAAGACGTTTCAAATTCAATGGTTTGTTTTTTTTTTTTGTTTTTTTTTTGCCATTACGTGGTTTCTTTCTTGTGGGCGTCAAACCCTTCGAGACCACTCATCAAAGATGTGGAAATTCACGTTTGATGATTTTATCCTGGGCGAAAAAAGAGTCAAAAGATAGAAAAGATCAAAAATGGGATTTTGTGCTGTGTTTAGCTGCCACCGTTCTTTATACCGATTTTCACTGTTCAGTTTTGGTGGCCCAGTGTCTTGACCTTGGTTAGGGATATATTGATTGAACTGATTCACCGATTCTTTATATTCATTCATCCCATATGTATAGTCGACTGGTTTTTCGCTTTGTATACGGCAAAACCCCTCTGTAACAGCTGTAATATAGTTCTATGACTTTGTACATCATTTGAGTACATCTTTTAAACTCAGACAAAAAAGGATCTAGCTTGGTATAACCAGACGTCAGCACCTTTAGATCGTGGTGGTTTCATGCTGGTTGTTTCAAGCAAAAATGTCAGACTGGTGTTGAGAAAAAAAAAGAACAAGAAAAGAGAATGAAGGTTAGAAACGTCATCACAACCTTAAAAAAACCTCTTTCTATACAAAACACTTGCCATTTCATGATAGAGGATGACATTAAAAGTGGACTGAATAGTGAAAACTATCATAAAAACTACGGGACCCCTTAACTAAAGTGGTACTGGAATTTTAGCAAGATTGGTCCTTCAGCAGTACTGGAATTTTAGCAAGATTGATCCTTCAGTCACTGTCCTAGGTGATATGAGGTACAAATTCCACACATTGTGTTGGAAAATGCCTTGTAAGTATCTCTTTGAGGCATCTGAAAAAAAACTGACACAGTTTTGTCAAAATAGTTTGGGAAAGAGGCTATCGCCAACAGCAGCTTTGGAAGTGTTGGTCTGATTGTGCAGGGGGTATCTTCTAGCTCAACCTGTAGGTCTGGCAATGTCGGTGTGATTTGAAAACACCAAGCTGTGCTGGAAAGGAGATAAACAGCTTTCGGTAGGCGATGGCAAGATGGTAATATAATTTGTGTTGGCGGGGATGGGGAATGGCTGTGTGAATTTCTACGCGTGAATCGTACTGTTTTCTTGATGCTATGATCTTTGTGTCTAGATGTGAACAATGCTATCACCTTCATGCTGGGATCTTTGTGTTTAAGTGTGAATTAGACTGTCTTCTTGATGCTGGGATCTTTGTGTCTGGGTGTGAGTTAAACTGTCTTCTTGATGCTAGGGTCTTTGTGTTTAGGTGTGAATTATACTGTTTTCTTGATGCTAGGGTCTTTGTGTTTAGGTGTGAATTATACTGTTTTCTTGATGCTAGGGTCTTTGTGTTTAGGTGTGAATTATACTGTTTTCTTGATGCTAGGGTCTTTGTGTTTAGGTGTGAATTATACTGTTTTCTTGATGCCAGGGTCTTTGTGTTTAGGTGTGAATTAAACTGTCCTTTTGATGCCGGGATCTCTGTATTTGGATGTGAATTACATTTTCTTGTTGCTGGATTTTGTGTGTTTAGGTGTGAGTTATATCACCTCCTCATGCTAAGATCTTCGTGCTATTTGTGAAAAATACGGTCTTCTTTGATCCTGGAATCTTTGAGTTTAGGTGTGAATTACATTGTCTTCTTTTGACGGGATCTTTGTGTCTGGGTGTGAGTTATACCGTCTTCTTGATGCTGGGGTCTTTGTGCTTAGGTGTGGATAATACTGGCTTCTTGATGGTTGGATATGTGTGTTTTGATGGGAATCATACCATCTTGCTGATGGTGGGATATTTGTGTTTAGCTGTGAATTATACAGTCTTCTCACGCTGGGATCTTGTGCTTAGATGTGCATTATACTATCTTCTTGATGCGAGGATCTTCGTGTTTCCAACTGACATTTGTCACGTATCTGCTGATTAGGGCGTGTATGTAATCTGACAATCATTTGTTTTACGTCAAACTGTGTTTCCTGATCAATGATTGAAATTAAAATTATATAAAAAAAACATTGTCTGAATTGTAAATTTGTAAAAATGAACACATCGGATTTTTTGTTTCATTATCGGTAAGTATATGTGATTTTTTTAAAAATCATGTAACAAAATCATGCGGCTGTCATTTTCTATTATGTTTTTCACTATTGTATCTTTCAAAACACAAATAATCATGAAATCAAATACCAAAGCAATGCCAGTATGTTTTTCACTATTGTATCTTTCAAAACACAGATAATCATGAAATTCAAACATCAAAGCAATGCCAGTAATATGGCAGAGTAAAGATCATTTCCATGCACACAGTGAAGATCATTTCCATGCACACAAAAAATCTAGTGTCTGAAAATGAGTGATGAATTAACTCTTTGATTGCTAGTGGTTTTTATAATCGGAGATGAGGAACAGTGGCATTCTTGAGACGGAATGGGGCAGACAGATGAGGTAACTACATACCTCAGTTTGTCTGTCCTGCCCCTCTTCACAGGAAACGTCGACTCGGGTAAAGCAGTGACCCCCTTAAAGCAACGCCTGTTGTTACACTCCTTCACATCTGAAAACTCTGATCTACTTCCAGCATCATTCAGCAGCCAATGGGTTAACTTATTTCGCTCGTATGCCATGCTGCCACTTTAAGTGTTGTTTTCGTTCAACTATTCCACCTAGTTCTCCTTACCGAGCTCTTCTCATTCATTCTCAGCTTCTTGACTTTCCAGGCCCTCACAGTAATCGAAATGTAAAACGTTTAAACGATTTGAAAACTCTGATTAACCAATATAACACCCCTATTCCCACCACCACCACCACCCTCTTCAAAACAGAAGAGGAAAGCATTTAATTAAACTGGAAGCACAATGTTAAAGCACTAACATTTGAAAAAGAAACCTCCTCAACCTCCCACCCCATCCCCACCCCTCAAAAAAAGATCGAAAAAAGCAAATGTTCTGAGAAATAAGAGGTAGTTTTTGGAGAAGGAAAATTTGCATATGAAGACCTGAACAAGGAGAAGCTGAACATATTACAAAAATCATTAAAAGATATCTGATTCAAGAAAAAGATCTGCTAATGCTGATGTTCAGATTTGATTTAGCATCGATAAAATGAAAACGTCGAATTGTTTTCAAAACAATGTCAGTAGTATAATAAAGTAGTGACTGCTGTACTCGTCTCAAATAAATAAAGGGAAAAGGTGGCAAAAAGAGTACCTGGAGAGGGGATGACCGACGTTTCGTGTCGTAGACACTTCAACAGGGAATGGCAGCAGAGGGAAGATGTTGATGGTGGTTGACTTGAGTCACTGAGCGCAGTTCATGGTTTGAAGGGGTGGAAAGGGCAGAGGTGGGAGTGGTGGGCAATATTGAATGTAGGGGTGATCATGATTCACAATAGAAATGGGGAGTGTTAATGGACAGCAAAGGAGAGACAAAGGAAAGGGGAGGGGGGAAGGGGGGAAGGGGGGGAGAAAGAAAGGAGGGGGGGGGGGGGAAAGAAAGAGGAGGGCTGATGGTTTGGGGTGAGGTATCATTCCCTGACGTTGAGCCCATGTGGGCTCAAGGTGCCAAGGCGCTGTATTAACTGACTTTCCATGTATTTTCTGTAGTTCCCTTCTTGACGACCATTTCTCCAAAGGGCTGCCACTCTGATGTGGGAAAGATGGTGATGGTCCGAATTGAAGTGGTTTGCCACAGGAGTGTCTTTTCCTGTGAGGATGCTGTCTCTATGTTCTTTAAAACGTTCGTTTAGAGATCTGTATGTTTCACCCACATACATCTTGGGACAAAGGGTACAACTAAGAACATAGACTATATTCTGAGTCTGGCAGGTGAAGTGGGACCTCAAGTGGAAGCTACGTCCGGATGGGCCTTGCACGGTAGTTGTCGGATTAAGAAAGTTACAGGTTTTGCATTTGGGTTTCTTGCACTGGAAATTGCCTGGTTGGGTTGGGGGGGATGAAGGGTGGAAGGTAGAGTGCATCAGGTGGTCACCAAGGTTTTTGTCCCTTTTGAATGCCACCATAGGTGGTAGACTGAAAATGTTTTGGAGAGCTGGATCCTCCTTCAGAATAGTGAAGTTGCGGAGCAGAATGTTTTTCACAGATAGATTGTGTGGGTGGTAGGTCAGAGTGGCAATGCATCGGTCATTGTCTGTAGTCATCTTTTCCTTGTCTTGTAGGAGCTGGTGTCTGGGGATGGACTGTGCTCGTTCAAGGGTCATCTGAACTGTAGCTTGTGGGTAGCCTCTAGTAGTGAAGAAGGTAGTCATGGCCGCTGCTTCTTTGGTGTAATTATCATCGGTGCTACATAGTCTGCGAAGTCGAAGAAATTGAGAATATGGGATGCTTTCTTTCATGGCAGGAGGGTGGCTTGATGAGAACAGGAGGTAAGAGTGGGCATCAGTTGGTTTGTAGTGCACTGTTGTGTGGAGAGACTGTGAAGTGCTCTGAATACTGATTTTGATGTCCAAAAATGAGAGGGAAGAGTCCGAGATTTCGTATGTGAATTTGACTGAAGGGTGAAAGGCATTAGCATAGTCAATGAAGCATTGCAGTTCCTATCTGGGTAGAGTGCTGATTCCGAAGCATGAATCTTTTGAAGACTTCAGGTAATGTCAGTAGTACTACGGTTTTCAAAACAATATCTGTGAGGCTACTAGTTGAGACTGCTTGTGATATTAAACTCAGCAATATCTTGATCATTATGAAATGGTTTGTCTGAACATGCAGCGTTCAATACAGTCTACGTTCAAGCGTTTAAACTTGCAGCATTTGCCAGACGGAAAGATATTTTTATTAGGAAATTCGGCGTAAAAAAAAAGGTTACAAAATAATCAATATTCTTTCCAACACACATATGTTGTACCTCTCCTCCCCTCCTTATTCCCCTTCCGCTCTCCCTTACCCCCCACCCACTCGCACCCTGATGTACAGATTCAGACTGACGGTATGAGAATCAAAGTTAGAAACAAACTTTCATGTATTTGTAATTGTGAAGTAGCTCCGGTTGACGCTTTGTTTTGAGAATAATGAAAAACGTTTTTGTTGTTTCAGTTTTATATTCATAACATCAAAGATACGTTTATAATCTTGCGCTACCGAGGCTGGGTTTTTGTTGGCATAAACATACATGTGCACCCATGTATACATACATATGTAATATGTAGTCCAATGTGTTGTACATATTTCCATACCTATTTATGGACGTATATGAATGGGTATACATATATACACACTTAAACATACACCTTCGTTTTCCTAACATGGATATATGAATGCATGTATCGTCCATCGATACATACGTATTAACACACACACACACACACACACACACACACACACACACACACACACACACACACACACACACACACTCACACACACACACTCACACACAGAGAGTCAAACGCACTCACACACACGTGTATTTTTGTACGTACGTACCAATTAACCGGACTGCACATATCAGTTTTGGAGGACGAGAAGATGGTGACATTTTTTGCTCCTTTTTCTATTTCGAATTTCCAAATTTCTTATGACCGAACTTTCACTAATCTAAGATTCCATGTGAGTGTCAGAGATAAACATTGGTAATTCTTATTTGACAAAACCCTAGACGTCGGGAACATTTCAAGATCGTGACAAAGGCATGTTAAAAAAATCACTCTCTCTCTCTCTCTCTCAACTAATGAATATATATATATATATATATATATATTCCAAATATAATTGAAATGTGTTTAATTATAGCTTATTGTCGCGTTATGAGTTTCAATCACACACATTGCACTTAGCTCATTCTGGAAAGCAGATGGACATGGAATGCGTTTTCTTTTTCAAATTTACACTGATAAGCCTGTATGTTTGCAAACATGGTAAGAAAATCAAAGGTATGATCAACTTCTAAATGTTCACACGTGCTAAGAAAGTTTTGCTAAGTCATGTACAAACGTAAGATTATTGGCACGTTCACATTTTCCATGTCGCCATGATCAACGGATTTCTAAGCGATTCCGTATCTACGGTTTAACACAACTGTTAGATACAATCGACATCGTCACCATACTGCACGTTAATCATTTTGATTCGCAGCATGTTCTGTTTTATAGATTTTTTTTTTATTTGATCAACCTTCATTTTTTCTGACCATGATCGCACTATTCCGCTCCCTTGTTCATAGTTACGATGATTTACAAAGATATTGATCTCATGCAGTGAAAATAAGTAGTCGTGCCTCTTCGTTGTCCCAGTGAAAACATTTTTGTTCAGTCCAGGCACAATGACGACTAACTCCATCCTGATGTTTGAAGAAATAGTAGCTGATTGTGTTTGAAGCAGTTCAGAGTTTAGTACTGACTTTGTTTACTCATTTTGCTTTGTTGTCGTGCGTTCCTCAGAGGTTTTTGATGGCTGAATATTGTACGTGCGATTTATCAGCTGGTGAAGGGATCGTTCTGATCTAACTTTTGAATTAGAATAAAATGAAAATGGAAAATCACAAAAAAAAACAAACAAACAAACAAAAAAAAAAACAACAACAACATGAGATCAAAGAACACGGAAACACTTGCACATATATATGTTTTGCGGGAACGACAGTGCTCTCTCTCTCTCTCTCTCTCTCTCTCTCTCTCTCTCTCTCTCTCTCTCACACACACACTCACTCACTCACACACCACACACACACACACACACACACACACACACACACACACACACACACACACACACACACACACACACACTTTCTTTCCCTTTCTCACTCACTCTCATCCTCACTCACTCATTCATTCACACACTCTCATATACACATACACACAGACACAGAATGCACAGACACACCGAGACACATTCAGTCATCCAAACACATATATATATATACATACTGACTGAAACCAATTTATTGTCAGATTAACTCAAGGTTGTACTGACCCATATACATACACATGTATACACACACACACACACAC
>CM065729.1:31290459-31330459 GCA_033310375.1 Conus canariensis | reverse complement strand
GTGCGTGCGTGCGTGCGTGCGTGTATGTGTGTGTGTGTGTGTGTGTGTGTGTGTGTGAGAGAGAGAGAGAGAGAGAGAGAGAGAGAGAGAGAGAGAGAGAGAGAGAGAGAGAGAGATTTACACGAGTTTTTTTAACTGACTTCAGTGAAACTTCGTAGAAAACAGGTAAGCAGAAGCCTTTTTTTTCTAGTACAGGCTCATTACGTACTAGTGCAGATCCATGAAATGTTAATGTAGATTCATTAGAATTTAGTGCAGATACATTTCGGATGAAGTCCATTACATTTCAATACAAATCCATTACATTTCAGTGCTAGTTCACCAAATTTTGTGCACTCACACAATCACACAGAGGAGCGCACGTTCACACACACACACACACACACACACACACACACACACACACACACACACACACACACACGCACACACACACACACACACGCACGCACGCAAGCACGCACGCACAGGTACAGGCACAGGCACAGACACACACACAGACAGACGTACACAGACACACACAGAGACAGACAGACAGACAGACAGACAGACACACACACACACACACACACACACACAGACACACACAGACACACACACACACCGCACACACCACACACACACACACACACACACACACACACGCACGCCCACACACACACACACACACACACACACACACACACGCACGCACGCACGCACGCACGCACGCACGCACGCACGCACACACACACACACACACACACACACACACACACACACACACACACACACTTGTGCGCCTGTATCCATGACTTTGCACGAAGTGAATTTTACGCTAAGTTGACACAGACTGATCTCACGTAGAAAAGTAGGTACACTACTTTTTGCTAGTCCGCATGCCTCATGCGTCTCATGCGTGCCGAATTTGACAAGTAAGTGATTGCTCGTTCTTCATTTTCATTGTCCTGAGTGTTGTTTATTTTGCCTGAGAAGACCTAAGATGTCGAAACGTGTCGTGTTTTGTCTTTTAATTCGTTTGTCCAAGTTATCTAGCGGAGTTATTTCAAATTCTTTTAAAAATATACCCAAATCGTGGTTGGACGGATAGACTTAGCAACACTATGATCATCAGACTAGAATCAAGACTTGGTGAGCGACATTCGTGTCGAGTGGACGCGTTTGGGAGAGCTCCACTTTTTCTGTCTTACTTCGTGCTGTTTGGGTTCTTCTTCTTCTTCTTCTTTCATTTAATGTCCACCTTTATCATTTTGAAGGTTCTGACATTTTGGGGGGTCTCCGGTAGCAGTATCAGTGGAAATATGCTGCCCAGAAGATCAGCTATACAGTGTTGACAGTGGGGTTGGGCAGAAGGGGGAGAAAGGGGATGGGGTGAGGTGGGGAGGGGGAGCAGTGGACACGGCCATGTATAGGGGGAGACGGGAGATGGGTAGGGGAAGGGGCAGGTGGGAGAGGGGAGGGGAAAGGGCATTAGATCCGGGATTTGAAGCTTTCCACTGAGGATGATGTTATGGCCTCAGATGGAAGGCAATTCCACTCGTTGATGGTCCGTGGGAAGAAGGAAAATTTCCTGTAGTTGGTCTTACAGGAAGGAAGGAGAGGATGACTGGTGGGATTGTCGTGTAGGCCTTGGGGGGTGGGGTGGGGGTGGGGTGGGGTGGGGGTTGGCCTGTAAGGGGTGTTGATGGTAACCTGTCCATGGTGGTACTTGAAGAGGGTTACAAGTCTCGCTGTGCGCCTCCTGTCTGCGAGAGGGGACCAATCATGTCTTCCGCGCTGGATGTTTGGCGATGCCTATTGACCACCCAGCGGGCAGCTCGACGCTGCACCTTTTCCACTCTGCCGATGTCTTTGGCAGTGTAGGGGTCCCAGACAGGTGGCGCGTACTCCAGTATAGGCCGTACCAACGCTTTGTAGGCCTTTTCTTTGATACTAACTGACCCAGCCTTTAGATTTCGTCGAAGGAAGCCAAGAGTCTTGCTGGCTTTGTTGGTCATATTATTTATGTGAGTGTCCCAGGTAAGGTCGCTGGAGATGGTGACTCCCAGGTACTTTGACTCCTTAGCTGTTTCGAGGTTTTGACCATGCAGTTGGTAAGTGTCAGTTCGCTGTTGTCTCTTCCTGGTGACTTAGTCATTTTTTTTTAAAGATTTTACATTGAACGCCAAGTGAAAAGTTGTTCGCTGTATTTGCGCGGAAATGATCTGGACTGTTCTATTTCCTTTCCTCTACATTTGAAGTTCGTGTTTTTTTTTCGAAATACCTTGAGTATCTTTTTTTTCTTTCTAAAGTTAGCCCGCTTTTCCTGTCGTGGTGCTTCATTTTGACTCACGATCCAGGTCTCGTTTCGCCTCTCAGTGACAGTGAGGTGGTTAGCTCACCAAGTGTGCCGGTGTTTGCTTTCTTCTTCTCTGAACAGGATCCAGTCTTCAGTATTTTCCAGGTCGGTTTGAATACTTAGACAAAACGCATTTGGTTCTAAAGGTAAACAAGCTACATTATATGGTGTAAACATTCTGATATCAAAGCTACATTCCTTGTGTGCCCAGTGCAATGTGTGTTTAGACAAGGTAAATCAAGATTTGGAAAAAGGAAGAAAGGAAAAAATCTTACTCACTCTCCTAACACCTCACGATCTTCTTTAAGATCCGAAAATAATCGGACACTATGAATGACAGAAAAGTACCAGGCGTCACCCCAGTGTTCCTCATTAATAAAGAACTCCCCGCCTTTGAAGAAAAACAGTTCACTATAGCGGAAATATGTTCTGCAGCTGAAAAGAAATGTGAGATCCGAATCGATGGATGGTGCTCAACGGATTGGAGGCCTGTGGAGGATTTATCCTCGCAGCAGTGCTGCGCGTCAAAAACTCTTACTGCAAGGATTCTCACTGAGAGGGATTCAGGTGGAGGTGAAGGGTAAGAATCCTTACCTGATAACGTCCCCTGATGGTCCCAGCAGGAAATACCGTCCACCAAGTTGATCATAAGTAACATCCCCCTTTCGTTTTCAGATGATGAAATATTACAAGCCATTAAAAAGTTAAAAGTAAACATTCGCTCAAAGCTCATCTTAGAGAAGGATAGAGACAGCAACGGAAAACTAACATGATGGAAAACTGGAAGAAGATTTCTGTACGTTGATGTCCCCAAAGAACCTCTCCCCAAAACAATAGAAATAAGTCAGTTCAAAGGGTCCCTTTATCATAAAGAGCAAAAGGATGTCGATAGACAGAAGATGGGTGAGTGCCGAAACTGCTTCCAGAAGGGTCCCTCCTGCTCAAATCCAGTGAAGTGCCGTCAGTGCTTTTTGGATGGTCATAAGGCAGGTGACCCCGAGTGCAAAATGACGCCGGCTCATAGAGAGGGGCAAGCAGGAAATCTTGATGGCATAAACTCCAGCGAGCCATACATTCAGCCTGACAAAAACACAACACAACAAAATAAGACATCTGTTGATGGACAGCCACAACTAAAACCCAAATCCGACAGAAGAGGCAGATCTAAGAGTCGACGACAGGATATAATACACAAAGCAAGTTAAATTCGCCAGGGACACCTCCCGATCTACATCAGGGAAACGCAGATTGGGGTCTGACGCCACCCCTCCTCAACAGCCCGACAGGCAGCGCCGCCAGACAGAGAAGGAGCTTGAAGATGAACCTCCCTCAAATGACGACGGGGAGGAGGAGTGTGCCGATTTTCCGGCTTCAGTGTGGGAATGACTGGATACTCCTTGATGATTGGTTGGGGTTCGGCTACGCTTGACGTTTATGGACAATGAGTTTGGACAATGATTTTGACGACTTTGGTCGTCCCAAAACATATTTGTTAAACGAACTTATTTTTGATTATGGATAGATTAAGAATTTTGTTCTCAAACACTAGAGGTTTAAGCAACAAACTTAAACGAAAAGCTTTGTTTTCACAAATTAAAAACCAGAAAATAGATATTGCATGCCTCCAGGAAACGCATATAACGAAAAAAAGATGCACCACTTTGGGAAAAAGAGAGGGGAGGAAAACTGCTATATCAGTCTGTGTCTAAGCACAGCCAGGGAGAAATAATTCTTACTGTAAAGCATTTCAAACGGGGAGATTAAGCTGCTGAAACAGGCTGAAAGAATGATGATCGCTTCAGTTAATATATGTTCAAAATCGTTCACACTAGTAAATCTGTACGCACCAAACGACAGAAAGGATAAAATATTGTTTTTCAATAAAATGAACTCGGTTCTTACAAATCACACAGATACCTTAAATACAACCAGTGATTTTAACACAGTAATGTCTAATGACATCAGGGAATCCACATTGGCAGAAAGAGATAGACAAATTTAGAGAGGTAGTTGGTAAACTTGAATTGACAGACATATGGAGAGAGTTTCATAAAGAGGAAAAATCATACACGTGGTGCAGAAGAAATCCCTTTATAGCCAGACGTCTTGATTACTTCTTAACAAACGTGGAAGTATTGAATCAGTGTGTTTCATGTCATATACTGTCGGTGCCCAACTCTGACCACAGAGCAGTCACTCTTGAAATTGATAATTCACCGTTTTTAAGGGGTCCAGGATTCTGGAAATTCAATAATTCATATTTGAAAGACAACATCTTTATTGAGAAAATGAATAGAAAATTGGAAATTATGCTGGAAGGTACGGAAGTCTCAAGTTCGAACATATCCAGCTACTGGGAAAACTGCAAAATGAAGATTAAAGACATTTGTGTGGAATATGGAAAATCTAAAGCGAGTCAGAAAAAAAGAGATAATACAACTGCAGGGAGAGTTACAACTGCTGGAAGAGGCAAGTGCCAGAGACCCACAAAATGCAAGGGTCCAAACAAAAACCGAAACTATTAAACAAAAATGAGAACTGATCTCATTTAAAAAAAAAGCAAGAGGAGCACAGATTAGATCGAAAATAAACTGGATTGAAAAGGGGAAGAAAAACACCAATTTTTTTCTTAGGTCTAGAGAAAAATAGGGCAAAGAATAATATAATGACTCAAATTAAAAAGGACAGTGGGGACATAATTTCAAATCAAGCAGATATTCTTAACGAACAAGTTAAATTTTACTCCGAAATGTATGGTAAGCCAACACACACAAAGGAAAACCTTAAAGAAGAACTTAATACATACCTTGCTGACGAATAATATCCGAAATTAGGCAATGAAGAGGCCAGACTGTGCGAAGGTGAGATCTCGCAAGAAGAAGCGGATGTAGCTCTAAACTCAATGAAAATGGCACGTCTCCGGGAAGAGACGGCTTAACAGTTGAGTTTTATAAGTTTTTCTGGAATAAGTTAAAAATGGTGGTTACCAAATCGTTTAATGATACCAGCCGCCGTGGCGAAGTGGTTAGCGTCGCGGACTCCCGGCTGGGAGGTCGTGGGTTCGAATCCCATCAGAGTCATGTGGGTTTTTCTGCCCCGACCGGCTCCTACCCAGAGCTGAGTTTGCTGCGGACTCATTTGGGAAGACTGGGACCACACAGTCGAGTTTCATCCACTTAATGGATGCGTTTCTGAGAGTGTTGCTCAAATTTCCTGACCAACACTGCATGTGCCTGTATCTCTCGGGCCTGGTTGATGCCGGGATATATTATGAAAGGAAGCGTAGAGAACAGCCCTGTCATGTAGTCTCAGACCGAAATGGAAATCCGTAGCATCATCTTAATCATCCTCATTCTCATCGATCAGCATAAAAAAAAGTCTCAAGTTCTGTGGCCCTTAATGCCCTGCTCTCATGGTGACCTCAATTTCGATGTCCTCTCCACGTCTGTGGCCTTGGTTTGATTCTGTCGGGGATACCGGTATCGGCGAGTCCATGGGGGCTGTCGTTGGACGGACATGGTGGCGCCCTCCGGAGGGAGAGCTCACTCACGCCGGCTCCGCGACTAAGCAATTATTGTCGTCAGTAGGGGGCTTAGTAGGTGGTGTCCTGCGTATGTTAGATCAAAACAGGCGCCACTGAACACCACCGAAGTGACTCGGCAGCAGTGCAGTGTCTCCTCCGGTGGGTTGCCTCTTGACGACGTGACATTGACTGCTCCCTGTGGATTGCCGGTGCCGGGGCTGCGGCGGGACCGACCGGGCTGTGGCTGTGGACGGGGTGTCGGAATGAGCGGCGTGGGTGCACTGCCTCTGAGGTGGCGCAGAGGTTGGGACAGAAAAAAAAATCGTTTAATGATGCATATGACAGAGGGGAAATGAGCTATACACAAAAGCAAGGTATTTTAATACCACTACACAAAGGAGCAGAGCTAGCAAGGCATTCCCTTAGTAACTGGAGACCAAGAACACTACTTAATACAGATTACAAAATAATGGCAAAAGTGATTTCGATGAGACTGGGTAAAATGATTGATAAATTAATTAATGAAGCCCAAGTTGGATATCCAAAGGGCAGAAACACAGCGAGAGTTATACGTACAATTGACGACGCCATCGAATATGTTAATACAACGAATAAATCAGGATATTTGTTAGCCGTAGACTACCAAAAAGCATTTGACACCATATCAAAAGAATTCATGATGGAAACATTCAAAATATTTAGTTTTGGAGGGCAGTTTAGAAACTGGGTTAAAATTTTAGCTACAGAAACTTTCAGTAACATTTACCACGGTGGGTGGATCTCGAACTCCTTCCCACTCGAGTGCGGAATTCGACAAGGAGGTCCATTCTCTCCACTAGCCTTCGTGCTAGCAGTGGAGCTACTTGCAACCAAAATCAGAAATAGTCAAATTAAAGGTATAAAACTACCTCAAGTTGATAGCAATATGAACAACAACGGCAACAACAACAATGATGATAATAATGATAATAATAATATTAATAATAATGATTTGAAATTTAAACAACTTGCTGACGACACAACACTGTTTCTGAAGGACAGTGAAGACATGATCCTAGCCAAAGACATTATAGACACATTCACAGGTTTCTCGGGACTGAAATTAAATTGCCATAAGACTAAAGCGATGAGATTAGGCAATCAAAGACAAGAAACCGAAAATCTTGTATTAAAAAAAGAAAGCAAATTGAAGATACTAGGGATTATTTTCACAAGTGATAAAAGCGCTGTAAATGTTGAGGACAACTGGAAAACCAGAATCGAGAAAATCGAAAAAATTATACAACTGTGGAGCCATAGAGATTTGTGAATTAATGGGAAATTAATCATTATTAAAACATTTCCGTTATCACAGTTGATTTTGTCATGCAGAGTATTAGCTTACCAGAACATGTCATTACTGCAGTCAACAAAATGTTTTATCAATTTCTCTGGCAAAGAAAAGTCAGTAATAGAAAAGTTTTTGAAAAAAATAAAAGGAAAATTATAGAAGATGACAAATCAAATGGTGGGCTAAATATGGTTAACTTACAAAGTTCACAAGAAAGCTATTATTTGGAATGGGCAAGAAGTTTATTGACGAGTGTAGACAAGAAATGGGCTCAGATCCCGAGATGGCATATAAGTAAGGTCTTGAGTGGCTTAGGATGCTTTGAAATAAATTGTAAACTGAAGGAAGCCGTGGGAATTGAAAAGATAAAAAGCTCCTTTTGGAGTAGTACAAACCTACCTTAAAAACAAAACATGTATGAGCCTAGCTGATGTATACAAAATAAATATCAGCAGACAATTTTTATGGAACAACACTTTAATCAGATTCAAGGAGATAGTGCTATACTTTCCCCTGTGGAAAAAAGCAGGACTGGAACGAATGAGCGATGTCATAAAAAGCAGCGAAAACAGACTCATGACTAGAGAAGACGTTACAGACAGGAATCGGAAGGAACCAGGCAGTCACTTTTTTCGAATATAACGCACTGATTAACGGTATACTAAACATCTGGAAACGATGGACAGAAGATGGCCTGTTAACTGCTGTAAACACCAAAAACGAAAAGGTAGTTATGCCAGACTTCATGACAAATGGATCCAAACCTAAACAGATTGCAGCCTTTTTTAAAAAAGAGTCAGTAAACAATCTTGTTCAGTCATGTGCAGAGGCATTTTGGTTAAGAAAATTAAACGTTGTGCTAGATGAGAGTATATGGCTACTTGCGGTAAAAGCAACTAAGGAAACTAGACTGAGAGAACTGCAATGGAAAATCCTACATAATATCTACCCAACGAATATATTGCTGCACAAAATGAAGGAAGTTGACAGTAATAAATGCTCCTTCTGCAGGGACGAAATTGACTTTATAGAACATTTCTTCCACCTTTGTGCACCGGTGAGAGCGTTCTGGAAAGATGTAGAAAGGTATGTACAAACAAAGTTGGATCTGAAAGCAAAGTTAACTTTAAATAACGTTCTCTTTGGTGTAACCACGGTGGAAACAGACTTGAAAAGTCTCAGTATATTAAATCATATCATTTTGATCGGGAAAATGTGCATTAGCATATATAAGAAAACTAAAGCTCAGACACCATTACTCATTCTGTTTGAATACAACGTACAGAACAGAAACGTTTTTTAGACAATGGAAGGAAGAGAGACAGGTTAGTTGGGAGGCGAGAGGGGAGCGGGGACAGGGAGAAACATGGGAGAGACGGGACCGGGTCAGGGGGGAGTGCGAGGGAGTAAAAAGATTTCCTCGAACGCAAGTCAAACAAAAACAAAGCCAAAGTGAAAACAGAAAAGACTGCCTATTAAAAAAACATAAGATACCCCGTTAAAAAAAAAAGAAAAAAAAAGAAAAGGGGGGGGAGGGGGGGTGGGGGTGGGGGGTGAGGGAGGAGGGAAAAAAGGAATAAAAAGAAAGAAAAAAAAAAAAGAACGTAGCAAAAGGCACGGGAAGGGTGGCGGTATCCTGAAGTATACTGCGGGTGTAACTATGTAATTTGAAGATCGGTGGTAAAGACCGAAACAAAAAGGGGGGTTAAAGAGAAAACAAAAACAATACACAACGTTTCGACTCTTAGAGCCTTTTTCAAGTGACATGAAACTGAGAACACAGGAATTGTTTCAACAAATTTGAAGTGACAAGAACTCAAAACACACACACACACACACACACACACACACACAACACAGACACACACACACACACACACACACACGTACACACACACACACACACACACACACACACACACACACACACACACACACACACACACACACACACGTAAAGGGAAGAAAAACACACACACACACACACACACACACACACACACACACACACACACATATGCGCGCTCCCCGCCCTCCCGGCATCATCTCCCCCCCCCCCCCCCCCCCCCCGCGCGGCACCTACCATTATAGAGAGGGAGAGAGAGGGGGGAGGGGGCGGGGGAAAGGGGGGGAAGAAGCACGAGAGAACTATAAAATAGGCATTCTGGCTCACCCACCTCCGCCAGCTCCAACCGGCTAAAGCCGGTTTCGCTGTTGCTCCGCCGGCTTACCCAGAATGCCTATTTTATAGTTCTCTAATAGTAAACACTTTACAAACATACATAATGTGTAGGATTATCTGTTTTTAACACTAATTTAGAAAACTTTTGAGACTTAAGTTTTTGCTTAATCCTTCGTTTTTCTTGATCGTTTTCAATAACATCATTTTCACGCATACATTCATCAAATGCGTCTCTGTCTTTCATGTGGAATAAAACTACAGTCTTTAACTGTTCTCTAAAGTCTTTTAAAACTGAGTTATATTTTTGACATAAAATCCACACACTTATCCCAGCATGTCTTCCACTGAAAGCCAGTTTTGATAAAGTATTTCTTTTTCTAACTATGTCTCTTTCTGCCGAACAGTCATCTATAATAAATAGTGTCTGAGTTCCTTCAAACTGTCTATAAAAGTGTTCTAAGCACTCGCTAAGTTTATTGCTAGGATCAACTAAATAGATTTCATCATCTGTCCATATAAACCTTCTGTCGTGATATGCTTTGTTCCATTTAAGTGTTGGGCAGAAAATTACTATATGATCAAAATTATAACGATAAACTGTTTGTAATAGGTCGAGGACAAATATTGTTTTTCCACAACCAGTTTGTCCACAAATCAATGAACAATGAGGGGTTTTTATCATAAAGTTTAACATCGGCATTGACACCAAAGTCGTCTGCTCCATAGTTTTATAACAGAATTTAATTTACACCAGTTAGTGTTGTTATCATACTATCCGTCAAAATTTGATCAGTACAATAAAATCTTATAAGGTCTAAATGTGTCAGATTAATCCAACTCAGTTTTGTCAGATTGTTTCTATTAAGACTAACATTGATTTTGTTGCTTGTTGTTACGACCTTAAAATTTTCACCATCGTGACGAACCACAACAGTAACTTTAAGATTGTCAACGTCTAAGTTTTGCCAGCTAATAAGAATTCCTTCCATAAGGTTGTCACTGACACCCACAGCTCCATTCCTCCCCACATCTTTTAAGACAGAAATTTCAAGTATTATTGTGAACGTGTCTCCTAATAACGTGCGTGGAAAGAACTGTACTTTTGTAGTAGCTTCCTTCAAAACTGATTCTCTTCTGTGGAGGATGTACTGTTTGCTCCCAAACTTCTTTATTTCGATCTCTTTCCGACTATTGTTCTCTGGCATAAGACTTACATGTAAAGGGCCAGAGTTCAATGCTTTTCTGAAACTTTTTTGACGGTCGAAAAATGTAAATGGGCTTACGAATTCAAATTTTATGTCCCATTCTAAATATGGTTCTAAGTGCCATTTGCTGTCAGTTTTTCGAACTATTTTATATTCATACTGACCCGCATTATTTGCTTCTACATTGCGTAGTTGTTCTAGTTTAGGAAACCTTTTGCTGTCGCTAACCTCTTTGCGTTTATAATAACCATCTTTAGTGTACTCAAAACCATACAAAGTGCCTATCTCACCGTTCTGTTCAAAGTCCTCAACGTCTGCAAGGTCTTTTAATTCTAAAGTTACACACCTCTCAGGCGCTAATGTAACTCCTGATTCTTCTGGTCCACGTGACATTTTTTAAAACAACGTATTATTTTATTTCTAAAACAATGTGCAGGTTATCACATTTCACGACTTTCCCTGTTTTATCTGTGATCTTTATATTAAATGATCTGACCCTCCCACAAGCTAATCTTTTAAACTGTAAATTAGGGAATTGTATAATTTCATAATCGCAATATGCAGCTTTCCCTGATGGAAGAGCTCTTAAAACAGTTGAGGGCCTTCCATCATATAAGTTTTCATCAGTGCTCAGCTCGTCCAAATGAACATAGAGTAATGAATGTAATGCAAGATCGAGCGGATATTCTCCCTCATAAGTAGTTTTGTCTGATGTAACTCTAAAACCATGATTGTCAGTTGCAAAGCCTAACATTTTAGCTAGCTCTACATCAAAAAGGTAATGGTCTACTTCTTCTTCAGGTTTGAATGTCAACATTATTTTCAAATTTGCATTGTTAAGTTTGAGAGTAATGTCGAAGTTACTCATTGCTTCTTTTAGCGAGCAAAACCCGTAATAACCATCAGGTATGGTTAACTGGCTAACTAAGTTTCCTCTATTATCAAATTTTTTAATCTTATTATTTTCCTTGGATTCAGTTATATTAAACCATACGACTTTGTAAAAAATTTCATGGAGTGCGACCCTTTGGGTTCCGCAGTTATTATCAATAGCATATTCTAAAAACGAAGGACTGTCTTGAGTTGTTATTGTTACAAACATTTTTAAAACAATTTAAAAATGAGTGCATTCAAATATACTAATGCAAAATATTCTGTTGGGCCGCACTACAATCTTAAAAATATAACAACTGACACCCTTGACATTTCTGTGACTCAGTCTGACGCCTTTCAAGTAAAGGTTAGTACTCCATTAAACAGATATCTTAACCCTTCTATTAAAAACGACTACATCCCGAAAGTGTGGTTTAGTCATCCGATGCAGTTTTATCAGAACCAGTTAAACTTTGCTGTGTTTTGTGCATCAACTGGGTGTGGAGTGTCGTATGCTGATCATTTAAATCATCCTGATCCTTTGGTGAGGTCAGTGTATAGATTTCATTTTTATTACACCTTCAGACGTATTTTATCTGAACTGCAAGCGCCATTACCAAATGACAAAACGTTTAATCCATTCAGCAACAGAATAGATTACAAGGCTTTTGAAAGGATCTGTAACGAATTTGATATTGACCCAAAGACAGACTTTAGACAAAAGTTGGATCTTAATCATGGTTTAGGAACCCCTTATTTTTGGGGCGTGCACAGAAAGTATAACTATGATTGGAATCCTCCTTACACATCTTTCTCTTCAGGCACAACTGTTCACCTCGGGTCCATAGAGCAAGAGCATAAAACAGCATGGACAACATTTATTTTGGATACCTCTAAGGGCCTAACTAGAGCGGGAATAGAACGAATAAACGACTCTATTCGTACTTATGTTTGGTGTTTGCTAGGTTCGCAAGCACAAACGAGATCAAACATAATTGATCATTCTACTGGCTTTGACGCCCAAAAACAGTATTTAGCAAATTTAGAGGATTCTATTAATTCTGCAATTGATTTGCCTTCAAGTATTAAAAGGTACCAAAATGTTTTGCAATACGCAAGATCGAAAGTAGACTTTGCTGTCGGCACTGGTTTATACATGCTGCCTTCTGACCTCAGACTTCAGATAGGAACAATAATAAACTATAATAATGAAATCCTTGTGGCTGGCAATGAAGAGAAGGTCGGAAAAAACGACATAAATTCTAAGCCAGCAATAGCAATAAAAAAAGAAGCCCCCTCAAAACCCCATCCAATCCCAAGGCCCAAAGCCCAAAGGCCATTGAAGACGCGGACTTTGTTCGTGATGACCATGAATATGAAAAGACGGCACTTGTTATTGGATTAACTGCCCTAGGATTACTTGGTCTTTATCTTACTAAAGAGTAACCCAACTATTAAGACAACTAATGCCCATAAGTGCTCAGCCATAAAGCCAACTACTTTACTTGCGGCAGACAAAAGCCAGCTAACGATCCCTCCTATTATACTAGGCAAAGAATCTATTGCTTTACTGGCTAATTTTTTTAGTAAGTTTGCAAGGTGATCGAGTTGTTTTTTTACCCATGATTTATCTGACGACGGAGTTGGCGGGCCTGGTGGCACTGCTCCCCCACCACCACCGCCTGTAATAGCCAACACCAGTGTACTTATTGCAAATCCTAAGGCTGTTATAACACTTGCTAATGTGACACCTTGCTCTCTAAACAGTGTTCTTATTCGTTCTGCTAACGTTGTGTCTTCATATAAAATTCTTTGGATAGTTTCTCTTATTCTGCTCACTTGAGTTCGTAATTGTTCTCGGTTAGTAGACAGCACTTCTAGTCTTGCTGATCTCTCTTGTTCAAGATCTTTTAGTCTTTGTGTTATTCTTTCTTTAACACCAGGTCCTAAGTTGTGGTCATCAGCCTCAACTAGTTTTTCTTTTTCTCTTTTTATATGCTCATCTAGTTCACCCAGTTTTGCTAAATTGTTTGTTAATTCGCCTCTGATGCTTCTCAAAGCATGATCAAGGGCCGTTATTTCTCTCATAGGTAGCGGCGGATCGTGCATAGTTTTTAATACTGTTTCTTCTGAAAAACTGGTTTCTGCTTCTATTATTTTGTCTGCTGTTGGGCTTAAATCTTTAAGTTCCATGTTTTGTATTTGGTTATCTGTTGGGAGTTCTTTTAGTGTGTTTTGAAGTTTAGCAACTGCTTCCCTATCTAATTTTGGTTTAGTAATGCCAAGGCGATTTTGTTCGCTCACACTGAGCCTTTGTCTAATTGTACTCTTTTTTAAAAACTTTGATGAGTCTGGTTTAGTTGTAAGCTGAACAAGTTGTCCTTGCTCGTTTTTAAAAAACAAATGGTCATCTTTTGTTTCAAAATCATTAGGGTCTATAAATTCGGGAGGTTCTTGGCCTAAACTTTGATAAAATGATTTGACCTTACTTTCTGTTAATTCACGCCGCAATGATTGTAATGGATGTGTCAAAGGAGTCATTTCACTCATGTCGTCTCCAGGATCAAAAACATCATAATCTTCTTCAACTTCAATGCCTGCCATGTTTTTAAATAATTAACTTTTTATTTTGTTTTATAAAAAAATGTCACAAGCATATGGCTCGATTCTTGACCCGCATAGAAGACTGAAAGAGCCCTTTGGCGTGAAGGGAAATAAACAGAATATTATTGTTCCAAATAATCCATCTACTATTGATTCAGATCAAATTCTTACTGTTAAATTTCCAGACCTAGGAGCAGATGAAGTGATTGTGCCGGGATCTGCACGGCTTACTTTCAAAATAGAACTTGATTCAGCAACAGACCCAAACAGGACAGTAGTCCAGAATCTGGGACGGGCAATCGTTAAGAAAATTTCTATAAAACTTGAGGGGCAAGAAATATTTTCTTTACACAATGCAGACATATTTCTAATCTATTGTGATCTATGGCTAACCGCGAATGAAAGGGCTGACCTCGCGTTTCAAGGAATCGAAAGTGATGAAGCACTAAAACACAGAATAGACGCCGAAGATGCTAAAGACGGTAACAAGCCCGAAGCTGTAAATTTTGCGTATGGAAATCGCTTTTCCATCCCTTGGATTTTGAGTTATTAAGCGCGCATGCGCCATACTTTCAAGGAGCATTAAAAGACAGATTGTCATATGAACTAACTTTTAATGAATACAAACGTGTCAGTAAATCTACAGACACTGATTCCAAGTACAGCATTTTCGACATCTCGTTAGAGTTTGACATTGTTAGCAACCCTAACTTAGCAAGGCTGATTGAGCAACAATATCAGTCAGGATTAGCAATATATTACGAAAGAGTGATTCATCATACTAAATATCCTAAAAGCAGGGCAGACACTATATGGAATTTTAGTTTTAGTGCCGCAGCAAGATCCCTTAAAGGTATTTTATTGCTGTGTAAAGATGAAGAACCATACGAAAGACAAACTGAAAAGTTTATTAATCCTAAAATAACTAAAGTACAATGTTCAATTGAGGGTAGTCCTAACCAAGTCTACGGTAGCGGGCTTAAACCTTATCATCATTTTGATGACATAAGAAAATTGTTTGGAGGCGGGAGGTCTAGAAGTCCAACAGTAGACCTTGTGTCTAAAGATCTACACCTTCACAGTGTTAGACTTGATGATTATTTAACAACGAAATACGGTTTATGGATTGACCTAAGGACGACAGAGGATAATCAGTTGCATGGGAGTGGGAGAACAGTTAAAGACGTAATAAACATTCAAATTGATAAAGAAAAAGAGAGTGATAAACCACTTAATGTATATTTGTTTTTAATATATGATGCGCAGCTGAATATTAAAGATAACAGATTAAAAGATATCCAATACTAAATTATTTTTATTTTTTAAAAAAGCATGTCTGTTCAGGTTTATCCAAAAGTGCCCAAAGAAGAGAACTCTGTTGCTGTAGACATAAAAACTTTCAGATTAACAAACATAACACAAATGCAAACCCAACTAGAGCAGGACCTTTCAAAATACAGTAAAACCAAACGAAGGTATTCTGCTGTCTTTAATGCTGTTACATATGTTAATACTGGAGCATCGACCGCTAGTGCTCTATCAGCAGGAACAAGTGTAGGTCTCTTAGCAACAGGCGTAGGTGCGCCGGCAGCTTTACCTCTAGGTGGTTTGTCTTTAACTCTTGGCCTGTGTTCATTAGCTGCAGGTGCTGTCAGCAAAAAAATAAAAGCTAAACTCCAAAAGCACACAGCTATGGTTCAACTAATAACAGCTAAACTTAGTTCCTTCAAACTGACAATAAATAAAGCACTTGCCGACTCGAACATCACAGATGAAGAATTTAGTCGCCTGCAGGCTGATTTTGAGGACTACAAAAGACAAAAGTTTGATCTTCAAAAAAAGGCAAGGGCAACTTTTTCTCAACAGCCAGACACCGACCAGATAAAAAAGGAATGTTTAAAAAAAGTAAACGAAACATTAAACTCTGTTCTAAACAGCTCACATTAACAACACCAAAGGGCGTTTATACTTTAGTTTATGAGTCCAAGCACAAAAAGACCGTTGATATTGATTCTGATTAAGTATTTTTTTTTAATTTAAATAAATATTTTGAGTTAGAAAAGAAGCTCAACATGGATAAGATATATGACAGTTTTGACTCTTGGTTAGATGCAATGGAAGAGGAAGAGCGTTTGTCAAAAGCTTTAAATGAGGTCGTTTTAGAAGTTATTGATCCAACAAACGTGCAGGCAAGCGTTGTACATGCTATTTCTCAAGTTCCAAGTAAACTAACAATAAACCCTCCAGTTAAAGTAAGGGTAGTTGTTTTAATCGACTATATAACAATAAACGAAGAAAATCTAGAAGTCTGGGTCTCAACTAAACAGCAGACTATTCTTTCTTATAATGACTTAACACCCGGTTGGGCAGATCAACTTCTTACACAGTTTAATGAAGCCTCTGAAGCAGCTAAAATGAGAGGCTCTGGTTGGTCAGAGGGTGAAGTCCTAGACATCAGATTAAGACAGGCTAAGTATGAGCCGATTGTAGGCAAGTCTTACATTCCACTGCCTCCAACATTAGTTGCAAAGAAAGCAGTTTTGAACATAAAAAATTCAGACGACAAATGTTTTATGTGGTGCGTTCTTGCTAGGCTGCATCACGTTGCCAAAAATGCAGAGAGAGTATCTAACTATTTACAGTGGGCCAATGATCTTAACTTTAACGGCCTTGAATTTCCTATGGCTGTAGACAAAATTGATCAGTTTGAAAAACAAAATCCGCCAATAACTGTTAACGTATACGCATGGTCTGAAGAAACCAACCTTCTGCCAATTAGAGTGTCAAAGAACAGTTCAACAATAGGCGAACCAACCAAAACTCATGTAGACTTACTCCTAATGCAAAGCCTTAATGGGTTGCACTACACTCTAATACGCACAATGAGTAGATTACTAGTGCATACTACAAAACAACATAGCAAACAAGAATTTTGTAGAAAATGTTTAACAAGAATTCCGTCCGTTCAAGCTGCGAGCGAACATGTAAAACATTGTCTCAGCCCAGTTGGCTGCAATACAGAACTAATTATGCCAAGAGAAGGCAGTAAGGTTAGTTTTAAGAATTACAAAAAACTCCAGAGGTCTCCATATGTTGTTTACGCAGACTTCGAGTCGCTTATTGTTCCTTATGAGGGGCCAGCTCCAAAACATTTACCAAAAACAGTTATAATGAATAACCACCAGATTTGTTCATTTGCCTTTATTGTTGTCAGGTCAGATGGTGAACATTCAAAGCCAGAATTATACAGAGGACCACATGCAGCAAAACATTTCTTAAAACGCATGCAAGAAGTTCGTAATGCCTGTTCTAATAATCTATTCTTATCCGATCTTAAGATGACCCCCGAAGATCAAGATCGCTATGACTCAGCCACTCACTGTTGGATTTGTGGTTTAGAGCTAACACCTAAAAGTTTAAATCCAACAGTAAGAGACCATGATCACATTAGCGGAAAGTTTAGAGGAGCAGCGCATAACAATTGCAATCTTCAACTAAAGTTTGATCCTAGGACTTGGAGACTTCCTATATTCTTTCACAACTTGCGAGGTTACGACTCTCACCTTATAATGCAAGCAGTAACTAGCGATTTCAGGGTGTCATGCATTGCGCAGTCATCAGAAAAGTACATGTGTTTCACTTTAAATAATTTATCTTTTTATGACTCTATGCAACACCTGATGGGGAGTTTAGAGTCACTGGCGGGATCCTTAAAGTCCTGCCCAATAACGGAAGAATATTTTGACCCAACTCTTGTTAGAAAGGGCGTTTACCCTTATGAGTACATGAACAGTTGGGAAAGGTTTGATAACCCAGCCCTTCCACCTAAAGGCGCGTTCTTTAGTAGTCTTAGAGGAAAGGACATCAGTGATTCTGATTATTCTTATGCTCAAGATGCGTGGCAGAAGTTAGAGTGTAAAACGATGGGAGACTATCATGATTCCTATTTAATGGCGGATACCTGTTTGTTGGCAGACGTCTTTGAAAATTACAGAAAGACCTGCATGAAACATTACAGCTTGGATCCCGCGCATTACATTTCTGCGCCCGGGATGAGCTGGGACGCTTTCTTAAAATTTACTGGAGTACAAATTGATTTATTGTCTGACCTGCCAATGCTTCAGATGATTGAAAACGGATTGCGTGGGGGAATCAGTATGGCGTCGCACCATTACTGTAAAGCAAACAACAAATACTTGGACGACTATGATCCAAGTAAAAGGTCTAACTATCTTATGTATTTAGATGCAAACAATCTGTATGGATGGGCAATGGCGCAATCACTTCCATTACGCAACTTTAAAATGTACACAGGAGGTGTAAAAGACATTCAAAAGTTTTTAAAATGGCTACCTACTCTAGAAGCTGATCGTAAAAGAGGTCTCATTCTAGAAGTTGATTTAGAATATCCTCATGAACTTCATGATTACCATAATGACTATCCATTAGCGGCAGAAAGTCTAAAGATGGCAATGACAGAACCGCCTAAACTTGTGCCTAATCTTCGTGACAAAAAAAATTATGTCTGTCATTACAGACTTCTTCAATTTTATTTAAGACATGGTTTAAAGTTGACAGCTGTTCATCGTATAATTGCTTTTGATCAAGAACAGTTCATGAAACCATACATCATGAAGAACACTGATCTCAGAACTAAATCCGCAGATGCTTCAGAAAAAGACTTTTTCAAGTTGATGAACAACAGCTGTTTTGGAAAGACTATGGAAAATCCGCACAAGCGTAAAGATGTTAGATTGGTCACCAGAGAAAACGATGCAATTAAGTTGACATCAAAACCAAATTATCAAGACTTCAGAAGATTTCATGATCAGCTTTTTGGCATAATGATGAAAAAAAAGAAAGTCAAATTGGACAAGCCCGTTTTTATTGGGTTTACTGTTTTAGAGCTGTCGAAGCTTTTGATGTTAGAATTTCTTTACGACTACTTTAAACCCTTGTATCCAGAGTCCAGAGTTCTGTACACAGATACAGATTCCTTTGTAATCGACATCCCTACTGAAGATTTTTACAAAGACATGGAATTAGAAGTAGCAAAAGAGCATGCTGGATGGTACGACACATCTGATTACCCTAAAGATTCGCCTTTGCATTCAGTTATTAATAAAAAGGTTTTAGGTAAGATGAAGGATGAATTATCTGGTGTTGTGATCAAGGAGTTTGTTGGTTTGAGGTCGAAAATGTACAGTCTTTCAAGCCAAAAAAAAGTTGTTAAAAAAGCAAAGGGAATATCTCGTAGTGTTGTGCAGTCAAGCATAACCCATGACAACTACAAAGAAGCATTGTTTGGCAATAAGACTTTTCATCATGACAATTACAAGCTGCGATCTAATCTGCATGAGATTAACACAACAGTTGTAACAAAACGGTCTCTTGACCGCACTAACACAAAAAGAGTATTTGTTAATCCAGAGTTTTCATATGCAATTGGTCATTGGAGAATAGTATAATCATATGTCTTCAGGCTTATATGTTTCAGCAATCGCACGTTCAATTATATCATCATCTAATTTAGCAAAATTAATATTATTTATTAATGCTAGATGTGCTTTAATTTTTTTTGTCATTTCACAATATTCATGTTTCCATAAATCAAAATCAAAATAAAAGCTTTGGGGTTTAAAAACGATTGTCTGGCGATTGTTCTAGCCAGGGATTGTCAATCTTCTCAAATACTTCTTTAATGATATACTGATACTCAAATAAATCTTGCATTAATTTTAAAGACTTTTCCTTTGTCATTTCTGCCATTTCCCTTTGAGCTTCCATTTTAAACCCAAATGTATTTGCGTAGATTAAAACAGTTCGTTAAGCTTAACTATATCATCACCCAATTCAACCAAATTATTATCCATTACTGCTAAATGCGCTCGAATTTTTTTTTATCTTTTTAATATATTCTTGCTCCCAATCAAAATTTGAGGTTTTGTCTAGCATGGCATGATCAATCTTCTTAAATATTAGTCTAATAGCAAGATTATAATCAAATATTTCTCGCATTATTTCTAAGGACTCTTCCTTCACCATTCTTGCTTCCAGTGCCATTTTACGTAAGGATTCTTCCTTTTCCATTCTTGCCGCCATTTTAATTTAAATTAAAAAATAATTAAGCGACTGGAACTGTGTCTGGAGGGATTATCTGCAGTTCTTCCTTCACAAAAGATCTTCGGGGGGCTGGTCGTTTTGTTGTGTCAGTTTCTCGTAAATAATACACGGGCGGATTCATTTTCACAATTTTTTTTATCTCATATGGATCAACACTCCAAACTGGATCTGTTGCCCTGATGCGAGTGTCCCCTTCCGCTTCTCCCGGCGAATAAAGGTATCTCACTTTCAAACCAAATGGTAATAGTTTGCTTGATGAAGACTCTCCTTCAACAACATTTATTGTTTGTTTTCTGATTGCTTGTACTGGTTTTAGACCTTTAAATTCTTCATTATTCATTGCGCGCAAAACTGAGGGCAGCCTTCTAACCCATTCTGTGTTGCGAGAATTGTCAATCAGCTCTCTGTGATACTGGTAGGAGAAAAGTCTTTCAGATAACTGTTTGTTAAAGTTTTCAACCAAACCCTGTGATCTGTGAACACCCGGAATGCCTCTTTTAATGGTAACTCTATGTTTTAACAATAATTGATTCACTTGTCCTTTAAATTCTTTCCCATCATCGACTTGAATCATGCGAGGATAAGTTAAGGGTCCTCGTTGATATATCAGTTGTATAGCGACAGCAACAGCAGAAGCACTCTTTTGTGTTAATGGTTCCACATCTTTGTATCTTGAAGCTATGTCAATGACTGTAAGTGCGTACTTAAATCTTTTTCGTCTAATCGTATCATGGGGTAAATATAGAAGATCCATTTGATGGGTGTCGTTTGGAGTTATATTCACAAAGTGTGGTCTCTGTATTTGTTTAGGCACTGGTAGATAAATTTGCCAAATCGCTTGTTTAGATAACCATTCCTTTGCTGTTTGTTCACTGACTCCAGCTGCTTGGCTTAGCTTTTTAATTGCTGTTATTCCCTTCCAATATCCTTTTGGCGAATAATAGATCTTGTTCATTTTTTATTCAGCCAATATTATGTGCAACAAAATACACAACGGTCATGCCAAAGGCAATAAACAATATTTCTTGCATCTTTTGTTTTTCTGATGGTTGATAAAAATCGCTGAATTTTGGTGGAGGCAATGTCTCGATTGGCTTGCCTGTTACAAGATAATATTCTTTTATTGCTTGATCAACATCTTTAAATGTGTAAGCTGCATGTCCCTGTTTTTTCAGTTCATCGTTAATAAAATCTAACTGCTCAATTCTCTGCTTTTCATACGCAGCTTGTGCTGCGGCTAGTTGCTCCATAGCTTTGTTATGTCTTTTTCTCTCGCCGTCATCCCGTAGTTTACTAAATGCGTAATTACTTCCGCTAAAAGCAAGCGCATTAACCACAGCGCCACCAATCATCATTACGAGTGAAGCCATTTTTATAAATGTATTTTTTAAATTTTACATATTGATACTGTCTGGAATTATTCCTTGCTTAACTAGAAAATCTTTCGTAGCAAATGAAGCTGTAATAACAGCAATCAGCTTTGCTGAGTGTTCAAAGTCTAGTTTGCCAAGATCTGCTGGTTTTATTTTTAACAGGCTTTTACCAAGCATTGTGTATCCTACACTTAGGCCTCCAATAACAGCAGAATGGTATACAAGGTTAGTAATAGTTTTTTCGGTGCTCATTTTTAAAAAATAAAATAATATTTATTCATTAATAAAACATGAACTGCGATGATTTACTTCCTGAACTTACAAATGATCAAGTTGATGACCAAGCTATTATGCGCCAAAAGGAAAGGCTGTATTCTTTGGCGGCGTGTGGAAAAACAAAACAGTACCTTGGAAATGAATTCAGCATAGAACAGATTCAACAGATGTCGACGCAAGACATTGTAAAGTATCACAACAGGTATGAAGCGCAACTGGGGTCAAGAATGGTAAAAAGTGTTGGGCAAACGGTTCTTAGTTTGTACACTAAACTAGTTAGTAGATTTGCTCCCATTGATTCTGAACAAGATTTTATGTATGATTTAACACAGGATCCAGTTTTAACAAAGACATTAGAGTCTCTAGGATGTGATCTATATTACAGATTTGGA
Source organism: Conus canariensis (assembly GCA_033310375.1). Classification (NCBI taxonomy): domain Eukaryota; kingdom Metazoa; phylum Mollusca; class Gastropoda; order Neogastropoda; family Conidae; genus Conus; species Conus canariensis. The sequence continues at coordinate 31,308,240 of CM065729.1, read as the reverse complement.
ACATTGTTATCGCCATTAATCATGGGATTAATTACTTTTAATCATATAGATTTTGTTTCCCTTCAAAATGACCGAGCCAGAAAATCAGCAGAATCAGAAAACATTGAATCAGGTGGAGAAAGTGACCAGTAAAAAGCCTCCTCATCCTGGGCGTGTTGCAGCAGGAAAAAAATTAGCAGAGTGGAACAAACAAAAAAAATTAATGTTGCAATCACAGAATATAACTCATAATGAAAACATAACACCGCCAACGCCAACAGTTGTTTCAATGCCAGCTGTAAATACACAAGTTGATTCAAGGCCTGCAACACCAAAGTCTTTATGGAATATTGAACTTAAAACAATTGTCATTTTTGGCGGCATTGCTGCTGGGGGTGGTTATTACGGTTATAAAATATATAAACAACGCCAGCAAAAACCAAAGCAGTCAAAAAAATCTCAACCACTAAATACAGAAGCCAAACAAAAAAGCATGCCAGAACCGCCAACAACAAAAGATCATTTTGATCCATTTCAGATGGAATAATATTTCAAGAACTTAATAAATAATTATAAATTGACTTGAATAAGAACTTGGTTGTACATAGAGGATGACTTAAGTAAAAACTTAAAGTAACTTAAGTTAAGAACTTGAGGTAACTTGATTAAAAACTTAAGGTAACTTGATTAAGAACTAGATTAAGAACTTGGGGTAACTTGATTAAGAACTTGGGGTGACTTAATTAAGGACTTGGGGTAACTTAATTAAGGACTTGGGGTGACTTAATTAAGAACTTAATTAAGGACTTGGGGTGACTTAATTAAGGACTTGGGGTGACTTAATTAAGGACTTGGGGTGACTTAATTAAGGACTTGGGGCGAAAAGTGGAACTGGTAGGACCACTTCTCATTTGATATGTCAGCCACTTGCTTTGTGACTGAACAGGATGTGCGTGGGCGCTGTGCAGTGATTCGTTGTCGGGCTGGCCTGCAACTACTAGTTAAGCGCGATGAAGAACAGAGAAAGAGGCAGCTCACGCTATAGCAAAGAACGTGTTAGCGCACGCCCGCTGTGCGGACAGACCTATCATTTGGTGAATAGTTGACCGACCTTCCCTGACTGACTCAACACTTTAAACATTGCTGTTGTGTGAAAGACACACAAAGAGCCAAAGAAACCAAGCAGATGGTGGAGGAAGGCTTGGAGACCATTGACCAGTGTGGGCTCCCTGGCAAATACAAGGTCTGGTGTCTGCAGTTCATGCTGATACCAAAGCTGCTATGGCCTCTGATGATATACGACATCTGCACCAGCATAGTGGAGGCAATGGAAGCCAAAATCAACAAGTTCACAAGGAAATGGCTTGGTGTCCCACCCTGTCTGACTGACATAGCGCTGTACTGTCGCCAAGCAAAGCTGAAACTACCCCTGAAATCCATCCTGGAGGAATACAAAGCAGGAAGATCAGACTTCAAAGCATGCTGGAGGACTCAGGAGACAAGGTGGTAGAAGCAATCAAGCCCCAGCTGAAGACAGGCAGAAAATGGAAAGTTCAAGAGGCGATGGATTCTGCAAAAGAAAGTCTCAAGATCAGAGAAATAACAGGACACACACAGACCAACAGACAGGGACTGGGGGTGACCAAAACTGAATGGTGGTCAAAGGCCAAAGGAAAAGCCAAAAGAGACATGATGATTCAGGAGATGAGAAAAGAAGAAGACCAAAAAAGACTCCAAAAAGCAGTCCAGCAGAGCCAGCAAGGGCAATGGACAACGTGGGAGAATGCACTCCAAAGAAGTCTCACTTGGAATGACATTTGGCACATGGCCCCTCTCAGGATCAGCTTCATTCTCAGATCTGCATATGACCTTCTGCCCTCAAATGCAAACCTGGTGAAGTGGGGGAAAACAGACGATCCTGCATGCCCCCTCTGCCATGAAAAACAAACAGTGGAGCATGTCCTAAGCTCATGTAAAGTAGCCCTGGCTCAAGGAAGGTACACATGGAGGCACAACCAAGTGCTCAAAGAAATTGTACAAGTAGTCTGGGCTAGTACCAACACCACAAAAGGGAAAATCAGGACTCCAAAAGCACCCGCAACATTCTTCACGGCAGGAGGCAGCAAATCATGGCCAAGAACAACAGTGCCACTCGAAACATGCAGGCAGAGTCTGCTGGATGGGGCAGATGACTGGGAGTGCACTGCAGACCTCCCAGAATGGAAGAGTCACCCAGAGATCATCAGCAAGAGTGGCATGAGACCAGACATAGTAGTCCACTCTAAGTCAACCAAGCAGCTGATCATGATCGAGCTCACGGTGCCATATGAGAACAGAATGGAGGCAGCTCAAATCTACAAGACTGAAAAGTATGCTGATCTGGCAAACAGCCTGAGGAGAGAAGGCTATCAGGTCAAAGTCCTCACTGCAGAAATTGGAGCTAGGGGGTTTGTAGGAACGTCTGCATACAGCCTCATGAAACAGCTCTCAGTTGCAGGGAAGGAAAAAACCAGAGCCCTGAAAGCAATGGCAGAAGCGGCAGAGAGGTGTTCAAGCTGGATCTGGTCAAGGAGGAACAAAAGTGAACTTCATAAGGCTTAATTTCCCTACAAATATCAGGTGTCCCTGTGGCTCAGTGGTTAAAGCGCGAGTCATTAAGTGGAAAATGAGCATGTCCAGAGGGTCATGGGTTCGAATCCCAGCCATGGCTCGTCCCAAGATGGGAAAAAAAGGGGCAGCAGAGGGACATCCGGAGTCATGAACCGGGTGTGGCCCAACCCCCCTAGAGTGTCAGGAGATAAGGGCCGAAACACTTGCTTGAAGGGGGCTTCTCTTCTGAGGACTCTCTGCTGCCACGCTCTCCACGAGTTTCTTTCTACTGACCGACCTTCCCTGACTGACTCAACACTTTAAACATTGCTGTTGTGTGCGCGCTGCTGTGTGTGTGTGTGTGTAAAATAGTGTAGTAAAAATGTGTAGTCATTTGAAGTACTCCCTTCGTTGGATTAATAAACTAAGAAAGACGACAGAACTCTTTGAAAAATATCCGGAACTCGCAAATCTGACAATTTCTATTACACAAGCCATCGCGTTGACGCCAAAGATACATGCTGCTCTAAAAACCCACGCCGGTGTGGCAGCTGACTGGATGTGAAGAAGGTATGTACATTGTCAACTAACTGACTGTGTGGTGTGTTCTGTGTAAACAAAGGCCTCTTGTCTGTGTTAAGTCGTAAACCCCACACACCAACAAACCGACACGCACACTGAAAACAGCGAAGTGGTGGCTTCCCATTCGAGAATGTTCAAGAACATTTGTGACAAAGCGCGCCGCGAGCCCGGTGAGAAAAGAAACGCAGTAGGCGCGCGAGGCGTGTTTTATTGATAGGGAGGTACACAGTTTGTAAACAGGACGCTCGGCCTGCTGACTTACTGCGTCGTTAAATTGTGTTGTCTTGGCCTTGCAAAAAAGCTGACAGTCAACCACTGGTAGTACAGACTGTTTGGGGGAACGCAGACACTATTTATTATAGATGACTGTTCGACCAAAACTGGCTTTCAGTGGAAGACATGCTGGGATAAGTGTGTGGATTTTATGTCAAAAATATAACTCAGTTTTAAAAGACTTTAGAGAGCAATTAAAGACAGTGGTTTTATTCCACATGAAAGATAGAGACGCATTTGATGAATGTATGCGTGAAAACGATGTTATTGAAAACGATCAAGAAAAACGAAGGATTAAGCAAAAACTTAAGTCACAAAAGTTTTCTAAATTAGTGTTAAAAACAGATAATCCTACACATTATGTATGTTTGTAAAGTGTTTACTATTAGAGAACTATAAAATAGGCATTCTGGGTAAGCCGGCGGAGCAACAGCGAAACCGGCTTTAGCCGGTTGGAGCTGGCGGAGGTGGGTGAGCCAGAATGCCTATTTTATAGTTCTCTAGCACGTTTATAACTCATAAAGGTATTCATACCTTAGGGTGTCTAGGCATATATATGATATATACGTGCACAACCGCAAACAATTTTTTTCAACCTCAAAAAACGTTTTGAAAAACAACAAGGGTAGGGTAAGTGCTGAAGACCACAAACAAGCTATGTACCCTATCTCAGCTGCCGGCATGTTGCAAAAAAAAAAAAAAAAAAAAAAAAATTTTGGCAGTCCACATTGTATGGCTAAAATGGCGACTCCATCACCTCAGTCCTTGATGTTCAGTCCATGGGGAGTGAGAGTCCCTAGCCTAGAGATCAGAGATGATTCAAGGAATTTACGGTGTATGGCATCTGAGTGGTTTTGGTGAACATGCCGGCAGCTGAGATAGGGTACATAGCTTGTTTGTGGTCTTCAGCACTTACCCTACCCTTGTTGTTTTTCAAAACGTTTTTTGAGGTTGAAAAAAATTGTTTGCGGTTGTGCACGTATATATCATATATATGCCTAGACACCCTAAGGTATGAATACCTTTATGAGTTATAAACGTGCTTCTTCCCCCCCCTTTCCCTCCGCCCCCTCCCCCCTCTCTCTCCCTCTCTATAATGGTAGGTGCCGGGCGGGGGGGGGGGGGGGGGGGGGGGGATGATGCCGGGAGGGCGGTAAGCGCGCATGTGTGTGTGTGTGTGTGTGTGTGTGTGTGTGTGTGTGTGTGTGTGTGTGTGTTTTCTTCCCTTTGTGTGTGTGTGTGTGTGTGTGTGTGTGTGTGTGTGTGTGTGTGTTTTGAGTTCTTGTCACTTCAAATTTGTTGAAACAATTCCTGTGTCCTCAGTTTCATGTCACTTGAAAAAGACTCTAAGAGTCGAAACTTTGTGTATTGTTTTTGTTTTCTCTTTAACCCCCCTTTTTGTTTCGGTCTTTACCACCAATCTTCAAATTACATAGTTGTTCTGAAAAAGACCCAGTCAAGTGTTATCAATACTGCTGGTGTATTTACTTTTTTTCCTTTTTTTGCGGCTTGAGGAAATATTTTTAGAACCTGCTAGTTACTAATTATGTTCATATATATTTAAGTTTCTAGGTATATGTTCAATGCGATGGGTTAGAACTGAATTTTCTTTTTAATGGATGTTGCTTCTTTGATTGGTTTATTTGATGTTTCAATCAGCTATCTGTTCGTTGTACCTGATGATAGTTGACTCCGTTATAACGTGATCATTACGCGCGCGCGTGTGTGTGTGTGTGTGTGTGTGTGTGCACACGCGCGCACATGTGTGTGTGTGTGTGTGTGTGTGTGTGTGTGTGTGTGTGTGCGCGCGCGCGCGCGCGCGCGCGCGTGTGTGTGTTTTTGAAAGGAAGTTGTTTAGGGTATGCTTTGGAAGGATAACCTGCTCTAGTGAAAATTTTACAGCAGCGGAGGCAGAAGTGGAAGCGATAAAAACAGTAATAATTGTGTTTGTAGCCAAAGAAGGGCAATCTGAGACAATGCCAGAACTATAGGACCATTAGTCTTATTAGTCACCCAAGCAAGATCATGCTACGAATTCTCCTCAACAGACTGAAATCAAGGGCCGAAGAAGTACTCGCCGAAGAACAAGCTGGTTTCAGAAAGGGGAAAAGCACCATGGAGCAAATATTCAATTGCAGAGTACTCATTGAGAAGTACCTTCAACACCAACGCGACTTGTTCCACAATTTTATTGATTCAAGAAAGCGTTTGCCAGGGTTTGGCATGAGGGACTATGGCATGTGCTGAGAGGATATGGAATCGACGAAGGCATCGTGAGCGTGATAGAGGCCCTATACAAGAACTCCAACAGTGCAGTGCTCCTCAACAATCAACTAGGGGAGTTTTTCAGAACGACCGTCGGTGTCAGACAAGGCTGTATCCTCTCTCCTGTGTTGTTCAATTTATTCTTGGAAAGGATAATGCAGGAGGCACTGGAAAACCAGGAGACTTCTATCTCCGTTGGTGGCAGACGAATACGCAACCTCCGCTTTGCTGATGATATAGATCTGATGGGGGGAACGAACAAAGAACTGCAGGAACTTACCAACAGTAGAGCGGGTGCTTACGGAATGGAGGTGAACACAGAAAAATCCAAAACCATGGTAAACAGCGAGAACATGGATCATGCCACTATTTTCATGAACGGAGAACAACTGGAAGATGTCGGAAACTTCAAATGTCTAGGAGCAACCCTGACAAAGGATGGAAGCTGCAAAGCAGAAATAAGAATTCGTACTGGCACAACCACCGCAGCCATGACCAAACTGAACAGAGTGTGGAAAAGTAACATCCGATTCTCCACAAAATTCAAACTCTACAAAGCCCTGGTGGTCTCCATTGTACTGTATGGTTGCGAGGCATGGACACTGACGGCTGAAACTGAAAGGAAGATCCAGGCTTTCGAGAGCAAATGCCTGAGGAAGCTCCTTCAAATCTCCTGGATAGAGCACAGGACCAATAAATATGTACGGAGCAGAATTGAGAACCTTGCTGGACCTCAGGAACCTCTCCTTTCAACTGTGAAGAGACGCAAGCTGATATGGTTTGGGCACAACACTCGACACACCAGTCTGTCCAAAACAATCATGCAAGGCACCATCGAGGGCGGGAGAAGAAGAGGAAGACAGCGGAAGAACTGGCATGAGAACATCAAAGAATGGACCGGACTCCATACACGTGAGCTGCTGCCGGCGGCTGCTGACAGAGACAGATGAAGAGGGGAGGTTGCGTCTGCGGTCCTCAGGTTTCCCCAACGACTACTTCTGTAGTTATGGGCCTGAGGTGAGGTGAGGTGAGCAGTTCAAGTCATTATGTTAGCTCGTTGTTTCTAGAGTAATAATTGTGTTTTAATAGTCGCAGTTACGATGGTAACTCATTGTTTACCCAGTAATAACTGTTTGTAATAGTTGCAGTTTATTATGTTAACTCACTGTTTATACACTAATAATTCTGTTGTCGTTGTTGCAGTTTATGAAGTAATGTTTGTCGTTGTTGCAGTTTATGAAGTAAGGTCATTGTTTATACAGTACTAATTCTGTTTGTCGTTGTTGCAGTTTATGAAGTAAGGTCATTGTTTATACAGTAATAATTGTGTTTGTCGTTGTTGCAAAGAAAGAGAAAGGGAAGGGGAAAAAAGCAAGATCATTGAAAAACAAAATTCATCCAAAAAAAAAAAAAAAAAAAAGAAAAAAAAAAAGAAAGAAAGAAAAGCTCTCAGAATGTGTTTTTTTTTTCAGTACGACTAAAGCCAAATGACGGGGTGTGGACAAACAATATCACCGTACCGCGTGCAGTGAAAGTAAAAACAGAAAAGGACAGAAAAACAAACTTTACGAAAACAAAACAAACAAACAAACAAAAAAAAAAACCCAAACAGGGTTCCCTTTCAATGCTATTATCTGGAATCCCCCATCACCTGCGAGGTTAGCACGTTAGGTCTGGGAATAGGAGTTTTCCGCCCCCGTCCCATAGCCCACCCCCTCACTTCTAGTGCGATGCATATCTTGCTCTCTTGGACGGGACATTATCATGAGTTTACATCGCGGCTTGAAATGAGAGGGCCTGGGAGGACAAGGGGAATTAATATTCAATTTACAAACAGGATGTCGCCGCATTAAACTTGAGCGGACCGAAAAAAAAATCAGACCAGAATCCTCAATTTAATTGTAATTCAAATGAAGTGCTAGTATTTGACTGATTGCTCGACGTCACGGTAGATAAACTGACCGTATGTTTCTCTCTTTATCAGGAGAAAACAAAATAAAAACTTGAATAAAATACTTAGGTGAACGGTGCTGTACATATACCGCATTGTCATTAACACAGCTTTGTATGCAAAGAGACTCGCATTATGCACACACACTCTCCAACGTCGAATGTATATAAATCGTCTTCATCTAGGCCAGTGTCTCAGTAGTTACTGGAACATTGAACGAGAAGCCGGAAAGATGGAAAACACATATCAGGTGTATCAAACCTAATGTGGTCAAGAAAGAAAACAAACATCTAAGAGATAATGTTTTTCACTGCGCTTCTTTCTGATTTTAAAGACAGTCCATGACTATGAATCAGAAGAAAAAGCAAATACATCTGAGAGCTAAATCACTGATGAGAAAGGTTTAAGGATTGAAATGAAAAGGAATTAAAAAAGAGACTATTTACACACCATTAAAGTCATAAAAATAACAGACAGCTCTGAAATCAAGTACATTACAAAACAAACGAAAATAAAACCAAAACGAAAACAAAACGAAATCGTCTTTTATTCACAAGAAATGAACGGGGAAAAACTCTACCACCCCAGAACAAACGGTTACTTTTAACTTCAGCTCTCTGCATTGTTTACAGATTGAGTTCAAAACTCCTGAAGATTATAATTTTACACTCTGCATTTGCAAAGAAAAATTGTTAGTAAGTCGTTAAAGTGATTTAGATAGAGACAACCCGACGAAGGCTAGGATTTTAAAACAAGAAAAGGCTTCGAAAGTTAAGTACAAACCAGACCGTCTTCTGTCTTCAAAGAAAGGAAAGCTCACTTGGTCGTCCATTGTGAAGTGACTGGGAAAGGCTCAGGATGACAAAGAGAGGGAACATCGACCCCACCCTGCGTACACTGGGTGGACGTTTCGCCCGCTACCAGACTCTACAGCTGCTGGTTGTTGGTCTGGGCTGTTTTGGGGCGGCCTACCAGCTTCTGGACAACATCTTTATAGGTTAACCACCGTAAGCCTGTCTGTCTGTCTGCCATTATCTTTTTCTGAACGTGCCATTCTTTTCTTTCTCTTCTTGATTTATATCCCTCTCTATCTCTGTTTCTCTCTCTCTCTCTCTCTCTCTCTCTCTCTCTCTCTCTCTCTGTCTTTATCGCTGTGTTTGTCTGTCTATCTGTCCGTCTGTCGCTCTCTCTCTCTCTCTCTCTCTCTCTCTCTCTCTCTCTCTCTCTGTCAGTCTCTCTCTCTGTCTGTCTGTCTGTCTGTCAGTCTCTCTCTCTCTCTCTCTCTCTCTCTCTCTCTCTCTCTCTCTCTCTCTCCATATATTTCGTATTTAGCAGCTGCAGTGTTAAAATTCTGACTGTTACAGAAACAGCAATACCAAGAAATGACGTGATGTATAATATGATATGATGCAATATGATATATGGTGTGAATGACATAATATGCTGTGGTATATCATATGATATGACCTGAAATCATACAATGTGATGATATGATATGATACGAAGTGACAAGGTGTCACAATGTAATATGATATGATGTGAATTAACATGAGAGGGCATGAAATGATATAACATGAAATGACACGATATTGTACAACATAAAATAATATGATATTATATGGCACATGACATAATGTGACATGATGATAGATACAATACAATACGATGCTAAACCATGAAAAAAATACACGAAACAATAAGGTGATATGGTGCAATATGAAATGATTATCACGTGATTCGAACTGACAGAATACAGTATTATGACATGATAGTTACGGTCTGGGTGATATAATAAATGCACAACAACACATTCTGTAAGACACTGTGCGATACAATATATGACATGCGAAAGAATTCAACATATCATGTATAATACGATGCAATGAAAGATGAATATTTTCAATGATAGGATATATGATAAAATGCAATGCTACGTTGAAAAAAAATATCATATTTGATATCGCGCTACCCCCCCCCCTCTCTCTCTCTCTCTCTCTCTCTCTCTCTCTCTCTCTCTCTCTCTCTCTCTCCTCCACCCCTTTCTCACCTATTATCTATCTATCTATCAGTCTGTCAGTCCGTCGGTCATCCGTCCATCCATCCATCCATCTATCTATCGATCTACCTGTCTACCTGTCTGTCTGCCTATCCATCCCTCTCTCACCAATTATCTACTATCTGTCTGTCCGTCCGTCCGTTCGTCTACCTATCTATTTGTCTGTCATTCTGTCCTTCTGTCTGTCCATCCCTCTCTCACCAATTATCTATCTATCGATCCATCTATCTATCTATCTATCTATCTATCTATCTATCTATCTATCTATCTATCTATCCGTCCACACCTCCGTCCGTCCTTCTCTCTGTCTGTTTGTCTCCCCCCCCCTGCCCTGCTGTCTCTCTACCTACCTACCTATACTACACACCACGATACAATACATACCATGATGTATCATACTGTGTTATGCTGTACCCCATACACCCAGGGAGAGCGGTGGAAGGTCTCCAGTGTGCGGCACCAATCAACGTGACTGACGCAGCAAACACAGCAGCAATGCACGAGCTGGACTGGAACTCGTCTGACATCAGCGTGGGCCAGTGCCAAATCACCGTCTCACACAGCAACCTTTCTGAGGACGTGGAGACCTATCCCTGCCCCTATGGCTACCAGTATGGCTACAATCGGGAGCTGTCGTTCAGGACTGAGGTGAGCAGAATGGCTTGGATTGTTTGTCTGTCTGTCTGTCTCGATCTCTGTCTGTCTGTCTGTCTGTCTCGATCTCTGGCTGTCTGTCTGTCCATCTATTCGTCTGTCTCTCTCTCTCGCTGTCTGTCTGTCTGCCTGTCTCTCTCTCTCTCTCTCTCGCTGCACAGCTCATTCAAAATCTTGTGCGAGACTGTATGCAGACAAATGTATCCTTTAATGCAAGAACAAGTCTGCATATTACTCCTATATGCGTGCATACTCTTTTCATTCAACTTTTATTCGGCACTGTTTGAGCCAGGCAATGCAAAGTCAATGAAACCTTTGATCAGCATTTTTAAACGCGCCCTTAAATCAGTTCTCCTGAAATACACGAGTCTTACAGAATCGGATTATTTTCAAGCTGGTGTTCTTCCATTAAAATGATATGTTTGCCGTCAATAGAGGAATATTCATAAAACAAGTGTCAATACAAAGACACAATCATTTAATATGTGTGTGTGTGTGTGTGTGTGTGTGTGTGTGTGTGTGTGTGTGTGTGTGTGTGTGTGTGCGCGCGCGCGCGCGCACGCGCAAACTTTAACTTTGGCATTTTCTCAGCAAACTCCAACTTAGCAGTGATAAGTATCGTTCAGATCTTTTCTGTCATCTCACGTGTGCCGATGTCAGTCAATTTCAACAACTGCAAATTTTTAATCAACATTTTCAGCAAAAAAAAATTAAAAAAATTAAATAAATGAAACGTTCATGTTATCATAGATTATGATCACTTGCAATGATTACTTTATACGATGACTGATTGAGAGATGTTAGATGATACTGTATGCAATATCTAACAAATATCAATCTACATTTTGTCAAGATCAAACATGCCCGTTCTATTTGGCAGAGGTGAAGATCCGAATGAATGAACTACTAAATATAGAATTAATGGACCACAAACACGCAGCGAAGCTCATGCATTTTAAGTCAAACTGTTGATTAGGCTCATGACGCAAGTTTCCCGTACGTAGGCGGCGGGTTGGTCGAAAGGACTAGAGACGCACTGCCTGACAGAAATTTTTTATTTGGGATGAACTTTTCACTTTGGATTCATTGTGTGAGTGGCAGAGAATGCAGCAATAATCAAGATCAGGACATGTCAAAAGCCAGACGAGAAGGTGGAGGGGGGAGGGGGGGGGGTGGTGGTGCAGGGGGCACAGTTGGGGGAGCGGGAAAGGCGACTCGAGTATACATTTGAGGTGGCTTGGGGAAGTAGAGGGAGACAGACGGCACCTAAGGGCGCTGAATAGATATGGTCAACACATAGGAACTTGCCGAGTCGTCTGCTAGTGTTAGTGAGTACTTGTCTGGTAGCTGGTTAGATATGTCTCTGCATAGACCTCCCCACTGCTTCCCCATTCGTCCTGTGCCTTCCATTCTGCTGATGCATGTTACATTATCCAAGTGTTGGAAAGTTGTCTCTCTTGGGTTGTTTTAGTTTGACCTGGTGTGTGACCGTAAACTGCTGGGCAGTCTGGTGCAAACCCTGGTCATTGTTGGACAAGGGGTCGGAGCTGTGCTGTTTTCCATGGCCTCAGACAGGTATCACAGTTTGGTCTTTATTTAATCAATGTCTAACATTGGAAAAACAAGATTCAATATGAAGATGAAAAAAGCAAGATCGTTGATGCATAAGAGCGAAAAACAAATCACGTTTCATATGAAAACATTTCAAAAATATCTTTTTCCTTTTAATGTTATGATTTTCCCCTCAGATGAAGATGGGACATCGTCTTTCAATCACCGGGTAAGGGGGAGGAGGAGCACACACACACACACACACACACACACACACACACACACACACACACGCGCGCGCGCGCGCGCGCGCGCACACACACACACATACACACGCACGCGCGCACGCATGCACGCACGCATACACGCATACACACACACACACACACACGCACGCACACACACATACGCGCACACACATATACACACACATACACACACACCTTCAATTTCCAAAAAGGGCAAGGGCCATAAAATCTTTGACAACAATAGCCATTTATACTTCAGATATTCGCAGTAGATTAGATCTGAAAACTAAAGATATAGGTAGGCGTTCGATTACGTCTCCAATTCCTCCATGGGAACTGAACAGAGCAGATTTTGACTTCTCCAATGACGATCTAAAAAAGAGTGATAACCCTCACCTACTTGCTGTTTCTTTTCGATCTCATGTTCATTCAAATTATTCTAACCATTTGAAGGTATATACCGATGGTTCTCTTACTGACACTAATGTGGCGGGAGCTGGGTTTGTAATACCTGGACTAAAGAAAGAAAAATCGTTTCATATTGGTGCAGGTCATTCTATTTTCACCGCAGAACTGGTAGCCATTCTCATGGCTCTGCGATACATTGTTAATCTTCCTATGGTTATATTTCCAATACTTTTCTGTGTTGACTCTAAGTCTGTCTTATTTACACTGAAATCCATGAAGTCTAGCGACAGATGTGACTTAGTAATTGAAATTAATCATCTCATACATTTTCTAATTCAAAAGGGTTCCAGTGTAACGTTTACTTGGGTTCCATCACATTGTGGTATTTATGGAAATGAATGGGCAGACAGAGTAGCTAGAGGAGGTGCAGTACAAAGAATTCGTTGTGAAAACGTTCATATTCCTTTGTCTGTAAAGGAATGCTATAATCTTTTAGAAAAAGACACCAAAGCTCCTGTGGGTTATAATGTAAATCGGCACACCTCTTACAGCATGTCTTTGTTGAATGTTGTTCCAAGGGAAATTTCCAGTTTGTGTTTTAGACTTAAATATAATTCATTAAAATGTAAATATGTTGATACTGCAAAATGCATATGTGGGGAAAAACTTTTGACATTTCATGTACTATTTAATTGTCCCACTATGCGGCAGTACTTACCCAATTTTCAGTTACCAAATAATCCTACAATTGATGATTTTAAGACTCTAACTTCAAATCATTCATTTTTGGTTAATGTATCAAAATATTTACTTCGCAGTCCTATCGGTACATTAGTATGAGATTTCAGTATTTTTGAAGCAAACATTGTTTATGTTGTTCATGTTCACTGATTTAAGCTTTATTTTTAATTATGTTTGCATTTGTATAATAATATCAATGTCATCTTGATGTATATCATTTACAAATATCATAATCGTCTAAAAACACGCCATGTGAAAAGACGTAAAACTAAACAAACAAACAAACAAACAACACACACACACACACACACACACACACACACACACACACACACACACACACACACACACGCACAAACACACACACACACGCACGCACGCATGCACACACACACACACACACACACAACACACACACACACACACACACACACACACACACACACACACACACACGTGACTGGACCAATGATGGTGAGATAGAGGGAAAAAATGAATGAATGAAAAAAAAATGGATGAAATGAATGAATGAATGTAGATGACAGCAACGTTGAAAAAAGGTGGAGGAGGAAGACGAAGGAGGAGGAGGAGGAGAAGAAGAAGAAGAAGGAGAAGGAGAAGAAGAGGAAGAAGAAGAAGAAGCAGAAGAAGAAGAAGCAGAAGAAGAAGCAGAAGCAGAAGAAGAAGAAGGAGGAGGAGGAGGAGGAGGAGAAGAGGAAGAAGAAGAAGAAGCAGAAGAAGAAGAAGAAGCAGAAGAAGAAGAAGAAGAAGCAGAAGAAGAAGAAGAAGAAGAAGAAGAAGAAGAAGCAGAAGAAGAAGAAGAAGAAGAAGAAGAGGAATTCCACTCAGTTTGATTCATGACGTTTGTAGCCGAGCCAACCACGAAGGGCCACACAGAAGAAGAAAAAGATGACGTGAAAGAAGAGAAGAGGACGAAGAACAACAATTATAACAAAAGCCACGATCACAGCAACAGCCATAAGAAATAAGAACAGAAAAAAGAGCGAGTACCAGCTTTATTTTCCAAGCAGAATATCACCTGTCACTCAATTACCCCAGCAAGCATAATTTTTCTCTACCAAACCGTATTTTTGTTATTTAACGGCGATTGATAAGAATGGCGATGATGACGATAACACTGCACAGTTACAATTAGACATGAGAGATCATGACAGAGCTGAATTCTACGTTTTGTTTCAGTTACTGCATATCACTATCAACCAGGTCCGAGCGATGCAGACACCTGCAGCGTTGGCTTGGAAATTTGCTCAAAAACTCAAAATCGAATCGGTGAAATGCATCACAGTCGACGGTTTGGTTCCAGTTTGGCATATGAATTCGGAGCACAAGCACCAACACCTCTGGATAGGAACAGCAAAGCCCTTGCCATGGTGATATATGCCTGTGACATGCCTGGGGAGGACTTCGATTCCACGACCTCAGACTCTCGAGTCCATGACGGTGACTACTGTGCCAAAACAACAGGACCTTAACTGTCCTCTGTCCCTAAAGAAAAAAGCTCAGAGCAAAATAAAGACAAATAAAGAGCCTGTTTTCATTTCGATGACCGCTTGATTTGTTGTGATGTAAATAACATATTTATGATATCTGGCGATTACGTTCGTAATTGTACGGAAGTGAGTTTAAAGGTTGTATGCGATAAGAACATGTGATGAGCACAGTTGTTGATGTGTAGGATCTATACGAAGATTTGTACACTCATTATTTACTCCAGACCAAGCACATCATATAAGTCTACAAATCCAGTGCAGTATCTGAGGCCTTTAGCCGACTTTTATTTACTTGGTGAATTTGAAATTTTGCATCTGCCCATTTATTGGTCGCAGGTTTGGGCGGAAACCGACGACTATTGGGTCTCAATTCGCTCTGTTTGTCTTCGGCATTGGGATTGGTCTGGCCCCTTCGTACCCCGTGCTGTCTGCCTTGAAACTCCTCATTGGGGGCTTTCAACAGGTGCCCCCCCTCTCTCTCTCTCTCTCTCTCTCTCTCTCTCTCTCTCTCTCTCTCTCTCTCTCTCTCTCTGTGTTACGGTAAAATATTGTCATGTGGATATATTTCAATGCATGTGTTGCAGGAATTTGAGAAAGCAAAGGAGAAAAGGTAGAACAAGTGTGAATGGTCATTGTTATTGCATCTCTCTCTCTCTGTCTCTCTCTCTCTCTTTCTCTCTGTCTCTCTCTGTCTCTGTCTGTCTGTCTGTCTGTCTGTCTGTCTGTCTGTCTGTCTGTCTGTCTGTCTGTCTCTCTCTCTCTCTCTCTCTCTCTCTCTCTCTCTCATATGTTTGCACATAATGTATGTCATCTGTCAGCTTAAGTTTATTTGCTCATATTGATGAGTGTGTTACATTCTTTTTTTATCTTGGATCTCCTGTCTGCACTTATTTCTATTCTTTTCGTAATTGTTCATCCCGTTCCTTCTTTATTCCTTATTTTGTTCCTTCTCTCCACCCATCCGTGTTAAAGTCACCCCACCCCACTTCCTCTCCTCCACACTTATCTTTCAACTGCTGCTTCTACCGTTTCTTCTGCTTCTGTTTTGTTTCCTTTCTCTTGTATCCATCTGTCCGTGTGTTTGTCCTTGGCAGTCTGTCTCTCCAGTCAGTCCACTGAAAGCCCACTGTGTGTTGCCTTGGTTTTTTGACCATGCCAATAGAACTGTGTTCTTTGGAGCTTCGTTCAATGCAGGCATTGACCATGAACATAACACTGTGCGCAGTGGAGCATCGTTCAGTGTGGCTGTTGACTACGCCCTAGGAAATGTACCCTGAGGAGCAACACTCAGTGCAAGTGTTGACCATGTCCAGAGAAGTGAGCCATATAGAGCACCGCTCAATACAGGAGTTGATCGTGTCCATAGAACTGTGCTATATAGAGCACCGCTCAGTAATGTGCTGACCATATCCATAGAACTGAGCCATATAGAGCACCGCTCAATACAGGAGTTGATCGTGTCCACAGGACTGTGCCATATAGAGCACCGCTCAGTAATGTGCTGACCATATCCATAGAACTGAGCCATATAGAGCACCGCTCAATACAGGTGTTGATCGTGTCCATAGAACTGTGCTATATAGAGCACTGCTCAATACAGGTGCTGACCATGTCCATAGAACTGTGCCCTGTAGAGCACAACTCAAAACAGGTGTTGACTATATTCATACAACTGCACCCCGTGGAGAGTCCCATCCTACAGGTATTGACCATATCCACGGAACTGTTCCCTGTCGAGCATTGCTCTGTACAGTTGTTGACCACGTTTATAAAAATGAACCGTACAGAGCAAGTCCCAGTACGGGTAATAATGCAGTATTCCATTGTCGTCACAATGGACAGTGAGACGTAAGCTGTACCCTATGGAGCGGGCAATGCTTATCCCTCTGCAGTCCACCACCTTCTTCACTGTGGACCATCATTCCATTCCTAGTGGCATTGTCGACACAACTAGGCCAGAGGCAACACGATGAATTCTCTAGCGTTTGCTGATCACTGGACTTGAGTTTGTCATGTTATTAAGAAGTCTAACCCTCGGACCACCTGTTAATATGTAGTAGATAGAGAGAGATGGGGAAGAGCAAACAAACCTCGTCCTGTGACAGACGCGAACCCCGGACCCATTTTGCTGTTTGAGTTGCGTGACTTATGCACTGGGCCGCTTATCCGCTGACCATGTCACTGAAACTGTACCATAAGGAGCTTCGCTCTGTAAAGGTGCCGTTGATGACCTATGGGGCCATGAGACGATGGGATGATGATGACGTTCGTGATGATGACGATAATGACGACGAGACGATGACAACGACGACCATGTTGACGCCGACGACGCCGCAAGTGATGATGATAGTCAGAATAATGTCAATAGTACTGGTGATGATTGCCCTATAAAAATAACGACGACAGAGGAGATGATTAAATAATGATGACGACAACGACGGCGAGGACGACGACGACGACGAAGAAAGAGAAGAAGAAGAAGAAGAAGAAGAAGAAGAAGAAGGAGAAGAAGAAAACAAAAGCAAGAACAAGCAGAACTTCAAGAAAAGGGAGGAGGAGGATATGATGATGATAATGATGATGATGATGATGATGATGATGACGGCAGCGTGACGACGAGAAAAAGAAAATGACAATGGTATAACCACAAGAACAAAGAAATGATGATGATAAAGATGACGATGATGATGATGACGACGACGATGATAATGATGATGACGATGATGATGATGACGACGACGTTGATGATAATGATGATGATGATGACGACGAGACGGTATGTAACGATGATGTGATGATGACGACGACGGACGACGTCGACGACGACTGATGACGACGATATGATGATGTGATGATGATGATGATGACGATGACGACGCGCGACGACGATAAGAAGGATGACGATGACGAGAAAACATCCATCATGATGCGACGACGGCTTGACGCGATTGACAGGGGACATGGACACGACAA
>CM065729.1:31267959-31282959 GCA_033310375.1 Conus canariensis | reverse complement strand
CATTTTTATTTTCAGCAGCACACGTCACGCAAGCATCATTACAAACACTTCAAAATCCATTGATTTCGCTTTTTTTCCTTCAGAGAACAAAAATGAAAAGGAAATGGAAAGATGATAATGACATGATGACAATGACGACGACGACGACGACGACGACGACGATGACGATGATGATGAGATGATGATGATGAAGATGATGATGATGGAGAGAAGAATAAGAAAGAGAAGAGAAGAAGAAGAAGAAGAAGAAGAAGAAGAAGGAGGAGGAGGAGGAGAAGGAGGAAGAGGAAGAGGAGGAGAAGGAGGAGGAGAAGAAGGCGGAGAAAGAGGAGGAGGAGGAGGACGAGGAGGACGAGAAGGAAAAGAAATAGAAGACAATGAAGACGAAGAAGAAGAAGAAGAAGAAAGAAGAAGAAGACGAAGGCAAAGAAGAGGAAGACAAATAATAATAATGATAATAACAATAATTAGAAGAAGAAGAAGAAGAAGAAGAGAGAGAGAGAGAGAGAGAGAGAGAGAGAGACGCTTGACGCTTGACGCGCGCTTTCACGCCGCGCCATTTATTGTGGGGCCCTCGGCCCGTCCACAGGAGTACGCAACATACATTTCAACATGACAACAACAAAAACATTTGATTGAAACGTTGATTGTAAAATATTTTGTTTTCTGTTTAGAATTTCTGTTCTTCCTATATTGTCAATATTACTATCACATATGGGTTTCTCTCATTTTTAAGGCATAGAAGATGTACATTGCAATATCTCTTATGATTTCAGTATTATCGTTTTGTAGCAGACTTTCCAGTGTGATTGCGTTTCTATTACTAAAATGTTTGAAAATGTATTTTGTTCGCAATTGCCTGTAATTGGGACACCACATTAGGAAGTGCATTTCTGTTTCTACTGTTGGGCAGAAAGGGCATGTTGTTATAGCTTGATTATCTATATATTTTTTATTGCCATGCAGTTCGTTTATTCCTAATCGTAGTCTTGTCAATGCTTTTCTGAACTTCGCGATTGTGATTGCGCGAAAGTATTCTTCAGTTTGGTGTACAGTTTTAAACGTATGATATATTGTAAATCGTTCACTATTCTCTATTTTGTTATGCCAGTTCTGTTTGTAACAATCTATGATTCTTTGTTTTAGTGTTATGATAAATCTTTGCTCGTTTTCTACGCCTTCATTCAACCAGACTTCAGAAAAGCCATACATATCCAAACAGCGTTTAACTTCCAGCGCCCAGTTCTGTGGTTTGTCAATTTCTGTTTTTTCTCTTTCATATGCTTGTCTAGGTATCCTGTCTGGAGTCATCTTCATTAATTTGAACCAATATCTGATTGCTTTTATTGAACTATCTATACTCATCGGATATCTTCCTAGTTCTCCGTATACTAAGTTGTTTGGCGTTTTTCTCCCTACCCCCATGTATCTTTTACATGCGAATAAATGTATATTTTCCACCGCTGAATAACGAGTCAAACCCCATACTTCTGCTGCGTACAGTAGCAGTGATTTGACCTGTGTATCAAATAGCTTAAAAATATATTTATATCTAAGTGTCCTAAACTATACATTGTTTTCATTATTTCACCTATTTTCCCTTTTGCCCTTCCTGCATATTCTGAAAGTGAAATATCTACTGAGAGTTTAGTCGTTAGAGTGAAACCTAAATATTTGTAGCTGTTTACTACCTCAATTTCTTCCCCTTTGTAGTTCCATTTTTCTAGTCTGCCAAGGTATCCTCCTTTTCTAAAGACCATGATTTTTGTTTTTTTGGAGATTAACCTTTAGTCCAATGCGGTCCGAGGCTTCCTGTAGGTTCTTAATTTGGTTTTGCAGACCTGCTGGTGTTCTTGCTATTAAAGCTATGTCATCAGCGAATAGGAGTGAAAATATTTCTGCCTTTCCGGGTAAGAATTGATATCCGTGTCTTCCTTTAGGGGGACAGTAAGCACCCTTGTTTCACTCCTGTGTGACATTCAAAGAATTCTGTTAGTTCAGTTCCATGTCTTACACATGCTTGTACTGTTTTATAAATAGCTTTTAGCATGTTAAGCATCTTCGTAGATATTTTGTGTTTCTGTAGGATTTCCCAGAGTTTTTCTCTATTTACTGTGTCAAACGCTTTCTGATAATCAATGAAGGCTACATACAATTTATTTCTTCTTCTGCCGTATAGGCAGTTACTTATCATGGATGTTAGAGTGAAAATATGATCTACTGTTGAGAAATCTTTCCTGAAGCCTGCCTGTTCTTTGCTAATTTTATTTTCTGCTTCTGCCCAATCACATAGTCTTCTGTTTAATATTGCTGTGTAAATCTTGCTTATGATGCATAATAAGGATATTCCTCTATAGTTTCCTGGATTCTGTCTATCTCCTTTCTTGTGTAATGGTATAATCACCGCCCTTGACCATTCTATGGGGAAGTAGCTATCTTGATATAACTTATTGAATAATTTCGTTAAGAATGGCACTATATTTTGTCCTATGATTTTAAGAAATTCAGGAGGGATTTCATCAATACCTGGTGATTTGCCTTTTTTGAATTTTTCTGTAGCTGATCTTACTTCGTTTTCAGTTATCTCTTCGTCTAATTCTTGTACGTGAATTTCATTTAACACTTCTTCTTCTTCTTCTTCTTGTGGTCCTTCTTCTCTATCGTTTAGTATTTCTGTGTCATGTGGATTCAAAATGCTTTCGATATGCGCTTTCCACTGTGTAATATCAATAGATGGTAATGTGTTCTTCTTCCTTCTAACACTTTTTATGGTGCTCCAGAACATTCAGCTGTCCTTGCGATTTTGTATTAGTGTCGTATGTTTGCTTTTTATACTGTTTTTTCTTTTCTCTAATTGTTTCTTTGTATACTGCTCTTTTATTCCTGTAAGCCTCTCTCCTTACTTCATAAATGGTTGGGTTTTTATCCTTTTTCGTCCATGTCAATCTATTGAGTGTTTGTTTTGCTTCTTTCTTTTTGATTTGACATTTTTTTATCATACCAGCTGTTTGTAGTCTTATATTTTCCTCCTATACCTATTGTTCTGTACATGTCTTTCCCTGCCTCTTTTAATAGCTTATTAAATCTGTCTATACTCGTGTCTATATCTCTTTCTATTTCTTCTGTTATTTGCGCCATTGTTTGTTTTGCCTCTTCCAATTCTATGAACTGGACATACTGTTGTTGTTTTGTGGGATCCCACTTTAGTTTCTTCACGTAAGATTTCTTGCCCTCGTTCTCTTGTGCGTTAGACAGTGTGCTTTGTAATTCCATCATAATAGGCATGTGCTGAGCTTCAACTCTCTCTACTATCTGACACTTATTCACATTTTTCTAACAGTTCAACAGAACATATATAGTAATCTATAATACTGTTACCCCTTTCGGAATAAAACGTGTATGCATCGTCGAACTTTCCCATACAAAGACCATTTAGTGGAGTTACATTAAATGTTATACAAAATTCTATTAGTTTCTTGCCAAAACCATTTGTGTGGGGATCTTTAGACCTACGTGCATACACGTCCTGCTCTCTTCCTGTAATCTCATTTTCATCATCGATGCTCAAGCTCCATTCCCAATACGAGCATTGAGATCTCCTCCAATGATGTAATGGAAATTATTTCCTTGTTCTGTTTGTGCAAATATGTATTGTTCAGTTAGTTCTAGGGTGCATGAGTAATCTTTGTCAGAATAATATCGACTATCTACTGGATGTACATATGTACCTAAAAACAAAATGTCTTTTTCACAATGCAATAGACTTTTCATTAACTTCACACAGAGTACATTTTCCATGTCAGTATTTATCAGTTGGACATATTCAGATAACTCTTTTTTTATCAACAGGATTGTTCCCCCCCGAGGGTCTTCCCATTCTAGTAAATTTGACCGCTGGACAATGTAATTGCAAAAACTCCTGGAATTTTAATTCGAAATCGAAAAATTTAGAAGTAAATGTTTCTGTTAAACAGCACAGATCAAAAGATGTGATAAATTCTAAAAAGTCTGGTTCCGTTAACTTATCTAATAATCCCCCCACATTCCAACATACAAAGGATAGGTTTCTTTTTCCACTCTCATCTTCCTTTCTTCTTTCATTCCCACTCTCGCTCTCTCTCGTTCCCACATTCATGTCGTATTCTTGTGTCTTTTCAATGTTCTCTTGAGTTCGTGTGGTCTGTGGTCCCTGTGTACGGCCGTGGCCTACCCTTCATTTCTTACTTTTTCCTTCCTTCTTAGTTGGATTCGTGCGTGTACTACTGGTTGTTTTATTGGGTGCCTTCGTACTACTGGTGTGTGAACGTAAAGCTTTGTTTGTTTTGTGTTGTCCTCCCTTCTCTCCCTGGCGTTCGGTGCATCCGCTCCATCTCCACCCCACACCCTGTCCACGCTGTCCCTTTCTCCCTCCACTAGGCTGACTCTGTCCTGTTTACCACATGTGACCACGCCGTGTCGCGCCGCGGGTATGCTGTTGTGTCAATTGCCGCCTCGCCTGCCGCCGCGCGCGCTGCATCTGCGCCAGACCTTGACCCCGGTGGGTCCCAGAAGGGTTCTGATTGGTCCTTTGGTTTGTTTTGGTTTTGGGATGTGTGTGCGGTGACCTGTGTGAGCACATGGTTGCTGTCTGAACTTGGGAGCGGGCTGACACGTGTTTCTGTGTTGTGTGTTACATTCATGCCTTCATTCTTGCTTTCCTCAGACACACCCCCTCTCCCATTTCCCCTCTCCTTTTCTCCCCCCACTGACACCTCTCTATTACCCTCTGCTCTATCTCTCTGTTTTTTTGGGTTCTGCAGAGGTTCCAGTACCCTGACCCAATCAACCCCTGATCTCCCTCCTCTCTCTCCTTCTCCTGACTCCCTCCATGCCATCAGATTTTCACTCTCACATACACTCCCTTCTCCTGCCTCACTCTCTCTCTCACCACTTTCATCCCCACTGTCACTCCTGCTGGTGCTCATCATCTTTGTAACCTGCTCAGTTGCTTTCTTTCTTTCTCTCTTCCTTTCTTCATTCCACTCTTTCTCTCTTCTCAACTCATTTACCCTTTCCCTCTCCCTTTGCTCTCTGCTCAGTCTCTCTCTCTCTCTCTCAGTCCCACACTTTCACGTTCCATCCTTCCATCATAGTCTTTGTAGCTCCATCTTTCGTGACTGTCCGACACTCTTCCACTGAACCACGATTGTCTATTTGTCTCTTGAGGCCTTGCTGTGGCGTACCCATGCCCATTCCTGCCGTCATATCTGAAGGTCCGCTCCGCTGGTCCGTGGGTCCGCTCCGCTGGTCCGTAGGTCCGCTCCGCTGGTCCGTAGGTCCGCTCAGCTGGTGGATTGGGCTGCTCCCTCACGTACAGCTTCCTTCCGACGAAGTAGCCGGACTTGCCCGTCTCCCTCAGCTCACGTAGTTGTGCTGTCTGGCGCCTCGTCCGGTCCTGGCTCACCGCGATCCCTTCTGCTTTCATGGTTTCCCTGGCCTCCCGGTTCCTCAGCACCCGCATGGCGTCCCCCCATCGCAACATTTTGGCTATCACAGGCCTAGGGCGTTGTTAGATGGGTTGAACCTTCCCAGTCTGTGGGCCCGTTCTACTGCGTCTGCCGCCCAGTCCTCCTCCTTCATGTACTTTTCTAGTACCCCTTTGACAGTGTCTTCGCAATTCTCGGGTCCACTCCCTTCGTCTCCTTCTTTTAACCCGTAGAACTTTAGGTTGTTCCTACGGGAAAAAACCTTCAAGTTTGTCCATTTCGTCCTCCATAAGTGCTAGTCTGCCTGCCATGCGTTCCTGTGTTTCGTCTAAATGTTGAACTGCCCTCATATTTGCCTGTATGTCTTGTTTTGTGTCAGCTAGCTCTTGAACTAGACTGGTGAGTGTGTCTGACATTTGTGTCTGTTTCGCGTCTATCTTCTTAATTGTGTCTACTTGTGATTTGAAAGAGTCCGCCAGTGATGTGATTGTATTGAATATTTGTCATCTGCGTTTCCATCGTGCTAAGTCCGGTGTCGATTCTGTGTTCCAGCTTGCGTGCTTCTTCCTCAATTTTCTCATTAACATTCGGTCCGGGGTTCGTTTCGATATCGTTACTTAGAATCAGCCTCCTGCATAGATACGAAATGTTCAAGATGATCAGTAGTGCCACTAACAATGTCACTTTCGGATTGCTCCGACCGGCCCCTAGCATTTCGTTCATAACTGACCAGTTCGTGATTGCTGTCAGCGCCCAATTCATGCTTGCCGTCATCGACGCCATCTTTGTTGTCATTCTACTGACCTCGTTTCCAGTTACGTTGACCTCTTGTATCGAAACGGTGGCAGTTCCAATCCCTCGCACTTAAAGACCGATCACACCGTTCCTGACAATTGCTCTCGGTCCAAAAGCCACTGTGATCATGTCCAGAGCACTGATCGTGGTTAGTGCTAACGTCCAAAACACCACGCAACACAGCAGTATCTCCTTCACCCCTGCAACCTTTGACCCCTCTCTCATTCCCTTCACTTCCTTTCTCCTTCCTTTCCGCATTGTCCCTCCAAAAAGTCCGATTCTGACCCTCCACTCGCACAGGTCTATCATTCTGCAGTTCTCGTAGCTACAGACACTTTCACAAACACTTCTTCTAATTAATATCACCACTGGAACGATACTTGGAGCACTGTAATCCGCCTAACAACACACTTTTGATCGGAGCTCATCCCGCGCGATGTTTACCAGTCGCCGTCTTGTTGCATACTCGAGAGAGAGAGAGAGAGAGAGAGAGAGAGAGAGAGAGAGAGAGAGAGAGAGCGGAAAGATGAACGAAACAGACTCACAAAGAAAAAGAAATTGCACGAGCCGTACCTCTGTACGAGCAATCCATCAGTCACACGTACAACACTCGCATATCTCATAAAAGTGCATACAAGCGCCATTTGCCTATATTCTATTGACCAATGAAATTTACAAAAGCAATGTAATTTTCAGTTTTGTATCTTGACCCCAGATGACATAGAAATAGCCAAATTAATTGGAGTCTGTCAAATATACCCCTGCTTACTACTCACTGAGTAAATGAAATGATACTTCATTGTAACTACATATAGAAATCCACCTATCTGTTTCATCTGATTCCAATCTTAGGCGTATTTTTTGTTATATGAATTAAAAAGATAAAGACATAGCTTTTTTATATTTTGTCTTCCCAAGGTCCGATATTCAAATGTAAGTTGCAAAATGAGGCAACTGCAGACGGAAATCTAAACGAATCGTAAAAGTTTAAGTAATACATCTGCCAAACATGAACAAACATGAACAAACGAATCAGAAGACGAAACACGACGCGTTTGGACCTCTTAGGTCTTCTTCAGGCAAGATAAACAGCACTTAGGACAGCGAAAATGAAGAACGAGCAATCACCTCTCATCAAATTCGGCGCAAGATGGGCGTTGAATCATATGAATTCGTTGAATCATATGAATAGATATTCGAATGATTAGTGCGTCTGACTGGAGAGCTGACCAGTCTTGGGGTCGGAGTTTTTCGATCTGCAAACCCTCTCTGTATACCCAGCGGTAAATGGAAGACCTGATTCAGTTCAGGGATGGCGCAGACGCCGGCAGGAGAGGGATGGGTGCCGTTAATCACAGTGCCGTGCCATAGACACGGTGAACCTCTAAGAGTTCACTGCCCCCTGCTAAACAGTGCACCAGAGAGTTCAGGGAAGTAAGGTGCAGGTAGGAGAGGGATAGGCTCCGTCTGTCATAATGCCGTGTCCTAAACTCGGTGAAGCTGAAGCAATTCACTCCCCCTATAACCATTAGGCAATGGGAATTGAATTTCTTTTTCTAATCATCGCAGCCCATGTTTACAGTGTGTAACAACAGCAATTCTTATGTTTAATGTGTAGCCGCAACAGTCCATATTTACAGAGTGAAATCGTAGTAGTCTATAGTTAAATGTGTAACTACAGCTGATCCTATTACAGTGTATAATCACGGCAGTGCATATTAACAACATGTAACCGTAGCGGTCCATATCCACAGTGTGTAACCATAGCAGCCCATATTTACAGTGCTTACAGGAGTGCATATTAACACATATAAACAGTGCGTAACCGTAGCAAACCATGTCAACAATGTGCAATCACAGCAAACCATGTTTACAGTGTGTAATCATGGCAAGCCATATCAACAATGTGTAACCACAGTAGTCCGTACTGACAAAGTGTAACCACGGCAGTCCATATTTACAGCGCGTAATCACAGCAAACCATATTAACAGAGTGTAATCACAGCAAACCATATTTACAGAGTATAATCACAGCAAAACATATTTACAGAATGTAATCACAGCAAACCATATTTACAGAGTGTAATCACAGCAAACCATATTTACAGTGTCTTGTTTACCGCAGGTTTACCACCGCTTTCGCCTATTTCTCCTTGTACATGATGTCGACTAATCTCCATGGCAGCCGATTCATCAACTACTTCCTGGCCACCCTGATGGAATTCCCCTCCTGTTTCCTGATATATTTCCTGGTGGACACCAAGTAAGTCCACTGCTGACCAGACCAGACCAGACCTTTTATTTCAGAAATCGCCATGGGTGAGCAGAAAAAGAAAAAGAAAGGCGACGAGTCACGTGTAACGGATACGAATCGCAGAAGACTTTCCATGACAAATGAGTTTCACTAGGCTTTAGTTAGGCCTCGGACTCGTCGGCTGAGCAACCTGCTTCGACAATCAGATAGTGTAATGATATTCTTATAAGTGCGTGACCCCCCCCCCCTTTCCCCCTGATGAATAATTCCAATTACTGGGTCAAACCTCCTTGAGTAGATTATTCCCTACATGTGTTTTTTTTGTGTATGTATGTAGGTGTATATGTATGTATGTATGTATAAATGTCTGTATGTATGTAAGTACAACCATGTGTTAATCTGACAATAAATTGGTTTCAGTCAGTCAGTATGTATGCGCCCATGTATGTATGTATGTATGTATGTATGTATGTATGTATGTATGTATGTATGTATGTTATGTATATGTATGTCTGCATGCATGCATGTGCGTGCGTGCGTGCGTACGTACGTATGTACGTATGTATGTATGTATGTACGTATGTATGTATGTATGTATGTATGTATGTATGTATGTATGTATGTATGTATGTATGTACGTACGTACGTACGTATGTATGTATGTATACATGGATGCATATTTGTGATGTATGTATGCATGTATTCATGTATGTATGTATGAAAATCTAAAGTGTCTCAGTGTTGTGGTCTGTGTTGTGCAGGCTGGGGAGAAGGAACACGGCTTGTGGGTTTTACATCCTGACAGCTGTAGGTCTGATTACCTGTGGAATCTTCAGGGTCTTCACAGGTGAACACACACACACACACACACACACACACACACACACACACACACACACACACACACACACACACACATACGCACACATACTCAAACACACATATTCGCGTGTGCGCACACACACACACACACACATTCGCACACAACACACACACACACACACACACACACACACACACACACACACACACACACACACACATGCAAAATCCAATAAAAGAAATATCACCAGAAGACTTCAACTTTCATTTTGCAAATATAACTAAGGATGTTATTCTAAATGATAAAACAAAGTACAATGATCTATGTATGTTAGAAAAATACTGTCGATGTAAAAACATTTCTTCATGTTTTGACATACCACCATTGTCATTACATGAAGTATTTGATTATTTAACACACTTAAAACAGTCAGGGACAAGGGACTTAGATGGAATTGATGGCAAGATACTAAAAACCGCTTCATTGACCATTGCTGAGACACTCACTTACGTTTATAATTTGTGTATTGATAAAAGCCACTTTCCCTTAAGATTTAAACAAGCAAAAGTTATACTTTTATATAAAAAAGGTGATCCCACCAATCTCTCAAACTATAGACCTATCTCAATATTATCCCTGTTGTCTAAACCACTCAAAAACATGTTCAAACACACCTATATTCTCATCTTAAATATTACGATCTGATTCATGAAAATCAATCAGGTTTTCGAGAAAATCACTCTTGTCACACTGCTCTTGTACAACTTATCGATAGATGTCTTACGAATATTAACAATAATGACCTTACTGGAATTCTTTTTGTAGATTTTGCAAAAGCGTTTGACGTTATAAACCACTCCCTTCTAATAAAAAAGCTTATGTGTTACAAAGTATCGAATACAGCCTTAAAATTCTTTACCTCGTTTCTCACTGATCGTCAACAGCTTGTTGAAATCAACTCCAAAAGGTCAAAGTTACTCCCTTTACAATATGGTGTCCCTCAGGGGTCAGTATTGGGACCCCTACTCTTTTCTATTTATATAAATGACTTACCATTGTTTATAGAATGTTGTTGTGAAATGTTTGCTGATGATACCTCATTACAATCTCACAGTAGTAACCCTACTGAACTGGTAAATAACCTGCAGAAAAATATCAACAAGCTAATTACATGGACAGAAATGAATCATATGTCCCTCAATGCTAGTAAAACCAAATGCATGTATGTCACTACACGCCAGAAACGACAGAAAATGACATCCTTATTTGCGCCATTACATGCCCAAGGACAAAAGATTGAAGAGGTTACATCACATAAAGTTTTAGGTGTTATCATTGACAACGATTTATCTTGGTCTTACCACATTGTGGATCTTGGAAAACGTATTTCTAAGAGAATATATCAACTTCCAAAGATAAAAAAAATTCTAAAACTTCACTCCAGAAATATATTCTTTCATGCGCACATTCTTTCTCTTATCAATTATGCATCCACGTTATGGGATAATGCCAGTGAAACTAATCTGAAACTAGTAAGTCGTCTGCATAAAAGGGCCATTAAATTAATTCAGTTGAAATCCAATACCTTGACAAAGAGTGATTACAAAACTTTAAATATTCTTCCATTTAAAGACAGACTCTACTTCAACAAATGCTTGAGCATGTACAATGTAATGAATGGATCAGCCCCGAAGATAATCTTTGAAAGCTTTGTCTTCAATAGTTACAGACATACACATAAACTGTCTCTTCCCAGACCTCGATGTAATCTTTATAAATCAAGTTTTCTGTACTCTGGAGGGACCGCATGGAATAATTTGCCTTCCTCCGTAAAATCATGTCGCTCAAAATATACATTTAAAAAAGCACTAAAAATGCATTTGATAGAAACTCTGCGCATCAATTGAAGTCATTTCCTTTAATTCAGTCCCCTTATCCCCATCTCTCTCTCTCTCTCTCTCTCTCTCTCTCTCCTCTCTCTGTGCTTGAACTTGAAGTTCCAACAATAGTTTCATTATTGTTTCGGATTTCAATATGAGAGTTATGTACTTGCATGAAAGAAATTGTGTGTTTTAAAAATGTTTATTGAGCTTGTAGTTATATGTTCAATTAGTTTCTTTCTTGTTTATGAGGGCAGGATGTAAAAAAGCTGGAAAGCTTATTCTTTAACCCTCAATAAAGATAAATTTGACATGACTTGACTTGACACACACACACATTCGAACGCGCGCGCGCGCGCGCGCGCACACACACACACACACACACACACACACACACACACACACACACACACACACACACACACACACACATACTCGAGTGTACAGACACTTTGCGCTCGCGCAGGTTAGGGAAACAGATGCATACACACATGGTATAAGCTCACAAGGATACACAGTCACACACACATTCCGGCACACACACACACACACACACACACACACACACACACACACACACACACACACACACACACTCACACACACACAACACACACACACACACACACACACACACACACACACACACACACACACACACGTTAGCAGACGCACACGTACACACACGCGCGCACACAGAGAAACACACACACACACGCGCGCCTGAGGGTTTCCGGTTCCGTGAACGCTGGTCGCTTGAGCGGCTGCCGCAATATCCTAGTTTCCCTATTTCAAACTCCTCCCGAGACTTCCTTTTTTTTCATTCCATTTCCTTCCTTATTCCATTTGCATTCGTTTTTATCGAATCAAAGTTCCTTCCGAGGAAACTGAGGAAGAACTGTGTCTGAGTCGACTTGCATTCCATCTCTGAGTCGACATGCATTCAATCTCTGAGTCGATTTGCATTCAGTCTCTGAGTCGACATGCATTCAGTCTCTGAGTGGACTTGCATTCAGTCTCTGAGTCGACTTGCATTCAATCTCTGAGTCGACTTGCATTCAATCTCTGAGTCGACATGCATTCAGTCTCTGAGTCGACTTGCATTCAATCTCTGAGTCGACTTGCATTCAATCTCTGAGTCGACTTGCATTCAGTCTCTGAGTCGACTTGCATTCAATCTCTGAGTCGACTTGCATTCAATCTCTGAGTCGACTTGCATTCAGTCTCTGAGTCGACTTGCATTCAGTCTCTGAGTCGACTTGCATTCAGTCTCTGAGTCGACTTGCATTCAATCTCTGAGTCGACATGCATTCAATCTCTGAGTCGACTTGCATTCAATCTCTGAGTCGACTTGCATTCAATCTCTGAGTCGACTTGCATTCAATCGGCACTCCACACTTTCAAGATTGAAACATGGCCGCCATGGACTCCCTGTGTTTACATCGTGAGCGCTGAAGCGATTCCATCTACGCTTCTACTTTACATTCTTGTGTCATTTTATGAACTTTTTGTTGCTGTCGCCAATTCTTGTGTATTGTAACATCTGATGCACTGTACAGCCAAGCCTTCCTTGCTCTCTCTCACTGATGTTCTACCTCCTTGCTGATCCACCTATCGCAGTGTGTACATTACTTACATTTTCTGTGAATGCCGTACCATGCTATCACCTCGATGACAGCGCACATCTTGCCACCCTCTTGTCGTCCTTACTCATCTTTCTTGTCCTGTTACCGGCCAACGTGTCCCAGTCAGAGGCCAGCGTTGATCACGCACCTGCCCGCATCAACTTGTCAGGCAACTCCAGCTATCATTGCGGGGTGTGTCCCATCAAAGTCACTAGCTACGACAGGGTGTAGCCTGCCACGAATGTGGGCAGTGGTTCCACACTAATCGCCACAGCATAGAATCCTCATCTTATGTCGAGTTGGGAAATGAGGACATTTGGCGCTGTATTATCTATGACACGACTCACTACAGCGACACAGCTTACGATTTATACAACGTCGGGAAAACGACCCAGTTCCTCAATGCCTCTGTACCATCATCACCCAAAGGGACGTCTTTTAAACCGATCCACACCTCCACGCCCTCAAGAATCAACCAGCAGAACAAGCAGTTCAACAGGCCTTTGCGAATAGTTAACTTAAACGCCAGGGCAACCGTAAAGAATCACCCAGGACTCTTGAATCTGGTGGAAACCGTCAAACCAGATATTGTCATCGCCACAGAGACATGGGTTGACAAAGACATCGCAGACGGGGAAATTTTACCTGCGTCGCTCTACAAGCTGCATCGCTGCGATAGAGGAAGGGATGCAGGAGGAGTCTTTGTTGCAGTGTCTACTCAACTGGTGAGCACCAAAGTGCCGGAACTCGGGGTTGAAGGCTGCGAGTTAGTATGGGCCAGAATCAAACTTGAGGGCAGACAACACCTCATAGTAGCTTCCTACTAAAAGCCGGATGCAAGCGATGAAGACAGCCAGAGGAAATTCGAAATCTCCATCAGACGAGCGGCAACTTCAAACGCCCACCTGGTGATTGGAGGAGCTTTCAATCTGCCTGATATTGATTGGACCACGTGCAGACTCAAAACCAGGAAGCGCTACCCAAGACTCCACGAAGACCTCCTTGACCTGTTACATGATCATGGCCTAGAACAGATGGTGACCTTCCCGACTAGGGGTGAAAACACCCTCCACCTGCTCATCACTAATTCCCCCTTGCTCGTCCGAAGAGTCGAAGGTCTACCAGGGATTTCAGACCACCTGGCTGTGTTCGTGGAGTTCCATAGCCATCCTGCCCGCCGTAACAACACTAAGAGGCCTGTCCCCAAGTACAAGAGAGCTAACTGACCAGCCCTCCAGGAGGCAGCGGTGGAACTCTCCAACTCCATTGTCGCCACCTTCGACACAATGAGCAACACTGAGGAGATATGGAGCAAGTTCAAGGAAGGATTGCTATCCATTGTCAAAGACCACATTCCGCACACTACTCTCAGGCCTAAGAACACGAAGCCGTGAGTAGATTACCCAACCAAGAGGCTTATAAGACGGAGAGACAGGGTCTACAGAATATGGACGAAATCTGGCGGCCCAGGACACCTATCAGTGCTCAAGAAGTTCAAGCGCCTAGTCCAGCGCCAGCTCCGAAGAAATTACTGGGCCCATACTGCGGAGCTAGTAGAGGACAGAGGTGAGGGGAATGTGAAGACGGACAAGAACCTCTGGACTGGCATCAAGTCAAAGCGGCAAGAAGCGGCAAATGTCTCCCCCCTCATGTTGATGATCTTTGAGGCCAAGGACCAGGCAGAGACTCCAAGCCGACAGTTCCAGTCCGCATTCAGTAAAAGCTTCCCTTGCTCTTCTACCGACTTCACTGCAAGAACAGGTCTCAGCACTAACGCACCCAGGCCATGTTGCGACACCACAGAAGAAGGTGTGCGCAAACTGCTGAAGAGCCTAGACCCCCGGAAAGTGCCTGGACCAAACATCAGTCCGCGCCTTCTTAAGGAACTTGCAGATGAACTCTCGCCCGCTCTCACCCTGCTCTACTAGTCATCCATCGATACAGGAATTGTTCTTAGGGACTGGGGGACAGTGTATGTGTCATCGATTTTCAAGAAGGGGGAGCGCTAAAGGCCAGAGAACTACCGTCCAATTTCATTGACGAGCGTGCCTGGAAAAATCCTCGAACACATACTGGTCCACACGGTGATGAGCTTTGCTGAGAAACACAACGTCATCTGCAGACAACAGGACGGGTTCCACCGGGGTCGTTCTTGTGT
>CM065729.1:31257959-31260459 GCA_033310375.1 Conus canariensis | reverse complement strand
TTCTGAGGGAGCTCTTGAGTTTGGAAGATGGTGGGAAGGGGGGAGTTGCTGACTTTGCCTAGGAGACTTTGTGACATTAAATAGTTGCTTGGCCGTATTACAGGCCAATATCTTTGAAGAATAGAACAAAGTTTTTGCTTGATGAACGATGTCAGTAACATGATTTCTCGCAGTTTGATATATTTCCCTGTGCACAGTCAGTCCCGTGGTGCGCCATTGCCTCTCAGCCCCCCTCCTCTCCTGCTTGGCCTCCGACAACTCGGGACCCACTGTGTTGTGCCATTGACACAGTGAGCGATCAGTGATCAAGCGCCTGCTCACTGGAGCATGCTTATCAAGCGTAGCACGGAGGGCAGAGGTCAGCTGACAGGCCGATGGCTCGCTCGGTATGGCCGTAGTCAGATCAGATTTGAAAGCCTCTATATCATAGCAGAAATTTTCCTAACTTCCTTGTAAGTCTTTGGAACGGCGGGCCTAACGATGTCTAAGTCACACTTCACAGCATAATGATCCGATGCTAGGTTATTGTCAACAGTTGAGGATTTAAGAAGATGATCACTGTCTCTGTAGACTACCCAGTCTACTATGTTACCCAGTTTGTTCGTCATTTCATTCACGGACTGCTGGAGTCCGAAGGCATCTAAAATTTCTAACACCTCAGGCGTGTATCCAATTGTGGGCTTATTGAAATGGAAGTTGAAGTCGCCGATCAATAACAATGTTCCTGGAAGGTCATTTAAAAACTCAAGAAAGTCTGGAAGTTCGTTGACAAACATGCTGGGTGTAAATTTGTTCTTTCTGCTGGGTACTGGTCTGTAAATCCCAAAAATGTTAGTGACAGGAGCGCTAGGTAGGGACAGTTTCAGGTGAACAAGTTCAAAGGTCCGATGCTGAAAATCAAAAGAAGAGTCAAAAGAGCAATAGGGGAGCAGTTTATCTGAGATGACGAAGGCGATTCCGCCCCCGCAGGTCGTGGTGGGGCGGGGGAAGGACTTTGTGGTGTAGCCAGCTGGGGCGAGGTCACGTAGCTTTGGTTCATCGCCGCTTTCCTTGAACCACGTTTCCGTTACGCAAAGAATGTCGATATCATTGGAGAGTATAAAGTCATTTACAGCAGATCGTTTCTTTTTACAGGTATTACCAAGTGACTGGGCATTGAAAACTGTCAGCGAAATGTTCATTGCTGTTTGTGAGTGAGGAGCCATAGGCACTTGAATCAAGTTGCGACAGTTTACTGAGCGAGTGTGGTTGTGGCGAGAGTGGTGAGAGAGATGGGCAACGTTACCGACTGTAGGTATCGTCCTCCGTTTCCTCCTCCCTCCCCGTGCTGTGCGACAGTGAGGAAGGTCACGACCAATCCTGAGACGCCGCAGTGTCACGTTGAGCGAAGGGTCAAGGGGCGAAGGTCGCTCCCTGCCAGCCAGCAGCTGGCCCCGTGTGTAGGTCAGGCGAGTGATTTGACGAGGGAAAGGGTGAGGGTAGTGACACGTAAAGTCGGTCACCACAGGGTAGGGTAGTGGTGGGTGTGACAATGGAGGGCCGTTACATGCCGTAACGGGTAGGGAGAGGTTGGGGTGGTAGAGGCTGGGATGAGTAAGCGTTGGCGAGAAAGTGAGTCAGCAAGTGTCCCTGCCCGTGCGACACACAAGCTGAACACAATGGCGCCGGTCGAAAACACAGTGTGTTGGCAAGGTTGGCCAAGAAGAAGATCCAGATTATCCTCAAGTCTATGGGGAGGGAGGCACAACAATAGATCCAGAATAACAAACAGTTCCTCACACACATCCTGGTACAAACCTTTACAGTCCACGATCACAAACACAGCCACAAAACGACGAAAATGAACAGCCACACTACACTCAGCCTGCTAGGTGATTGACAGCTCACGTGATCCTATAACTTCATGTGACTTATGAATGTCAATGTATGTCAACTACTCAGTGTGTGTGTGTGTGTGTGTGTGTGTGTGTGTGTGTGTGTGCACTGTGCACGTATGTATGTATGTGTGTATGTGTGTGTGTGTGTGTGTGTGTGTATGTGTGTGTGTGTGTGTGTGTGTGTGTGTGTGTGTGTGTGTGTGCGCGTGCGTGCGTGCGTGTGTGTGTGTGTGTGTGTGTGTCCAAAAGTGAGGAAAGTACTTTCAGTAGTGATGTAGCAGTGTGAAAGACAAAAGATAATTATTGAATGAATGTCAGTGCGTGTCAGCTACTCGGTGTGGAGAGACAGAGAGAAAGGTGGGGCTAAGATATGAGGGCAAAGGAAGGTGGGGGGGGGGGGGGGGGGGGAGGAACGGGCAAAGAACATATCTGCCGTGCGGCGTTGCAGTCGCTCGGCAATGCGCTTGTTATTGCTGTGCCTAGTTCATGCTACAATTTGTACTTAGGCTTGCTGATGTTGCACTTAGCATAATGTTTTATCCCACCTACATTCAAGTAAAGGGTGACGTCACCACATTTTGTCGATCAGGAAGGATAAATCCCAACATGTTTTTTTAGGCGGA
>CM065729.1:31215459-31247959 GCA_033310375.1 Conus canariensis | reverse complement strand
GAAACCCTTCACTAGCTGCCTGAGGGAACCATCGCAATCCCTCTCGAAGGCACATCTATTTGTATTGCCTGCTCCTAGGCCTTTCGTCCGCTGGATCGGACTCATCAGGGAGACACGGCTGATTGTGTCTGTGCTGTTGGTGTCAAATAGAGACACACCACAGTCCATAATTCTGTGGTGTTCTCACCACCAAGGGTTCAAAAGAGAATGCAACAGCACCCCCGAAGCAGCCAGCGAAGGGTAGCAAAATGGAACAAAACGAAAGTGTGGAGAGGAAAAAAGTTGCTGAAAGACTAAAAGCATTATGCACACAGTATAAGATGTAGGGGACAATCTTTGAGCCTATGCTTGAGGATCCATTCAATGATACAAGGGAGATCAAAAGATGTGGAACAGTCTGAGTGGTCAGCTCTGCTGTTCAATAACCCAAGCATTGTAAGCGGCTAAGAATTGTACAGAACAACCTTTACTTGGATCTCCTAAGAGATGCAATCTCCCACTGATTGACTAAACAATACAATGCTGAACAATTAAGTAGTGGGGGAAAACAAGTGCAGGCTAACAATTCTTCAGCCATTATAGTAATGACTTGGCAAAGAAAGATTTGAACTTTTAGATAAGAAAAAAAAAATTGAAGATGAAGAAAATGGGGGGAATATATTATAAATATGAGAAACCCTTCACTAGCTGCCTGAGGGAACCATCGCAATCCCTCTCGAAGGCACATCTATTTGTATTGCCTGCTCCTAGGCCTTTCGTCCGCTGGATCGGACTCATCAGGGAGACACGGCTGATTGTGTCTGTGCTGTTGGTGTCAAATAGAGACACACCACAGTCCATAATTCTGTGGTGTTCTCACCACCAAGGGTTCAAAAGAGAATGCAACAGCACCCCCGAAGCAGCCAGCGAAGGGTAGCAAAATGGAACAAAACGAAAGTGTGGAGAGGAAAAAAGTTGCTGAAAGACTAAAAGCATTATGCACACAGTATAAGATGTAGGGGACAATCTTTGAGCCTATGCTTGAGGATCCATTCAAGGATACAAGGGAGATCAAAAGATGTGGAACAGTCTGAGTGGTCAGCTCTGCTGTTCAATAACCCAAGCATTGTAAGCGGCTAAGAATTGTACAGAACAACCTTTACTTGGATCTCCTAAGAGATGCAATCTCCCACTGATTGACCAAACAATACAATGCTGAACAATTAATATATGATATATGATAATATAAGATGATACGAAGTGATATAATGTCACATTATAATATGATATGATATGAATTGATACGACAGGGGATAAAATGATATATCATGATATAATGCAATATCATATGACATAAAATGACCAGATATTGTGGAGTATATGATAATAGATACGATACGATATGATGCTAACCCATAAACAATTACATGAAACAATATAGTATAAGGTGATATGGTGCAATATGAAACGATTTATGATGTGATTCGATCTGACAGGATACAATATTATAACATGATAGTTACAATATGGGTGATATAATATATGTACACGAAGATGTGCTATAAGACACCGTACGACAATATATACGGTATGTGACAGAATTTAACATATCATATATAGTACGATGTAATGAAAGATGAATATTGTCTATGACGGGGTAGATAATAAAATCCAATGCTATGATATGAAATGTTATGTACCATTTGTCATGTCATTTTACCTATCTATCTATCTATCTATCTATCTATCTATCTATCTATCTATCTATCTATCTATCTATCTATCTGTTTCTCACAAAACTCTCTATCTATCTATCTATCTATCTATCTATCTATCTATCTATCTATCTATCTATCTATCTTATGGTCTGTCCATCCGTCAATCCATCTATCCATCCCTCTATCTGTCTATCTATCTATCTACCTATCTATCTATCTATCTAACTATCTCTCTCTCTCTCTCTCTCCATATATCTATCCGCTCGTCTCTCTATCTGTATGTCTATCTATTTATCTATCTCTCTTTCTATATATCTATCAATCAATCAATCAATCAATCAATCAATCAATCAATCTATCTATCTATCTATCTATCTATCTATCTATCTATCTATCTATCCGTCTGTCTGCCTGTTTGTCTGTCCGTCCGTCCGTCCCTCCCCCCGTCCTTCCATCTATTCATCTATCTATCTATCTATCTATCTATCTATCTATCTGTCTGTCTGTCTCTCCCCTCTCTTTGTCTCTCTACCTACCTACCTACCTATACCACGCAACATGACATGGTATATACTATGATGCTGTGTTATGCTGTACCCCATACACACAGGGAGAGCGGTGGAAGGTCTTCAGTGTGCGGCACCAATCAATGTGACTGACGCAGCGAACACGGCAGCATTGCACGAGCTGGACTGGAACTCGTCTGACGTCAGCGTGGGCCAGTGCCAAATCACCGTCTCACACAGCAACCTTTCTGAGGACGTGGAGACCTATCCCTGCCCCTTTGGCTACCAGTATGGCTACAGTCGGGAGCTGTCATTCAGGACTGAGGTGAGCAGGATGGTTTGGGTTGTCTGTCTGTCTACATGCATGCATACTGTTTTCATATATTTTCTTATCGACAGTTTTTTATCCAGCCGGTGCAAAGTAAATTAAACCTTTGATCAGCATATATAAACTTGCCTTTAAAACATTTCGCCTGAAATCCACAATCCTTACAGAATCGGATTATATTCAAGTTCGAGTTCTTCGATTAAAACGATATGTTTGCCACCATCAGTAAATGAATATTCATAAAATAAGTGTCAATGTAAAGACACAATTATCTAATGTCTCTGTATGAGCATTTGTGCATGCGTGTGCCCGTGTGTGTGTGTGTGTGTGTGTGTGTGTGTGTGTGTGTGTTGTGTGTGTGTGTGTGTGTATGTGTGTGTATGTGTGTGTGTGCGTGCATGCGTGCGTGCTTGTGTGTGCATGCGTGCGTGCTTGTGTGTGTGTGTGTGTGTGTGTGTGTGTGTGTGTGTGTGTGTGTGTGTGTGTGTGCGTTGTTGGTGGTGGTGGTGGTTGTGGTGTGTGTGTGTGTGTGTGTGTGTGTGTGTGTGTGTGTGTGTGTGTGTGTGTGTGTGTGTGCGTGCGTGCGTGTGTGTGTGTGTGTGTGTGTGTGTGTGTGTGTGTGTGTGTGTGTGTGTGTGTGTGTGTGTGTAAACTTTAACTTTGGCATTTTCTCAGCAAGTACTAGCATACTCAAACTCAGCAGAGAGATAAGTATTGTTAAGATCTTTTCAGTCATCTCATGTGTGATGATGTCAGTAAATTTCAACATCTGTTAATCTTTAATTTTTAGCAATAAAATCAAATGAACAAAACCTTCATGTTATAGATTGTGATCACTTACAACGATTGTTTACACATTGAGAGATGTTATGCAATAACTAACATATGTCAATCTACATTTTGTCAAGATTACACCATTTGATGTCCGTTCCATCTGCAGAGGTGGAGATCTGAATGAATGATCTACTAACTATGGAATTAATGGACCACATACACCCAGTGAAGCTCATGCATATTGACGTCAAACTAGGCGACGGGTTGGTCAAAAGGGAACTGAGACGCACTGCCTAACAGAAATAATTATGTGGAATGAACTTTTCACCTTGGGTGCACTGAATCAGGATCAGGACATTTCAAAAGCCAGACGAGAAGGTGGAGGGGTGGGATGGGGAGCGAGAGGGAGAGGGGTGGTCAGTATGCAGGAGGCACAGTAGGGGGAGGGGGGAGGGAGACTGGAGAATACATGTGTGGTGACTCAGGGAGGTGGCGGACAACAGACGGCGCCTAAGGGCGCTGAATAAATAGGGTCAACACAGAGGAACTTACCGAGTCGTCTGCTAGTGTAGTGTGTGCTTGATGTCTTAGACTTGTCTGTACATAGACCTCCCCACTGCTTCCCCATTCGTCCTGTGCCTTCCATTCTGCTGATGCATGTTACATTATCCAAGTGTTGGAAAGTTGCCTCTCTTGTGTTGTTTTAGTTTGACCTGGTGTGTGACCGTAAACTACTGGGCAGTCTGGTGCAAACCCTGGTCATTGTTGGACAAGGGGTCGGAGCTGTGCTGTTCTCCATGGTCTCAGACAGGTATCACAGTTTGGTCTTTATTTAATCAATGTCTAACATTTGAAAAACAAGATTCAATATAAAGAAGAAAAAAAGCAAATTCGTTGATGCATAAGAACGAAAAACTAATTAACGTTTTATATGAAAACATTTCAAGCACATCTTATTCTTCCTTTTAATGTTAGGATTTTCCCCTCAAATGGAGATGGAAAACTGTATTTAAGAGCAACTCAAGGAAGAGGAGCACGCGCACGCACTCATGCACGCCCGCACACGTGCACACACACAACCACACACACACACACACACACACACACCACACACCACACACCACTAGTGACTGGACTAAGGATGGTGGGATGGAGGGGAAAATGAATGAATGAAAAATAGATGAATGAAAGAATGAAGATGACAGCAACGATGAAAAAAAGAAGAAGAGAAGGAGGAGGGGGAGAAGAAGAAGAGATCCATTCAAGTCGATTCATGATGTTTGTAGGCATACAAAACATGAAGCACGAAGAAGAAGAAAAAGAAGAAGTGGATGAAGAGAAGAGGATGATCAACACCAATAACAAAAGCAACGATCACAGCTTTAGCAATAAGAAATAAGAACAGAAAGAAAGAGCGAGAACCAGCTATATTTTGAAGCAGAATATCACCTGTCACTCAATGTACCCCAGCAAGTATAATTGTTCTCAACCAAACCCAATTTTTGTTATTTAGCGGCGATTAATGAGAATGTAGATGATGACTATGACACTGTATATCTACATTTAAGTGTGAGAGTTCATGACGGAGCTGAATCCTACGTTTTGTTTCATACTCTGTACTAGTACCAACCAGGTCCGAGAGATATAGACAGCTGAAGCGTTGGTCAGGAAATGTGACCAAAACTCTCAAATCGAATTAAAGAAATGCATCAAAATCGACTACGTGGTTCATTAATTGAGAACACAAGCTCCAACAGTTGAACTCTGAACCCATAATGATATGCCTGTGATATGCACGGGTAGGAGTTCGATTCTACGACCTCCGACTCTCCAGTCCACGACGGTGACTACTGAGCCAAAACAACTGGACCTCGTCACTCTTCTGTCCCTAAAGGAAAAAGTTCACAGCAAATTAACGACAAATAAAGAGCCTGTTTTCATATCTATTACGGCTTGAATTGTTGTGATGTAATTAACACAATTGTATCTAGCAATTATCTTCGTAGTTGTGTGGAAATATGTTGAGGTTTATGCTATTAGGACATGTGGTTGGCCACTGTAGTTGATATAGACAGATCTATACGAAGATTTGTGCACTCATTATATACCCCAGACCAAGTACATCCTTGTAGGTAAACCATCGACAAATCCACAGAGGCACCCAAAGCATTTAGCTGGCCTTTATGTACTAGGCGAATTTGAAATTTTGCATCTGCCCATTCATTGGCCGCAGGTTTGGGCGGAAACCGACGGTGATTGGGTCTCAGTTCGCTCTGCTTGTCTTGGGCATTGGGATTGGTCTGGCCCCCTCGTACCCCGTGCTGGCTGCCTTGAAACTCCTCATTGGGGGCTTTCAACAGGTGGGCCTCTCTCTCTCTCTCTCTCTCTCTCTCTCTCTCTCTCTCTCTCTCTCTCTCTCTCTCTCTCTCTTTGTCACGTTAAAATGTTGCCATGTTGATATTTTTCAATGCATGTGTTGCAGCAATTTGAGACAGCAAAGGAGAACAGGAAGAACAAATGTGAATGGTCGTTGTCAATGCCCCCTCCCCCTCCCCTCTCTCTCTCTCTCTCATATGCTTGTGCATAAGGTACATCATCTGTCTGCTTTTGTTCATTTGCTCATATTGGTTGGATGTATTATAGATTTTTTGCTCTTGGATGTCCTAGCTGCACTTGTTTCTTTACTTTTCGTAATTGTTCATTCTGTTCCTTCTTTATTCCTTATTTTGTTCCTTCTCTCCACCCATCCGCGTTAAAGTCACCCCACCCCACTTCCTCTCCTCCACACTTATCTTTCTACGGCTGCTTTTCCCGTTTCCTCTGCTTCTGTTTTGTTTCATTTCTTTTCTCCATCTGTCTGTCAGTTTGCTTGTATTTGGCAGTCTGTCTCTCCATCGGTTTACAGAAGGCCTACTGTGTGTTGCCTTGGTTTCTGACCATGCCAGTAGAACTGTATCCTATGGCGCGTCGTTCGATGC
Source organism: Conus canariensis (assembly GCA_033310375.1). Taxonomy (NCBI): domain Eukaryota; kingdom Metazoa; phylum Mollusca; class Gastropoda; order Neogastropoda; family Conidae; genus Conus; species Conus canariensis. The sequence continues at coordinate 31,241,676 of CM065729.1, read as the reverse complement.
AGGCATTGACCATGAACATCAAGTTGCAAAGCGAGAGGACTGCAGGCGGAAATCTAAACAAATCTTAAATAAATGTTAGCGAACCGCTTAGAGAACGTGGACAAACGAGTCACAAGACGAAACACAACGCGTTTCGACCTCTTAGGCCTTCATCAGGTGATACATACACGAATAAAACAACGAAAATTCACTTAGCTTTGATCGCTTCAGATCACTTCACAGGGTTCAGCGCAAGGAAGTGCTTCCTTGCGCTGAACCCTGTGAAGAGATCTGAAGCGATCAATGCTAAGTGAATTTTCGTTGTTTTATTCGTTTATGTCTCACCTGATGAAGACCTAAGAGGTCGAAACGCGTTGTGTTTCGTCTTGTGACTCGTTTGTCCACGTTCTCTGGGCGGTTCGCTAACATTTATTTAAGATTTGTCATGAACATCAAACTGTGTGCAGCAGAGCATCGTTTGGTCTGGTTGTTGACTACGTCCTAGGAATTGTTCTGTTGGGAGCACCACTCGCTGCAAGTGTTGACCATTTGTCCATATAACTGTGCCATAGAGAGCAGCGCGCACAACAGGTGCTGACCATATCCACAGAACTGTGCTATAGAGAGCACCGCTCACAGCAGCTGCTGACCATATCCACAGAACTGTCCCATATAGAGCACCGCTGAATACAGGTGTTGACCATATCCACAGAACAGTGCCATATAGAGCACCGCTGAATACAGGTGTTGACCATATCCACAGAACTGTGCCATATAGAGCACCGCTGAATACAGGTGTTGACCATATCCACAGAACTGTGCCATATAAGCACCGCTCAATACAGACGCTAACCATGTCCACATAACTGCCATATAGAGCACCGCTGAATGGTGTTGACCATGTCCAGTGAACTGTGCCATATAGAGCACCACTCAATACAGGTGTTGACCATGTCCACAGAACTGTGCCATGTAGAGCACCGCTTAATATAGGTGTTGACCATGTCCATCGCTCTGTGCTATAATATTCTACAGATGCGGCATATAGAACACCGCTCAATACAGGTGCTGACCATGTCCATAGAACTGTGGCATATAGAGCACCGCTCAATACAGGTGCTGACCATGTCCATAGAACTGTACCTTGAGAAGCACTGTTCAGTGTAGATGTGCGCCCGTGTCCATAGCATTGTGCCCTATGGAGTATTGATGGAAGTAAGTGTACCCTGTAGAGCACCACTCTATACAGGTGTTGACGATATCCACTGATCTGTACCCTATCGAGCCTTGCGCTGTACAGGTATTGATCACGTCTACCGGAATGAACCGTACAGAGCACGTCCCGGCATTGATAATAGTGCAGTGCTGCACTGTCGTCAGCGGCACCTTTACTGAGCGAAGCTCCTTAAGGTACAGTTTCAGTGAGACGTAAACTGCACCGTATGGAGCAGGCAATGCTTATCTCTCTGCAGTCCACCACCTTCTCTGTGGACCATCGTTCTATTCCTAGTGGCGTTGTCGACACAACTAGGCCAGAGACAACACGATGAATTCTCTGACGTGTGTCAAGCGTTTGCTGAACACTGGACTTGAGTTTGTCATGTTATTAGAACGTCTAACCCTTGGACCGCCTCTTAATATGTAGTAGATAGAGAGGGATGGGGAAGGCAAACAAACCTCGTCCTGTGACAGACGCGAACCCCGGACCCAATTTGCTGTTTGAGTTGCGTGACTTTTCCACCGGGCCGCCTATCTGCTGACATGTCACTGAAACTGTACCATAAGGAGCTTCGCTCAGTAAAGGTGCCGTTGATGACCTATGGGCCATGAGACGATGATGACGTTTGTGATGATGACAATGAGGTCGACGACGATAACAACGACGACCATGTTGATGACGACGACCACACCGCCGATGATGATGAGAGTCAGAATAATTTTGATAGTACTGGTGATGGTTGCCTGATAAAGATCACGACGAGGGAGGAGATAATTGAGATGTTGATGGTGATGACGACGATGACGAGGAGGAGAAAGAGGAGGAGGAGGAGGAGGACGACGACGACGAAGAATAACAACAATAAGAACAAGAAGAAAAGGGAACAGGAGGAGAGGAGGAAATGATGATGATAATGATGGTGATGATGACGGCAACGTGACGACGAGAAAAAAGGTGACAATGAGCATGACCACAAGAACAAAGAAATGATGATGATGACGACACGGCAATGATGATGATGAGGAGGAAGAGGATGACGACGATGATGTTGGCGTCGACGATTAAGAAGGTGACAATGACGACTACATGACGATGGCTTGCAGGGCGTGGTGACAGGCACGGCCACCATTGCCATCGAACTGTTCCCCATGGAGTACCGGTCCATGCAGATTCTGCTCATAGGCTCCATGTGGGGAATCGCCAGTAGTTCTATGGCCCTCGTGGCCTACCTGATGAGGTTCAACAGTTGGAAGCACCTGCAGCACGTGCTGTCTGCTGTGTCGCTACCCATCTGTCTGCTGCAGCTCTGGTCAGTTCATCTCATGTGTGTGTGTGCATGTGTTTAAATGACCGGGTTTTTATATTGCGGACGAGTGTCTGAGCTTTTCATATTGTGTGTGTATGAAGGTGGTCAAGTCTTTATACGGTGGATGAGTATCTCGGCCTTCATATATATGTATATCTATATGTATGTATATATAATATATCTATATATAATAAACTAATAAATTCCAAGGATAAGTACCGAGCACCATTCCAGCAACTTACAGAGCAGCTTGGTGTTGCATTGACTGCAAGAAATATTCAATTATAAACAAAGCTTGCTCTTATGTTTTAGATTGAAGAAATAGGGGGAGATAAGCATTCATATCTGCAGTGGTAGATAATTCTGCCTAACTACTAACAGTATGTGCTTGAGTGGGTGAATGGGGAAAAATAAAATGAATACTTCTCAAAATGAGCCTTCAACAAGCTTATAGTCTCCAAGGGGGAGACAATCTCCAATGGGGAGGAAACTCACTAACATACAACTCCTGGTCAGATACGGATATTTCGGAACCTGATTGTTTTTCCTCAGTGACCGCAGAAAGTGGTAATTTAACTCCTCTGCCTTTTCAGTTTTAAGAAGAATGCTATCCCAGAAAAAGGCTGGTGTGCAATACCGTAGTATGTTTGTTGAGTTTTCAAAAAACCAACCAAAGGTGCCACCTAAGAAGCAAAAGAAAATAATGAAAAAGCAAAACAAGCTACATTTTCTTGTGGAAAGTAGAAAATATAAAAAGATAACCTCTTAAGACGCAAGTGCTGAGGGCCAGTTCTTGGAATGAATCTGCAAGGGACTAAATTACAAGAAACTAATAAATTCCAAGGATAAGTACCGAGCACCATTCCAGCAACTTATAGAGCAGCTTGGTTTTGCAATGACTGCAAGAAATATTCAGTTATAAACAAAGCTTGCTCTTATGTCTTAGATTGAAGAAATAGGGGGAGATAAGCATTCATATCTGCAGTGGTAGATAATTCTGCCTAACTAACAGTATGTGCTTGTGCGTGCGTGCGTGCATGCATGCGTGTGTGTGTGTGTGTGTGTGTGTGTGTGTGTGTGTGTGTGTGTGTGTGTGTGTGTGTGCGTGCGTGCGTGCGTGCGTGCGTGCGTGCGTGCGTGTGTGTGTGTGTGTGTGTGTGTGTGTGTGTGTGTGTGTGTGTGGTCACGGTGTGCAGGTACGTAGACGAGTCTTTACGGTGGCTGCTGGCGAACGGTCGGATGGAGGCGGCGGAACGGGTGTTGAAACGAGCCGCACGTGTCAACCGGAAAGACATCCACGTGGTCTTAAACTCCCTGAACACCACCGACCCCAACAGAAAGATATACACTGAACTCCCAGGTTTGAACCCGAATGGTGTTTTAACACTCCTCACCTCCTTCTTCCTCTCTGACACCCCCTACGTACCCGCTTACCCATAATCTTCCTCGTTTCAGCCACCCTTACCACCAAACAAACTACTCATACATGTGTATATATCATTATACGCAGCACGCATCCCCCTTTAATCCACATATCTTGAGAGGAAATGGAACATGATTCACTCACACTCCTAATGCACACATAACTACAAACACACTCTTCATACATGCTCGAGTATAGTACTACAAAGTCTCTGTGACCCCAACACATTTCTGCCGTTTTCTGTGCCGGTGAAGTTTCAGTGGCCCCAACACATTTCTGCTGTTTTCTGTGCCGGTGAAGTCTCAGTGACCCCAACACATTTCTGCCGTTTTCTGTGCCGGTGAAGTCTCAGTGACCCCAACACATTTCTGCCGTTTTCTGTGCAGGTGAAGTCTCAGTGACCCCAACACATTTCTGCCGTTTTCTGTGCCGGTGAAGTCTCAGTGACCCCAACACATTTCTGCCGTTTTCTGTGCCGGTGAAGTTTCAGTGGCCCCAACACATCTCTGCCGTTTTCTGTGCCTGTGAAGTCTCAGTGACCCCAACACATTTCTGCCGTTTTCTGTGCCTGTGAAGTCTCAGTGACCCCAACACATTTCTGCCGTTTTCCGGGTCTGCTGACGAGGAGCACTAGCTCCGAAAGACGTATCCACACTGGAATAATACTATGGCTTTATTTAGGGCCCGTTGTATTCCTCTACTGTGGGAGTCGCATGGTAACAAAGACATGCTGTTGCCAGGGATATCTGATATTCCCTGCAGGCTGTGCACACACAAATTTCACACCTGCCCTTTCCTTCCCTTTTTTCAATTTTTTTTCTCTCTCAGGTCTGTCAAGTCATTCAAAATGGAAGGAATGATTACATACACTTTGGGTTTTTTTCATCATTTTTTTTGGTTAATCTTTTAAAAGATAGAAACGACAGAAAGAACGGAAAAGCAATCAATTGTTGCTTATTGTTACAATTGATATGTCTTTTGAATATGTTAATAAGTTAACTAATAAGCTAGTTCACTAATCACTTGATTTGTTAGTTTCTAACTTGACAGCTGGCTAGGTCGGCTGACTTGTAGATAAACTCGTTACTGGTATTTCATGCTGATTTGCATGTTGCTTGAAATTAATAATGAAGTAGTCATTTTCCAGTTAGCAGGTGAAGTCACTTAATATCATTTAATGTGTTGGTAGGTTAGGTAGCAAGTAACTTACTACTTGACCTATCTACAACTAAATTACAGCATAAATTATCTTAACAACACGTGTTAAAGCTCTTCATTATTCCTGAAATAAACTTCGTAAGATCACATTTTGTAGACGTTGCTTCCATCTCGTGTGTAAGATCCCATGACATGACGATGAATTACCTCAGCATTTTAAAAATCTCGCTTGGCCTATACCGTACATAACTAGGTATATAAATCATCTTACTTACTTAGGCCCAAAGCTCAAGGATGAGCATAGGCCATCGACAACACTCCGCCATCGCACTCGGTTCTGGGCTGCTCGCTGAATGCCTGTCCAGTTGGTCCCCTGCCTCTTTATCCCTGCCTCAGTGTCTCGCTCCAGCTGCTGCGAGGTCGGCCTCTCTTCCTTTTCCCCTGCGGGTTCCATGTCAGGGCTTGGCGTGTGGTGCTGGATGCTGGCTTCCTGAGAGTGTGTCCAATCCAGCCCCACTTCCTCCACAGAATCTGCTAGGCCACTGGTTCCTGTCCTGCTTGCTTCCATAGATCTCCATTGTTGATCTTCTCTGGCCATCTGACTTTGAAGATGCGCCTCAGACAGGTGTTGATGAAGGTCTGAATTTTTTGCTGTATTGCCTTGGTCATTCTCCAAGTCTCGCAGCCGTAGAGCAGAACCGACTTCATGTTTGAATTGAAGATACGCAATTTTGTTGTCCTTCTGATCTCTGCTGAGGCCCAGATGTTCTTTAGCATGATGAATGCTGCTCGCGCCTTGCCTATCCTGGCTATGATGTCTCGGTCGGTGCCCTTCTGCTTGTCAACTACGCTTCCCAAGTAGACAAAGGAATCTAATTCCCTGATGGGCTCACCTCCGACTGTGACTGGGCTGCTGCCTGTGGTGTTGATCTTCATCAGCTCGGTCTTCTTCTTGTTTATCTTGAGCCCTGTTCCTGCTGATGTTGTCTCAAGGTGGGTGGTCGTGTCCTGCATCTGTGTGTGACTGTGGGAGAGGAGTGCCAGGTCGTCAGCAAAGTCAAGGTCATCTAGCTGCGTCCATAGTGTCTATTGTATCCCATTGTTCCTCCTGTTGTTGTAGTCTTCATGATCCAGTCGATGACCAGGAAGAAGAGGAAAGGTGACAACAGACATCCCTGGCGCACTCCTGTCTTCACCTCAAAACCGTCTGACAACTGGCCTGCATGAGCCACCCTGCAGTTCATATCCTGATAGGTACTACGGATGAGAGAGATGATCTTCTCTGGTATTCCATAGTGTCTCAGTAGCTTCCATAATGTCTCTCTGTCGAAGGCCTTTTCATAGTCGATGAAGTTGATGTAAAGGGGCGAGTTCCACTCCAAGGACTGTTCGATGATGATCCTGAGGCTGGCGATCTGGTCGGCACAGGATCTGTTTCGCCGGAAGCCCGCCTGCTGGTCTTGGAGCTTTGGGTCAATTGCTTCCTTCATCCTCTCCAATAACACTCTGTTTAGAACCTTGCCTGGCACTGACAGGAGCATGATCCCTCTATAGTTATTACAGTTGGTAAGGTCTCCTTTCTTTGGCAGTTTGATGAGAGTGCCTTCCCTCCACTCTGCTGGGATGTTCTCTTTTCCCCATATCTTGCCGAAGAGGCTGTGCAACAAGTTGACTGCTATACCAACATCCGCTTTAATGGCTTCTGCTGGGATATCATCTCGTCCTTTCCATTCCTCAGTGTCAGGATGCCCTTTCTAATCTCTGTTTTCGATGGTTTCTCACAGTTGATGGGCAGTTCTGTTTCTGCTGGTGGGATGTCGGGTGGTGCTTCGGGGCGGAACGGTTTAGTAATTCTTTGAAGTGCTCTGTCCATCGCTTCAATTGATCTTCTGTTGTTGTGAGGGTCTTTCCGTTCTTGTCTTTGACTGGCTTGCCATTCCGTTGGAACTTGCCCGCCAGCTTCTTTGTGGTGGTGTACAGCTCTCTCATGTTGCCCTGTCCTGCAGCATCCTCTGCTTGTCTGGCAAGTCTGTTGATGAAGTCCTTATCTTTCTTCACACTTTTCTTCACTTCTGTGTCCGCCTGGGTATAGTCTTCTTGGGCTCGTGCTTTGCTTGATCTTGTTCGGCTCATGTTCAGTGTGGCTTTCTCCTCTTTCCTTTTGTTCAGTTTCTGAATAGTATCATTAGAGATCCACTCCTTGTGTTCGGTCTTCTTCTTTCCAAGTGCCTCCTCACAGGTCTCATGCCAAAGTTCCTTGGTATGTTGCCACTGGTTCTTGATGTCTGTGCTCTCCTCTTTAAGCAATTCTTCAGCAGTTGGAACCTGTTGGTAAGACTGATCTGAAATTTATCCTTTATTTCTTTACTGCTTAACAGCTCCACATTATATCTTGTCCTTGCTGCATTTGTTGAAGTGTACTTCTTGAGTCGGAGTCTCACTGTTGTCTCAAGCAGGTGGTGGTCTGATGGCACGTCAGCACCCCTCATCACCCTCACATCCCGCCAAGATCGCCTGAATTTCCTGCTGATGCAGATGTGGTCGATTTGGTTCTCCAGGTGGCCTTGTGGATGCGCTTGTGAGGGAAGATGCTGCCTCCTATCGATCACCAGCTGGTTCAATGCTCACAGGTCTGCAAAGCGTTCTCCATTCTCTCTCATCTGTCCAAGTCCATGTGTCCCCATGATGTCTTCATATCCTGTATTGTCTGATCCTATCTTGGCGTTAAAGTCACCCATGACTATTGTGATGTCGTTTGCTCCTCTTCTGTCCAGCACAGCTTGTACTTGCTGGTAGAAATCATCTTTCTTTTCCTCCTCTGCATCATTTGTGGGAGCGTAGCATTGGATGATGTTCAGCTTGATGTTCTTGTTCTTGGTGCTAAACTTGGCTGTGATGATGCAGGAGTTGACAGGTTCCCAGCCGATGAGTGCCTGCTGCGCTTCTGGTGCCAGCATCAGGGTCACGCCTTCTGTATGGGGGGCTCCATCCTCTGTGTGTCCCGAGTACATCAGCAGCTCTTTTTTGTGGCATCAGTTATCGGATCAATGGAGCACCTAAGGTGGTGACGATTTAAATTTTTTTAAAATTATTTTTATTCCATTTTTTTTCAGTTGAACAAGGTTTGCACACAAATGTGTCATCATTCTTATAATACATGGGGTTGATCATGTAACACATACACAATGTCAATATCTAGTACAGTACTTAATAATAGACTTTATGTATACTTAGTCCTCTTGTTAACCATACAGACTTGCTCAGCATTTCATTAGATTATAGTCATTTTATGTAATAGTTAATCGCAAATAAAAGGCAGAACTTTAGTAAGCTGTCCACATACCGTTATGAATATATAATTGGACAAGCGTAATCATAAATCAATCATCTTATGGTCAATGTTGACTTGGGTCAACCAGAGCTAATATAAAATCATACATCGTTTGGCAAAAAATTGTGTACTTGTGTGTATATAGTACATGACTTCTATTAACAACAACAACAACAACAACAACAACAACAACAAAACCCTTTTGTAACAGTATTTTACTTTCTTTGTGGTCTTAATCAGTTTGTATCAAATTTGTGTATGATGCCCATTTCAGTACAAATTTATCATATTGCATAGAAGTGTTGAATACATATTTGTCTATCTCATAAGCTTCTTTTAAATCTCTTAAGAATAATTGAAGTGTTGGATTTACTTTTCTTATTCTGCATTTATAAATAGTATACTTAGCTAGTAATAAGATGTGCAGAAAACAGTTGTCCGTTTTTGTTTTGTTGTCATTTCCAAAGAGTACTAGTAACTGATTTAGTTCCAGTCTATCACAATTTGCACATTTTCCTTTTATGTACTCTGTAAATTCTGTCCGAACACTTTGCACATGTTGACATTCCCACAAGTAGTGCAAAATGGAATCTTTAACATCTTCACAAACGCTACAGTTGTTGTTTTCTGTTACTCCCATATCTGTTAGAATTGAATTTGTCACCAAAACCCGATAATTAATTTTTATTTGAAACCACTTTAACCTTATTTCTTTTATTCTTTTTGTTTCCATGAAGATATTCGCCCAAGGAATTTCCATTTGCAGAGTTCTTCCCCATCCCCCACATGCATTAGGTAACACTGGTTTACCAATCAGTATTCCATAAAATATTTTTGTTCCCTTGGGAGCATGAATCATTTGGCTAAATGCTTTGTGGTGTTCAGTTCCTTCGTTACTGTTGTTTTCTAATTGTATTTCCTTTTTTCTCAAGAAATCTCTAATAGAACTTACACAGCCAAAATATTTCAGTCTTTGAACTGGACATTGCAAGATGTTTTGGAACTCATTAACATTAATGAATTTACCATCCTCTTTTAGTAAATCTTTTACATGGAAAACATTTCCTTCTGATTCGGTGAGTAGCAGCCGTGTCGAGCGGTCACGGTTTTCGCACGCTCCAAGCACGCAGCAGAGTTCGTGAGCTGAGCCTTTTTTTTTCGACTTTGCCGTTTTTTTCCGCAACGCCGAATCGACACAGTGGTTTACTGCTGTGACACAGAGGTATTGTTTCTTCACTATTTAAATTGTCATATTTGCGAGAATGACTACCGGCGTCAACCCTGTCTTCGTTAAAGTCAAAGACATCCCTGACTCAAGCAACAACCGACCAACCGTCTTAGAGATTTGCTTGGCAGGTGAGAGGTCAGTAGGACAGGGGTCGATAGTCGGGGCGCAACTGATCAACGGCCTCTGGCGGATTTACCCAGCAACGACAGAGGCAAGAAATCAGCTGCTGACCCAGGGTATGAGGGTCAGAGGGACCATTTTACAACTGGCAAACACTAACCCTTTTATTCTGAAGAGTGACACTGGGGAGGAGAAGCCAACAACAAAAGTGTGGGTCGACAACGTACCCATATCAGTGGCCGACTCAGAAATCGAACATTCCGTGGCGAAGGTAGGGTGTGAGTTGCGTTCCGCAATTAAAACAGAGAGATCGAGGGATGCAGACGGAAAACTTACCCGTTTTTTGACGGGGCGGAGGTTCGTTTTCATCACCGTTCCTGACGTGCCCCTGGAAAAGTTCATGAAAGTAAGTCTGTTCTAGGCTAAAATATACCATAAGGAACAAAAGCTGGCTAAAAAAAACCCCCCTCATCTGTTCCAATTGCCTGGGACAGAACCACCATGCCTCGGTGTGCGACAAAGAGGTTGTCTGCCGTGAGTGCAGACAGTCCGGCCATAAGCGCGGGGATCCTCTGTGCCAGTTTTCTGTTTCAGGGACTCCAGTCGAGGACAGAGAGGACACACCCGGAGTTGGTGACACCGCACCGACGGACAGCGACCAGCCCGACGACAGCCACAGACGGGAGGACCGTGCAGTCAGAGGCAGGCCCAGCGAGCGTCAGGCCACGCTCTCTGCCTCCCTGCAGCTGGAGAGCCTGTCCCGGAGCAGGTCAGAGACCCCGAAACGCCGGCGATCCAAGGAGGGGTCCAGCCCTAAAGAGGTAGCGGGGACGGGTAAGCACCCGAAAAAGGACAGTGGTAAATCCACCCGTCAGGCTCCCCGCAGTACCAACACTGAGGTAAGCGACCAGTGTGGGTAGACGCCCGGCTTCCTAGGACAGACCTCATGGTTTCGGCCTCGCTTGAATAACGGACATTGAGTAATGAATTCGGAAAATGTGTACTAGCGTAATATCCGTATATTACTTCCAATGGATAAAATACGGATATGTTCTTTGAATGTAAGAGGTCTCAGGAATAAATTTAAACGAGCCGCTATTTTTCGTTATTCAAAAAGTAATAAAATTGATATTGCCTGTTTACAGGAAGCCCATGTAACCGAGAATGATGCGTTGCTATGGGAAAAACAGTGGGGAGGAAAATTATTTTACAATGAGGGTACGAAAAGGAGTCAAGGAGAGATTATTCTAATATCAAAAGATTTTGATGGTAACGTAGATGTTGAACTGGCTCTAGAGAGAATCTTAGTTGTGTCAGTCAAAAGTGAAGTATATGACTTTAAATTGGCAAATATATATGCTCCAAATAATATGAAAGATAAATCAGTTTTCATGACAAAGTTACAGGAAACGTGTGCTGAATATAGTGAGCAAAATCTGTTGTTGCTTGGTGATTTTAATTGTGTTATGAAGAACAGTCTTAATATTATTACGGGTCAATGTCATCACGAGTCAGAAGTAAAAGAGTTAAATAATGCAGTAAGAAATTTGAATCTGACAGACATGTGGAGAGTTTTTCATAATGAAGAAAAAGATTTCTCCTGGGGTAAGAATAACCCTTTCATTGCTCGGCGTTTGGATTACTGTTTTGTGTCAGAGGAAATGCTACCCTTGTGTGTTTCGTGTGAACTCACGACGGTTGCGCATTCATATCACAAAGCTCTCATAACGGAACTAAACAAGGTAATTTTGAAAGAGGTCCAGGATACTGGAGATTTAACAATAGTTTTTTTTTTAAAAGATACTAAGTTTGTTGCAAAGATGAACGATTTATTAGATAAGCATCTCAATGATTCTTCAGATGATGTGTCTTATATACGAAGGTGGGATCTATGTAAAGTTGAAATTCGTACTTTTTGTACTGAGTATGGAAAATCACTTGCATGCAAAAGAAGAAATCGCGAATATCGTCTGAACGCACAGCTTGTGGAAAAAGAAAAGGCATTATCCAGTAATCCCTCTGATGTAGGGGTGCAGAAACAGTATTTCAGTCTAAAACAAGAAATAGAGTTGTTGCAGGTTGAGAGAACGAGAGGAGCGCAAATTAGAGCAAGAGTTAAATGGATTGAAGAAGGTGAAAAGAATACAAAATATTTTTGCAATCTGGAAAAGGCTAGAGGAAAGAAGAAAGTAATAACGAGATTAACTAAAGATTCAGGTGAGATAATTACAGATCAGACAGAAATTTTGCAAGAACAAGTCTCATTTTACAGGAAACTTTATAATCAAGAAACTGTAGAAAAAGATGTTAGGGGAGCAATAAATGCATTTATGGAAAATGAAAACTATTAGAAGACTAGACACTAATGACGCTGTTTCATGCGAGGACATGGTGACAGTGGAGGAAATGACAAGCGCTCTGAAGAATATGAGAAATGGATCTGCTCCCGGCAATGACGGACTGACAATAGAGTTTATAAATTTTTTTTGGAATAAAATATGTAAAACACTTACCCAGTCGTTCATGGAAGCTTTCCATGTTGGTAAACTGTCATATTCTCAAAAATATGGTGTAATAACTCTGCTACATAAGGGAAAAGATTTAAACAGAGACAAATTACACAACTGGAGACCAATCACGTTAACTAACAGTGATTACAAATTATTAGCCAAAGTCTTAGCGTTAAGACTGTACGAGTCATCACTAGCTTGGTAAATGAGGATCAGGTAGGTTACATCAAAGGTAGAAACATCGCAACAGACATAAGATCGATTGATGACGTAATCAATTACCTACATAAAACTAATAGAGCCGGCTTTGTGCTCGCTATTGATTATGCAAAAGCATTTGATTCGATATCAAAGAGCTTTTTGCTGAAAGTGTTTGACATTTTTGGTTTTGGACCAGATTTTAAAAAGTGGATATCTATTTTGATAAACGGAAACATGACCTCTGTAAATGACGGAGGTTGGATTTCCGAGCCTTTTGATGTGAACTGCGGAATAAGACAAGGTTGCCCTTTCTCACCATTAGCCTTTGTGCTAGCTGTCGAGTTACTAGCCATTAAGATTCGGAATAGTTCGATTGCAGGCATCAAAGTTCCTTTATCTTCTGGGAATGGAAATTCTAGTATAAAGATAAAACAAATGGCAGATGACACAACATTGTTTCTCAAAGACCGATATGATATGTTTAAATCATTAGAAATCTTGTCATCGTTTGAAAAGTTTTCTGGATTAATATTGAATGTTCAGAAAACAAAAGCTCTACTAATGGGAACTATGAAAAAAGACCCAGATCTTCCATTCACAACAGTGAACAGAATGAAAGTTCTGGGAATTTATTTTGATACCAACGAGATGGCGAAGAACATTGATGAAAACTGGAATGAAAGAATCGATGAAATGAATAGTATAATAAATAATTGGAAAAGGAGAGATCTCTCCATTCAAGGTAAAGTGATTGCTATAAAAACGTTTCTGATAAGTGAATTTGTTTATGTAATGCAGTCTATTGGTCTTCTAAATGCAGTGCTGCGTAAAATTAATACAGCGTTATACCGATTTGTATGGCAGAAAAAATTCAGTAACAGGAAAGCATTCGAGAAAGTGAAGAGGAAAGTAATGGAATCAAACGTAGACGAAGGTGGTCTGTACATGATCAACATGCTTCAGTTCCAGAAGCTTCTAAACTTACAATGGATGGGTAAATTACATAACGCCAAAGAGAATGAAAACTGGCGGTTGATCCCATTGTGGCATTTGAACAAACTGGCAAACGGAGGTAATTTCTTCAATGTAAACACAAAGACAAAGGATATGCAGGGTATTGATAGAATTAAAAATGATTTCTGGAAAGACATATTTGCATGTTATCTAGACAACAAAACTATAAGTAAACAAAGTGAAATAAACAGTGGTAATTTCCAGTCACAGCTTCTCTTCAACAACTCTCTCATTAAATACAAAAATAAAGTACTATTCTTTCCGAGCTGGCACAATTCAGGAATTGAACAGATGAAAGATATAATCCATCAGAACGAACATAGATTTCTGTCTCTTGAGGAAGTACAGAATATGGTTGGGCGAAGCAAGGCTAACATTATTTTTGAATATAATGCCCTTATTAACTCTATTCCCAAAGAGTGGTTTCAATGGATAGAGAGGGGAGATCCTTGCACAAGCCGACAGGATTGTGCAAAACATTTCAATACAAAGCCAAAGAACATCAGGAAACTGTTATCCAAAGACAACGTAACAAATTTACCAACGGCCCATTATTTCTGGGAAAGGAAATTTGGTTACACCCTAGACAAACAGGCCTGGTCTAGGGCTAAAGAAACCACCAAAGAAGTGCGACTTAGAGTCCTTCACTGGAAAGTGTTACATAATATTTACCCTACAAATATAATGTTGAACAAAATGACAATACGAGAAAATAATCAATGTTCATATTGTATTGATAAGGTGGATTTTATTGCACATTTTTTCTATAATTGTCCAGTTGTAAAGAATTTTTGCAATTTCATTGAGCAAAACATTTATGTAGACACAAGTATTAAGCTAACATTGTCAGTCACTGACGTTCTGTTTGGTGTGAACAGTTCATTCTGCCCACGTGGAAAATATGTATACATAAACCTCATTCTATTGGTTGGGAAAATGTCCATAAGTATTTTTAAAAAGACACGGTCTGCATTCTCGTTGCAATCAATCTTTGAAAAAGAATTCAACGTAAGGAGCTAGTTTATAGCTCACTTCATCTTCCAGCTTCTTCCGACCCCGTCCACAGGTCCCCCCCCCCCTCCCCCCCTTCTCCGACGCTCGCTGTCCTTTTTCTCTGCCTTCTTTTTCTCTTTTGGCCTGTGTCGGTTCATTAGTAGCTGGCTCTCTCTCTTACACAGTTATTTATAATCACTTTTAGGTCATGTTTCCAAGTTTTAAGTAATTATTTCATTCATTCTTTCATTTATTAACGTATTTCATTTCCTTTCGGGTGATGGGATGGGAGTGGCGGAAGATCGTGATTCACTGTATCTGTGTCTATTCTTTCTAGAACTATGTATATTTGCGGATAGGATTTATTAACTTGTATATGCTTTTTGCTATTGACGAATGATTTCGTAGGACCGCAGATTGGTACGTGCATAGCTCTCTGGGTCATAGAGGTACACAAGCTCCCACAGCACGACAAGGAGTAGACCGTGTGGAAGATGTAAATCATCTGCATAACCGAATCCGTCTTTCTGTCTTGTGATCCAGATGTATGCACGGAAACGGAAACTATCAAAAGGGAGACAAGCGAGAAAAGGCCGGACGCCCCCGACCTCTCCTATCACCCCTCTGACGACAAGGACGTGGAGAAGACACATACTGAGAGACAGACGGAGAAACTGAGTTTGCTGGACATTTTCCGGCACAAATTTCTGCTGGCCTATGCTTCTGTAGTATGGCTGGCATGGTAAATGGGTGTTATTATCTCTTTCATTTTTTATTTTCAGCAGCACAAGTCACGCAAACACCATTACAAATAGTTACAAATACATTGATCTGGCTTTTTTTCCTTCGGAGTTCAAAAGGAAAATGGAAAGATGATGAAAATGCCGATGATGACGATGCTGCTGCTGTTGTTGCTGCTGCTACCGCTGATGATGATGACAAAGACGACGATGGAGATAAGAAGAAGAAGAAGAAGAAGAAGATGAAGAAGAAGCAGAAGAAGAAGAAAAAGAAGAAGAAAGAAGGAGGAGGGGGGAGGAGAAGGGGGAGGAGGAGGAGGGGGAGGGGTAGAAGAAGAAGAAGAAGAAGAAGAAGAAGACAGAGAGAGAGGAACAACACACACACACACACACACACACACACACACACACACACACACACACACACACACACACACACACACACACACCACAACCACCACCACCACCAACAACAGTTGCACGAACCGCACCTCAATAATTCATCAGTCACACGTACAACACTTACATTTCTAATAAAAGTGAATACAAACGCCATTTGTCCATATTCTATTGACCATCAATCATATTTACGAAAACAGTTTTTTTTTCAGTTTTGTATCTGGTCCCCAGATGACATAAAAATGGCCAAATTGGACATTTTCCTTTTGTATTTACATTTCTAAAATAGAAAATGTGACAAGAAGCACTATATGTATAATTCATCAAGTCCGAAGTTATCTGCATGCCCAAACGATACCAGTGGCAGAACAGATAAAACAACAGATCGCACTCATATTTTTCTTTACTTCTTGTTGATATCGTGAACATTGCAGAATGCTTACACAATCTTGACAAATGCTCAAAATGATTCACTCAAAATGATAGAAATCCTGTAAGTCATTAATTTCAATGCATACATCTGACAAAACAACTTTTGAACCCAGAATGTAAGAATACAAGACTCTTATTGGGAACAGTATCAGTTTTATTTGAGGGGTTTTACAGCACATCTTTAAACTTCTTGTCCCATCTAATTTTGATACGAGTTTAGCGTTCCAGTTATTACGGCAGGCTGGCTCTACAGCTAATGAAGGTAAAGCATCACGATATGATAAGGTTTCTTTGTGTGCAAAATGACATACATTTCCATGGTTTTACTTTTTTTTAATTGCCTTCTAATCAATCGAAGTCTGTCAAATATACCCCTGTTTCCTATTCACTGAGTGAATGAAATGATACTTCTACGTAACGTTTTGAAGATCCAATGTAACGTTTTGAAAAATCTTTAAAAATAATAAATCTAGATAATGAAACTCCACCTCTCTCTTTCATCTGATGTTTAATCTCAGACGTACTCTTGTTATACAAACTTAATAAAATCAGTTCTTAAGTTTCACAAGGTCCAATAGTCGAATGATTAAAGCGTCTGACTGGAGAGCTTACAGTCGTATTCTAACCACTGTAGCTATCGGAGTTTTTCGATCTGCAAACCCTCTCTGTATACCCAGCGGTAAATGGAAGACCTGATTCAGTTCAGGATGGCTCAGGCGCCGGCAGGCGAGGGATGGGTGCCGTTAATCACAGTGCCGTGCCATGAACACGGTGAACCTCTAAGAGTTTACTGCCTCCTACAAAACAGTGCACCAGGGAGTTCAGGGAAAGTAAAGGTGCAGGTAGGAGAGGGATAGGCTCCGTCTGGCATAATGGCATGTGAAGGTCTGGTAATTCACCCTCCCCCTACAACAATTAGATAACGGGACTTAATTTTTTTTTCAAACGCCGCAGTCCACGTTTACAGTGTACAACAATAGCGATCTTTATGCATAATGTGTAGGCGCAACAATCCATGATTACCGAGTGAAATGATAGCAGTCTACAGTTAAAATGTGTAACTATAATTGATCATATTTACAGGT
This sequence comes from Conus canariensis, assembly GCA_033310375.1. Classification (NCBI taxonomy): domain Eukaryota; kingdom Metazoa; phylum Mollusca; class Gastropoda; order Neogastropoda; family Conidae; genus Conus; species Conus canariensis. Next base: position 31,224,538 of record CM065729.1, on the reverse strand, counting down.
ATAATCACGGCAGTGCATATTTACAGTATGTAACCATATCAGTCCATGTTCACAGTTTGTAACAACAGCAGTCCATATTTGCAGTGCATAACCATGGCAGTGCATATCAATGCATATTAAAAGTGTGCAACCACATCAAACCACATTTACGGTGTGTAACCACAGCAGTGCTTATTTACAGAGTGTAATGACAGCAAACTATAGTAGTCAACTTGTTAACAACAATGAGTTTGATTTTTGGGGTAGAATTTCCTGCTTTTGTGGAAAGCTACCATGTCTTGTACTGATTCTAAAAAGTGGTAGAAGCAAGTTTTGTGAGGTACCGTTTAGGTATAAACGTGTTAAGAAAACCAGCCGACAGAGTCGTATTTTACATTTGACGAGTTCTGGCGGCCATAGGCAAAACAGCTGCCTGACTCGTTTTTCCGATCTAGTGACCTCGCTGCGCACTCAAATTCCACGTGCATGTTTGACGCGTTTGAACGAATAAAAATGACTGTAAACCACGACTAGAAGCAAGGCAACTGCAGTATATAATCTATAATTCAGTTCTCATTTATGAACAATAAAAACTTTTTGTGAATAAGGCAATTTGGCATCAAATTTACGGAGAAAACTTGCTCCAGCTATGGTGCACGGAAGCGTCAGTATATGAAAATGATCTCTCTCTCTCTCTCTCTCTCTCTCTCTCTCTCTCTCTCTCTCTCTCTCTTTTGTGTGTGTGAGTGTGTGTGTGTGTCTGTGTGTGTGTGTGTGTGTGTGTGTGTGTGTGTGTGTGTGTGTGTGTGTGTGTGTGTGTGTGCGCGCACGCGCATGACACATGCGTATATTTGTCTGTATGCGCTGACCTAATCAAGTCAAAGTGGATTTCCTGCATATCTTTACCAGAACAGGTTCGCTACTGCCCATTCATCATGAAAGATATGTCACTGAAGTTCTTAATGTTTAACTACTTACATCAAGAATTAAAAGATTAGTGCCAACCACTTTCATGAAATTACCTTTTTTTCTGATCCATCAGTGTAACAAATTGTCCACTTGTCTAATGGTTACCACGTTACTTTCTTTTTTGTGCCCCTCCCTGCAGGATGTATAATAGCTAGAAAATATAGACAAGTGGATCCTTCTGGTGGTCCATCAACATCTAGAGCATCCATCATAGACTGGACTGCCTGTGTTCTTTGTCAAGAGGAAACAAACGAAGCGTTGACATGCTCAGCAGTAGATACAAGAGGAGACCAAGGACATGTTTCTCTTGACGTAAGCATAGAACAGTTTGTTGAATGTGGTCTGCCTACCCCACGTCTGTTGATGTTGGTCATCTAATGATGGGTCTGTATGTAAACAGACACTAACGAGACAGCGCTTCATGGCATACACCAGTCATGATAAATTGAGCCAACGTACCTTTGCCAGACTGATGGGGGAGAGGGGGCGGGGGTGGGGGTGGGGTGGGTGGGGGGGTGGAACGAAAGGCAGACAATACACAGAACTCCTGAAGTCCACCAAAGACACGGCCATCAGATGGTCCAATGGCATCTAAGTTGTTTTTCTGTGATGAGAGCTCTAGCCATCTATACAAGGCATCTATGTGTGGTTTGGATTATGACGTTAGATGTGCTGAGGATAATCTGAATGACCAATGCTATATTAAAAAAGACTGACAGCTGGAAAGAAACTTCTATGCTCGATTCTGCATCAGATCTTTGTTGAACTACTGGTATGCTGGTTACACGAAAGGAGTCACGGGCTAGTGTGGAGCTCAGATCGTGATGGAAGTGGTGAAAGATGGCATCAATGTATTTCAATCCACGTCAATCGCTGTCATAGCACTGGATCAACGACTTCATGCTATAGCCAAAGAAATTCAGTGATCTTTTCCATAGTAATTTGGAGAAAGTACATTTCTTGTCATGCTGAATGTTCTGACATTAAAATAGCAGCCTTGAGACTTCTGGGGGAGTAACTGGATGGACATGGTTGGCCTTCAATGATTGAGTCAGTCGGAATTGTCAGAAAAGGAGTTGCTGATCAATTGCTAAAAGTCTCTAATGTCCTAAGAACACGATTAACCCATCAGACAACTGTAGCAGCACTGTATATTCTTCTATACAAGGCAATTGAAAAGCAGAATACGATAGACTCTTCGACTGACGACTTTGGCGAGTGGCTACAGCCAGGGGTAAAATGTCTACCAATGTTCGCCTACTGGAGTCTTGTTCTGGATCTTGAAGTGCGTGTACTCCAGTTTTATCTGTTCAATTGATATTTTGCAAGTTGTATATTGATGAACTGACTAGCCTCATGTCATGGTTCTTCTCCCTTGATCACATTCAGTGTCCATGCTGGCTGTCTGTACATCCTTGAGACTTGTTTGAACTGTGAGTACGGCATCCATCTGTCTGTAAAGCTTTCTGCTCCGGTGCGTTTAGAGTGTACAAAACAGAATGCCCGTTTTCTATAACAATTATGGATCATGCACAGTGAAAGGTGATGCAACAGGGGAGGGTGATGGGGGCGCAGCAGAATTAACCAACAACCCTGGAGCTTTGAGAAAGTGGGTAACGACAGGCCCGGATATAGTACGTTTGGTGAGTGGTATTTCGCATCAGATGATTCTTTCAAAGGAGAACGTTATAGACCACCATGAACAAATTCCCTTTGTTGACTTGTTGCAATATGTGGTTATGACCAGATGGTTTATTTGTCATGACCGAAATGCATTGAAATTACTACAGACGGATAGTGGGATGCATGCACTGCCTGCCAGGTTTTCTGTGCCTTCATAATTATGTTGGTAACTCATAGCTTTGCATGAATTAAAACAAAAACATATCAGCTACCATTCAATAAAATGAAATGTTTATGATCTGGAGCATGGCTTAGGTATATCTTACATCTTGAATTTGTTACTTTTCCTCTTTTTGTACACGTACGGATGGCTCTACACAGATCTTTTTATTCACTAAACATTTTTTTTTTCATACACGTACAGATTACTTTACACATTTTTGTGTGTGATTAACTTAACAATGGCTAAAAATCGTACAACATTTATGTTCTTATTTCCGCCTGGCGGCTATTCTCCCGACCACATGGACAACAGATGAGTCATTTTTCGTTCTTTGTTTGTACTGTCCTAAATGTTAAATGTGATCTATTTTTTTGCCTGAAGAAGACCCAAGAGGTCGAAATGCATCGTGTCTTGTCATGTGCTTTGTTTGTCAATGTCATTGGCGGTAACTAACACCCTCTCTTTCTAAATTTATGTTCTTAGTAAAGCAAAAACCGGCCCAAAAATAGACCATGACCTGGATTCAGGAAATGGCCACGCCCAAAAAGTCAAACAAAGGTCACAAACCTTTGCTTCTACCACTCTTTTAATACATCTCGGTAGGAAGTATACCCACACCAACTTTCGTGCTTCTCACCCCCAAAATTAGTCTGCTGCTGAAAACGTGTTCTTCACAAGCTCATTATATTTACTGTGTCTTGTTTACCGCAGGTTTACCACCGCTTTCGCCTATTTCTCCTTGTTCATGATGTCGACTAATCTCCATGGCAACCGATTCATCAACTACTTCCTGGCCACCCTGATGAGTTTCCCCTCCGATTGGCTGGTGTATTTCCTGGTGGACTCTAAGTAAGTCCACTGCTGACCAGACCAGACCAGACTTTTTTTTTAATTTCAGAAATCGCCATGGGTGAGCACAAAAAGAAAAAAAAGGCTACGAGTCACGTGTAACGGATACGAATCACAGTAGACTTTCCATGACAAATGAGCTTCACTAAACTTTAGTTAGGCCTCGGACTCATCGGAGTAGCAACGCGCTTCGACAATCAGATAGTATGATAATGTTCTGATATGTGCGTGTTTTTTCCCCCCATGATGAATAATTCCAATTATTTGGTCAAGCCCTCCTGGAGTGGATTATTCCCTACATGTGTTTTATTTTCATGTGTGTATTTACGTTTGCATGTATGTATGTATGTGTGTATGTGTGTATGTGTGCATGTGTGCATGTGTGTATGTATGTATGCATGTATGTATGTATGTATGTATGTATGTATGTATGTATGTATGCATGTATGCATGTATGTATGTATGTATGTATGTATGTATGCATGTATGTATGTATGTGTGCATGTGTGCATGTATGCATGTATGCATGTATACATATATGCATGTATGCATGTATGTATGTATGTATGTATGTATGTATGTATGTATGTATGTATGTATGTATGTATGTACGTATGTATGTATGTATGTATGTATGTATGTATGTATGTATGTATGTATGTATGTATGTATGTATGTGTGTATGTATGTATGTATGTATGCATGCATGTGTGCATGTACGTATGTACGCATGTATGTATGTATGTATGTATGTATGTATGTATGTATGTATGTATGTATGTATGTATGTATGTATGTGTGTGTGTATGTGTGTATGTATGTATGCATGTATGTATGTATGTATGTATGTATGTATGTAAGTATGTATGTGTGTATGTATGTATGTATTGTGTATGTATGTATGTATGTATGTATGTATGTATGTATGTGTGTATGTGTGTATGTGTGTATGTGTGTATGTATGCATGCATGTATGCATGTACGTATGTACGTATGTATGTATGTATGTATGTATGTATGTATGTATGTATGTATGTATGTAGTATGTATGTGTGTATGTGTGTATTTATGTATGTATGTATGCATGTATGTATGCATGCATGTATGTATGTATGCATGTATGTATGTATGCATGTATGTATGTATGTATGTATGTGTGTATTATGTATGTATGTATGTATGTATGTATGTATGTATGTATGTATGTATGTATGTATGTATGTAGACTTTCACCCAAACAGAAAGGGTCTCTGCCTCGACACGGACTCCAGGAGCATGTATTTTGTTTGAGAGCAGCCATCGAAAACTCCAAACACATGTCTACCCCTTTCTTCACAACGTTTGTGGACATCAGAGACGCATACGGGAGTATTGACCACAGAGTGATGTTATACGCCATGGGGAGTGCTGACTACCCACAGCACATCATCCACATTGCCAGAGATATCTACACTGACTCCATGTTCCAAGTGCAGACTGTTGATGGCTACACCCCAAGGATCACCAGACATCGAGGCATCATTCAAGGCTGTCCATGGTCAGCGACAGTATTCATTCAAGTTTTGGACTCTTGGATTCGCTGGATGGAGGAACCATTCACTCTCCATTCCTTGCCTTCTCCATGTCAAGCTTACATGGATGATGTGTGTGCCAGCGCTCATAGCGAAGAAAAACTTCAAGAGATGATGAGCAAGACAGAGATCTTCCTCAACGACCCGGGAATGAAAGTGAAACCCACAAAGTGCGCTACCATTCATGGACAACGCTCTGGGAATAATTGGACGACTAGAGACAGAACAGAAAACGCCCAGATTTCTCTACAAGGAGATCTACCAAAGTTAGAAGAAGACAGACCATACCCCTACCTTGGCTTTCAGACCAATTTGACAGGAACATTGGACAAAGACCAGACCTCACAGATTTTTGAAGAATTCCAGGCAGTGTTGGAAAAAATTTCGATTTCTCCACTATCGTTGTGCAAGAAAATCGACGCCGTGAATGTGACTGCTTCATCAAAACTGAACTTTTACTACAGTAACATGAAGTTTTCGGAAAAGCAATTGAAAACATTAGAAGATCAAATAGTTGAATTTGTTCGATCCCATCTCAAGTTCAACATGTCTACTAATCGTGCTCACATGTTCTCACCTAGAAATCAAAGTGGACTAGGACTCCTGAAACCCAGTACAATGTACTACGCAAAACGAGTGTCCTTTCTATTATCTGTGTTAAACAGTGACGATCAGCATGTCAGATTGGTTGCACGCAACAGCTTTCATCTTCACATGGAGAAAAGGAAAATCCCAAGAGCAGAACAAGATGAAGAAAATTTTGATGACTACGCAACAGACAATGAAAGACACTTAAGGAAAAATAGCAGAATCAGTTGGTCTCGTTCTTCGTTTGTAGAACTGAACGAATTGTGCGTGCGTCTTGAGCTGAAACTCGAATACGATGAGCAAGGCGGCTTATTTGGAGTTGTGCTTCCAGCATCAGAGGATGGTATTGTTCGGCTCTGCTACACCAGTTCAGCGCCATCAAGAGAATGGAGATGGACAAGGATCTGCAGCACGTTCAAGGCCTTCAACAACAGGGAAGACTTTTCCGCGACAGCATTCCATTAGCAGACATGAAGCAGTCAGCTGGCCATCTCATCAACCCCAACATAAACGACCACCTGACCAGATTTGTTTCAAAAGGACGGCTCCAGCTGCTCGAAACTAGCGCCATGTGTCATACGTACTACCCACACACGTATCCAAACCATTGTTCTCTTTGTGCATTTCACACAGACACAGTTTCGCATGCTCTGAATGGTTGTCGGGCCTTAAACTGCCTGTACACTCAGAGGCATGATAGGTGTGTGGACATTGTCAAAAAGGAACTTCAAAAACATGTGGTGACTGAATTTGTTGAAGTGTTTCACAACTGCATTGTTCCCGTTTACAACAACGCAAATCAGTATAAACCTGACCTTTGTGTCATCGATCATAGCAACTCAAAGGCTTTCATTGTCGAAATTTCCAGCCCCTTTGATCCATTAGAAAAGTATTTAGACTCAGAATCAAAAACTTACTTTGAGATATTTCGACAGGGTCGCCCTGTCTTCTTCAGCTCGCTGTTGCTGTTGTGGCAGCGAGGCCTGGTGGGGCGACTGTTGCGTGGGGTGAATAGTTGTCAGGATCTGATTGTAGATGGGGGGAAGTTCAAAACCTTGATCTCTGTTCAGGCTGGGGCGTCTAGTCTTGATTTCGATGGCTTCTTTAACTTTTCTTTTTGTGAGGAAGGGCTCTGTAGATAAGATCTTGGTTTCTTGGGGGCTGAAACTGTGGCCAGTGGCTTGTAGGTGTTCGTGTATGGCAGAAGTAGATCGGATTTGGTGTTCCTGTAGACAGGTGGTGAGTGGTCTTGCTGTCTCGCCAATGTAGGTATTGGCACAGTCTTGACACCCTACCTGGTACACTACAACAATAGCAGACGGCATTTTAGCTTCATGCCGCCTCGCGCATGCGCACGAGTTCGATGTTTGTAAACACAGGCAACGAGACAAGTTCCAACGCTTTCGCCGAAAACAACATTCCAACGAAAACTTACCGACCTCCAATGCCATAGACACCAACAAATGGATTATCAATCTCTCCAACCGTGCTCTCAGTGACAGTGAATCAAGTGTGCTGAAGAAAGGACTTAACTTCTGTGTTGCGCCCACATCGATTCCAGTCAAGGAAGTCGTAGCATCCACTGAAGCAGCGTGCAGCCAGATCAAAGACCAAGCCACAGCTGACAGCCTACGGAGCGAAGTGGTCAAAGTCATTAAGTCCAGTAAGCCACCCAAGTCCAACATTTCACGAGAGGAAAAACAAACCCTGAAGAACATGAGACAGGACGACAGCATCATCATCCTTCCAGCTGACAAAGGTAGGACCACAGTATTGTTACCAAAAGAGGAATACAACAAGAAAGTACAGACCCTTCTCAGTGATACAGACACCTATGAAAAACTCAAGACTGACCCCACGAAGAAAGTGAAAAACCAACTTATCAATCTACTAAAGAAATGGAAGGAAGAAGATTCTATCTCCCCTAGTCTTTACCAACGACTTTACCCCACTTCTGAATCCACGCCTAAGCTGTATGGATTACCTAAGATACACAAGAAGGACCCCCCCCCCCCTCCGCCCCGTTGTGTCCAGCCGTGGCAGTGTCATGTACAATGCCTCCAAATTCCTGACACAAGTATTGGGACCTTCAGTCGGGCAGACCGAGCACCACATAGTCAACAGTACAGACTTTGTACAGAAGATGGAAAATCAGCAACTGGCTCCAGGGGAGAAACTTGTCTCCTATGATGTATGTGCACTCTTCACGAGCATCCCTGTACCCAAGGCTCTCCAAGTCATTCGGGAGAAGATTGAGGATGACTACCACCTTCGTCACTGGTGTGAACTCTCTACAGAACAGGCGCTAGAACTGTTGGAACTATGCCTCACTAGCACCTACTTCTCGTTCAACCATGAGTTCTACCAGCAGAAACAAGGAGCTGCCATGGGTTCGCCAGTATTCCCAGTGGTAGCCAATCTGTGCATGGAACATTTTGAAAAAGTAGCCCTTAAGACCACTGCCAACCCTCCCAGCATGTGGTACCGCTATGTGGACACCATGGCCCGCATACAGGAGACGGAGGTTGACAGCTTCACCACTCACTTGAATTCCATCGATGACAGTATCCAGTTCACCTCCGAAACTGAATCAGAAGGCAAGATCCTGTTCCTGGACACTCTCATCTCCCGAACCCCTGACGACAGGGTGGAGACCAGTGTCTATAGGAAACCCACCTACACTGACCAATATCTGAACTTTCACTCCAACCACCCCCTCCAACACAAGAGATCTGTTGTTAATACCCTCATGCACAGAGCCTCGGTACTGTGTTCCACTAAGGAGGAAGAGCTGAAAGAAGAAGAACACATCAAGACTGCCCTTTCCGCTAATGGATACCCTGCATGGATGTGGGACAACCCTCGAGTTCCCTACCCTTCTTCTACAGATACGGACAGTGTGAAAGTGGGGATCCCTTACATTAAAGGAGTTTCAGAGCGTCTGGCCAGGACCTTCCCACAACATGGATGCAAAGTGTTCCACAAACCCACCAATTCCCTACGCCAGCAACTGACCCATGTCAAAGACAAAACGGACCCCCTCAAGCGGTGTGGTGTAGTGTACCAGGTAGGGTGTCAAGACTGTGCCAATATCTACATTGGCGAGACAGCAAGACCACTCACCACCTGTCTACAAGAACACCCAAACCAATCTACTTCTGCCATACACGAACACCTACAAGCCACTGGCCACAGTTTCAGCCCCCAGAGACTACGATCTTATCTACAGAGCCCTTCCTCACAAAAAGAAAAGTTAAAGAAGCCATCGAAATCAAGA
>CM065729.1:31202959-31210459 GCA_033310375.1 Conus canariensis | reverse complement strand
TCATAGGGATAATGATGATGAACGTGATCATTATGGGGACGTTGAATGTGTAAATGGTAACGATGATTGTCATAGAGCTGACGAACTTGGTGACAATGATGTACTTGCTGCTACTTGCTGCTGTTACTGCTGCTGCTGTTGAGACGACTGTGATATGGCGATGGTATAAATAGTTGTCATAACAGTGATGTCGATTCTTACAAGGACAATGATGGTGATATAGATGATGACGATGATAGCTATTGTCGATGATAAATCATGATAATGATGTAGATGATGAGGGTGATAATCAGAATGTGACATAGATAATTACGGTGACAGATACAATAACAAGAAAATGTAGAAAATGAGATTGATTGTCATGATTATAATACTGATGTGACAATGATGGGGATGATGATGTGATGATGACGATCGTTGACTGATCGATGACGTACTTGATGACAATGATAGACATGAAGATGATGAGTATGATGATGACGAGAACGACGCGACGACTACGACGACGACGACGATGACGATGACGACGACGCCAGACGACGACGACGACGACGACGCCCGATGATGATGATGATGATGATGATGATGATGATGATGATGATGATGACGTCAACAGAAACCAAGCGTTGGGAGCTTCATCTTTCGCTGGACGGTTAGGAGGGATGCTGGGGCCATTTATGACAGATTTGGTAAGTCTGTCTGTCTGTGTGTGTGTGCATGTGCGTGCGTGTGCGTGCGTGCTTGCGTGCGTGCGTGCGTGCGTGCGTGCGTGTGTGTGTGTGTGTGCGTGTGCGTGTGTGTGCGTGCGTGCGTGCGTGCGAGCGCGCGCGCGCGCGCGCGCGTGTGTGTGTGTGTGTGTGTGTGAATTAATTACTCACCACTTTATCCATTCCATTAAATAAACAGGCCATCCATCTTTTCCTTCCACCATTTCCAGGCAGAACTGGCAGTGTGGGCTCCCGGAGCGCTGGTGGGTAGTCTGTGTGTCCTGGTGGCCATCCTCTTCCGGCTCCTACCGGAAACGAAAGGGAGGGAACTCCCACACACGATCAGCGACATCAAAGCTTGGAGATCCGCGCCTGCAAAACCGAAGCAGACAGCATCATCGCCAGACTCAGAACACAGCTGTAACAGAGTTACGAACATGTGAAGTGTACATTTCAATTTGCTATTCGTGAACCTTGTGCTGTATTTTCTACCCTTGAATGATCGGAAGACAAGCGTTTTTCCGGATTTTGCTTGAGAGCGAGGGTTTATGTCGTACGACTCTGTTTCCTAAAGCAGTGCCCTTTCCAACGTGGCACACGCAATTTAGAACGGCGACAGTCTCGAAGCTGGGTTTTTTTTAAAAAAAGACATGTCACACGGTAAAACACCCATGGCCCAATGCCACAAGTTGCTCTGAACCACGGACTGTGTGACATGCCCCTCATTCCGGCTGTTCCACCCACAGCCACACACACAACGTCCTGCCGCAGCCACAGACCCATAATTCAATTCACAGGGAACACTCAATATCACGTCGTAACGAGGCAACCCACCCGACGAGACACTGCCTTGATGCCAAATGATGTTCCGTCGTTGCCGGTTATGACAAACGCAGGTCACCACATACTACCCCCCCCCCTCTCCCTCCCCTCACTCTTCTCCTCCTCTTCCCTTTTCTCCCCTCTCCACACCTCCTCCCCCCCCCCCCCACCCGATAGCTGCTTAGTTGCGGAGCCGAAGGAAATGAGCGTTTCTGTCAGTTAGTATTTTGACGTGGGTCCAATATTGTTTTACTATTGATCCAGTAATATGTATCCAGCGTTATATTGCGTGTACCCAGATGTATTTTACCGTGCACCCATGAATATTCTATATTGTATATCCAGTTTTTGTTTTCCCGTGGACCCAGTAATATTTTACCATGAACCCAGTAATATTCTATCGCGGATCCAGTAATATTTGATCATAAACCCAGATTTATTCTACCGTGGATCCAGTATTACTTCACCATGAACCCATTAATGTTCGACTGCGGATCCAGTAATATTTTACCTTTAAACCCAGTAATATTCTATCGCAGATCCGGTAATATTTTACCATGAACCCAGTAATATTCTACCGCAGATCCGGTAATATCCGGTAATATTTTACCATGTAATATGAATTCAGTGATAATGTACCCAGGACTCAGCCATGAAACAGCGTCTGTTCATTGATATTTTACCAAGGCAAAGCAAAGTCTTTTCTATTTTGATTTGATACATCCATAATGGAATAGCTCAGTTGGTAGAGCGCCGGACTCGTGATCCTGAGGTTACGGGTTCGAATTTCGGTACAGGGGGATTTTTCCCTGGGAGTTAACATTGGTTCTGACTCCATTCCCCACACAGTCCTTCGAATGAGACTATAAACCAAGGTTCCGTGTGTGAACGCACGCATAACATCTTGCACACACGTAAAATCCCATCACCAACTTTCGGAAGAGAAGGCCAGTTTGGCCGTTCGTATGGATGACACGTTTCACATAGCATGCACCCTGCGTGAGAAATTGAAAGAATGGAGGAAGTAAGGATATTGAGTGAACGATATTGGACGATATTGACTGGATGACACGGGAAACGACTGAATGAAGCGCCAGCTGGCAGCTCTTCAGTCGGCACTACCCAGGTAGGCAGCCCGTTGTGTAAACGAGTGTGGATTGTAAAGCGCTTAGAGCTTGGTCTCTAGCCGAGAATAGGCGCTATATAAGTATTCATTATTATTATTATTATTATAATTCAGAAAAAAACCGTCTACTTGAAGCAGTGCCTTCCAACATGACATAGTACGGAACGTTTTGTTACATCAAACCAAACAAAATTGTACAAACAAAACAAGTGTCACGATCACAATAGGTAGGATGCTTCCGAAAAAGAACTTGAGATGTGCCAGCTGAAGGTATGATTATTGGCAACTTTGGAACTTTTTTTTTTTAAAAGACAGTGTCCTTTTTTGTTTTGTGCACCTCTTATCTGCATGTATGTCAGGTGAATGGGTGCCGCAAGCACTTAATTAGGAGCTACGCGAGCATACAATTATTTCATCATGAAAGAAAAAGTGATTTGTTTTTCGTCAGTTGGTATTGGACTGTTTGCGTCATCCCGTTTCGCACAGAATCTCTTGACGTTATTTCAGAAATCGAAAATGCCAGTTTGAATTCGTTTGTTGTAGGAAACCACCCGATGATATTTCAGCTGTGTGGACGGGGTCTATAATATTTACGTCAACATGTCTTCATGTGCTATCAAAAGTTTGGTTTTTTATTGTTATACCGTAGCCCACCAACGGATCATTGTCAGGGCCGTCAAACTCAAACTAGAGAAAGAAAAAGGTCATACTCTGTGCTGATCAAATCATGTGAAAAGATTACATTCTCCAAAAGAAACAAACAACAAAAACAATCACTGTCGTGGTAGCTAAACTATTGACATCCTACGGCGGATACGATGAGAGTGTGCTGTGAGTATCGGTCATTCCGCTCTACGTCTCTCCCTCAGATGTAAACAAAAAAATCGCGAAACACTGATAAAAAATATTTAAATATAACAAGAATGGAAAAAGAAGGAAAAAAAAGAGTAAAATTGCCATACGAACGAATAGATACTGGAGAACGGAGAGCTAGTTTCCGCCGTGGACAGTGTTCGTGATTTTTAGTATGTAGTCGGCAGATTGCAGCAAACAGGCAAGCAAAAAAAAAAAAAAAAAAAAAAAAAAAAGAAGCCGGTGTATCATAAATTGCGACCAGAGATAAGAGAAACAGAGCGTTCAACAGAAAGTTTCAAAGGGAGGTGACTGCAGGCGGAAACTGAAGCAAACTTAAAAGAAAAATTACTCGGACACAAGTGTTTGTTTTGTGACACAAGTGTTTGTCTTGTAATTTGCTTTTTTTTTTCGTTCGGCGGTTCCTTTAAGTTTGTTTCAAAAGACAGTCTGGAGAATGGTCAAAAAAGGCAGAAGAACAGTAGATAACAGCAAAAAAAAAAAAAAAAAAAAAAAAAAAAAAAAAAGAGACGGACAGAAAAGTGGAAGTTAGGAGCACAGAAATTCCAGATGGCGTTGGAACTGTGTGCACTGAAAGAGTCAGTGTTACTTCGCCATGGGATTTGTGTCAGGTGAATGTGTGTCATATTATGCACTGGCTTGGAATTACATACTTTTTAATAGTTCATTATGGAAGACACTTTGTCTTTTTATTTAATATGGACCCTTCAGTTCCCCCGCTTCAGTTAGGATTGCCTTCCGTACTTCAGAAGCATATAATGTCAGTTTGACTTTGCTGAGGAAACCAGTAAAGATTTCAGAGGTTTTGTCATGGTTTATGATATTCAGATCAACATCTTCGTCGGTGCTGTCGGAGATTTTGTGAAGGGAGATAAGCAAGTCTTTCGCTTGCCTTTGAGGTATGGACATTCTGAAAGAGTTATCTTTCGTGGATGCTTGCTCAATTCTCTCTATCACACACACACACACACACACACACACACACACACACACACACACACACACACACCATTATGCCAGATATTTTTTGGTATCTTATGTGCAGATGACAGGCAGGATACGAAGGTGGGTGAAAACTCACCGAAATAAGCTGCAGAGAAAATGACATGGCTCAGACGCAAAACTGAGTCAGCGTATTACATGAAAGAGCTCATACACGTAGTCTACATCATACAGAGAGCGCGGCTGAAAGACGAGTAGACATGACCAGAGCTCGCGTCCTTACCACTTTTGATAATTTCTTATCCGGGTAGTCTTCTATACAAGGTCTCTTGGGTAAATAAAAGAGGAATACACACACACATACCAGTGATGAATTTCATGAAAGTGTTTATCACAAACTTTGTAGGAACTCGACGCTATGGACATCATTGAAACGTAGTGGATTTGCATGGATTAGGCCTACATAGATTCTTGTTTTGAATTTCACTAATATGGCTGCACAAGTGTGGCAAAATGACTGCCATGTGTAGAATTAGTCTGCAATATCCTGTACCTGAAGTAGGCTACATGTTATCGTGCTATGTCTGGTGTTATCATTGACGGACATGTCAGGCTTTGTGATTTGATTGTGGACCCTGAGTATACTAGAGACCTTACAATATTTTTACCGTCGATCAGACAATATTGCACTCTCTACCCAGTGATATTTTTGCGTCAACTTAGTAATATTTTGCCATACATTCGATGGCATCATTTTGGTGATTCACAGTCGTGTCGACACAGTAATCTTTTACTTCGACTTAGTAATATTTCACGACCGATTCAATGATATTGTATGTCGGCTTGGTAATAATATCTCGCTGTCGATGCAATAATACTTTACTTCGATTAAGTAGTGTCTTGCTGTCATTTCGACGCGGTAATATTTGACGCCGACTGAGAAATATTTTACCGTCGACCAAGTACTATTTCAAACCGACTGTTACGTGTGTGCCCTGTAATAGTTCACGTTGATAGATATATCACCCACGACCTCGTAACATTTTACGTCGACTAAGTGTAATGTTTTTATAGTCAACCTAAATTATATTTCACGTCGACCAAAAAATGCTTTACAGTCGACTAAGTAATATTTTATATCGATCAAATAACGCTTTACAGTCAACCCTGCGACATTTTACAACGCACATAGTAACATGTTACCTTGTACCTGGTAAGAGTTTACCGTGTGGTCAGTAGTAATAATTATTACCATGCATCCAGTAATGTTCAACGTTGACTGACTAGTGCTTTACTGCCAACCTAGATATATTTTACGTTGATCAAGGAATGTTTTACTGCCGACTTGATAATATTTTAGATCACACTTTGCAGTTGAGGCAATGACATTTAGAATTTAATTTCTTTGTCTTTTTTTCTTTTTCTTTCTTTCTTTTTTTTGACCCAGTAATATTTTTACCGTGCACACATTAATGTACAAGCATGCACACAGAACTATTTTACTGTGCACACAGTATCATGTTATCATCTACCCAGTGATATTTTATCGTATGTACAGTACTATGTTATTACGCACTAAAAATTTCTATTTTTATTTTCTTTATCGATTATGTAACGTCATGTTTGTATGGAACAAATAATATTTACCGTGAAAACAGAAGCATTTGAGTTGATCATCTCGTACAATTATGAACAAACAAACAAAAGGCCTACACAGTGCGATTTCTGGTGCGTGTCGAAGTGGCCGATGTGTTGGTCAGCGTAATTTCTGGTCGTATAGATGCACGCCATTCAAGTGACTGAGGGGGAGGGGGAGGGGGTGGGGGAGGGGGGGGGGTGTGGTCAAGTTCCTGCTTCCAATCATGACTGTCACCGCCGCGGCCGGGAAAGTCATTCTACGCAAACGGCTCTGACAGTTTGTACCAATCGTGAGGAAGCTGACAGAATTTAATCAATCTCGTAGCCGACATATATTTTGATATAGATATTGATCACACACACACATATGGAAAAAAAAAGGAGAAAGGTTTAAGCAACTATTACTTGTTTCCTTTCATAATCAGCTTTATCTTTAATCACAGCAATATAGTTATTGTCTTTGTGCCTAAAGGTGAGAAAAGAGATCTTTTCCACTTATTTTACGCTGTCATTTATTTCTGTCTCCAGAACATCATAAATAGTAACGTCACTATCCATGCTTTATATTTCCACACCGTTGCCCAACAGAACAACAAAGTCAGACAACTTCGTTATCGACGGCCACACACAGCAGCAGTTGCTTCCCATGCATTACAACTTTTTTTTTTTTAAAGAGGGAAAATGAAGGAGATTAATGACCATTGTTTTCATGTTCCTCGGCATGGGACAGGGCAATCCGTTGTGTGAAGATTGTATTATACTGCGGTTGTGTTGCATTGCACTACGTTGTATTGTACAGTTCTTTTTGAGTAACGTGTCATTAGAAAAGTAGCAGGAGTGGGACAACACCCCCATGGCCTTCCTGAACAGGAAGAGTGGGACAACACCCCTATGGCCTTCCTGAACAGGAAGAGTGGGACAACACCCCTATGGCCTTCCTGAACAGGAGGTGTGGGACAACACCCCCATGGCCTTCCTGAACAGGGAGAGTGGGACAACACCCCCATGGCCTTCCTGAACAGGACGAGTGGGACAACACCCCCATGGCCTTCCTGAACAGTGTGGGACAACACCTCCATGGCCTTCCTGAACAGGAAGAGTGGGACAACACCTCCATGGCCTTCCTGAACAGGAGAAATGGGACAACATCCCCATGGCCTTCCTGAACAGGAAGAGTGGGACAACACCCCTATGGCCTTCCTGAACAGGAAGAGTGGGACAACACCCCCATGGCCTTCCTGAACAGGACGAGTGGGACAACACTCCCATGGCCTTCCTGAACAGGAAGAGTGGGACAACACCCCCATGGTCTTCCTGAACAGGAAGAGTGGGACAACACCCCCATGGCCTTCCTGAACAGGAAGAGTGGGACAACACCCCCATGGCTTTCCT
>CM065729.1:31185459-31187959 GCA_033310375.1 Conus canariensis | reverse complement strand
CTTCTCCTTCCTTCCTCTTGATCTCATACACATTCTGATCTTATTCTCGCTCCTCCCCCCTTCCCATCCCCCCCTTTTACCCTCTCTTCCCCTCCCCTCCATCTTCTCTCTGGATCTCCCTCCTCTTCTTCCTTCCCCCACCCTCCCTACCCACCCCCTCATTCCCTCACCCCTCTCCTTCCATCCTCTCTCGTAATCTCATACACACTCTGATCTTGTTCTCGCTCCCCCCCCCCCCCCGCCCCCCCTCCCCTTCTCCCCCTCCCCTACCCCCCCACCCCCACCCCAGTTCCCTCACCCCTTTCCTTCCATCCTCTCTCGTAATCTCATACACACTCTGATCTTGTTCTTGCTCCCCCTCTCCCAGTTCCCTCTTCCCCTTCGCTAACCCCCCCCCCCCTCCCACGGCAGTTCCCTGACCCCTCTCCTGCCATCCTCCCTCGTGATTCTCATACACAGTCTGATTCCGTTCCTAAGACCGTAACCTCCGGGCAGAGAGAGTATCGCCCAAGCTCTAACTGTCCACAGCGGTGACAGCTAGGCGGTCTGCTGATGTCAGCAGTGTCATGACCACCAGATCACATTGTTCTTGGACGTACAGACCTGCTGGCTGCACGCTTGGTGTCCCAGCGGGTGGGGGTGGGGGTGGAAGAGAGTGGGGGAGGACAGGATGGACCCCCCCCCCCAGGTTATTATATAACTTAGGTAGGGTAAGCTCCTAGGGCGGTTTGTGATCCGTGGAGTGAGTGAATGTCGGCTTGAGTTCAGCTCGTTCAGGGTTTGCAAACTGGACGTGGGGGACCGACGCACGTTGTGGACGGACACAGTCGTGGTCAGATATGTATGTGTGTGGGGAGTATGCGCATGGACAGAATTGATCGCATATTAGATGCATCCTTTGTGTGTGTGTGTGTGTGTGTGTGTGTGTGTGTGTGTGTGTGTGTGTGTGTGTATTAGATGCATCCTTTGTGTGTGCGTGTGTGTGTGTGTGTGTGTGTGTGTGTGTGTGTGTGTGTGTGTGCGTGCGCGCGCATGTGTGTGTGCGTGTGTGTGTGTGTGTGTGTGTGTGTGTGTGTGTGTGTGTGTGTGTGTGTGTGTGTGTGTGTATGCGCGTGCGAGGACGTATGCAAGCAAAAAGACTTGTGTGTATTTAACTCGTACATATGCACTAACATATTTATACTTTGTCTGTCTCTCTATGTCCCTCTCTCTCTCTCTCTCTCTCTCTCTCTCTCTCTCTCTCTCTCTCTCTCTCTCACACACACACACACACAAACAAACACACTCACACGCACATACACACACACTCGCACACACACACACACACACACACACACACACACACACACACACACACACACACACACACACACACACACACACATTCTCATACTCTTTCACACGTCTCACACAGTATGTACACAAACAGATACAGTAATGAAGGCTGGTGGAGATGACTGTTGAAAAAGGAATGACAAGAAGAAAAAGACAAGGAAAGAACAGACCACTGAGAAGAATAAGAAAAAGAAGAAAGACGAGCGAGAAGAGAACAGAAACAAAAAACACCACGTAACGAACATCAGCATCTCAAAGAACGGCAAAACACACAACCGTTTGAACTATTTATTTCAAAACTGTCATTCTCAAATCGGAAACTTGAAAATCACATTGACAGTTCCCATGAGATTGAAACAACATGCCAAATTTGGCGTGATTAGTGACAGAATGAGACACTGAACGTCTCATCTCTTTGACAAACATTCTGCATAATAACCGAATGATCCAAAGACAGACCGGGCAACATCTGTCTGTTTCAATGTTGAGATCTGGGTGTTGCTCAAAGGGAGGGGGGGTGGGGGGTGGGGGGGGGGAGGGGGGGGAATCTGCCTTTTGTCGTAGTGCCTTTTATAGTCTTAGTGAATGAATGAATCGTTTGTCTTGAATTCCTCTAATGGGAGGGCAGAAACTTTTTCACGATGAGTGATACCCTGGTAACTTCTGGTAACTTATATATGAAAACCTTAGCAGAACTGCTAGCGAAGATATTCAGTGCGGGCTAGTTTTAGCATCTTCAAACACGTCACGGTGGAATTGCTGTTATAAAGTGCTGTACGTGTCTGTTTACATGCGTCTGTCTCCACGACTGTGGTCATGGCTCACTGCAACGTGTTGTGGCCCTCCCTAAAAGCAGCTGGATGAACTATAATGAAACTGAAACAGACATTTGTCTTTAACCGTTGGTTCTCGGATGGTGATTAGTACTTCAATTTATCAAGTGGCATGAGTTAAGCTACCTTGACTAGAGCTCCCCCCCCAACTCCCCCCCCCCCCCCCCCCCCCCCCCTTCTCCTTCTCCCGAAGATTCTGTCGTTCACAGTCGTTGCTTTTTGTACAGTTTACGTTCTGTGATCCATGACGACTGATGAAGACTATCTGTCAAACATAAGTTGGTCTATTTCTTTATTTGTGTTACACAAACGTTTACTTTGTACCATATTTT
>CM065729.1:31142959-31177959 GCA_033310375.1 Conus canariensis | reverse complement strand
CCTGTCGTGCCATATTCTTAAAAGATGACGACACAAGTAAGTTGACGTCACATGTGGACGAGGTACGCCGTGAACCTTGGACCTTAAGGGGAAAAAAATCCTTACAACGTGAATACGTAGCGTTTTGTTGTTGTTGTTGTTGTTGTTGTTTGTTTGTTTGTTTTTTTTTGTTTTTTTTTTCTTCGGAGGACTTTTCGACCTAGTCAAAAGTTATCGTCAGCTCACCCCCACCCCGCCCCCGAGTGCTGTTCTATTTGCAGCTTCGAATTTGTTCCCCTTGGTTGTTGTTGTTACTGTTGCTGCTTTTTGTTGTTGTTGTTGTTGTTGTTCTGCTTCTCTCCTTCATCCACTCCCTTTGTTTTCTGTCTCATGTTGTGTATGTTTCCGGCTTACCACTACATACACCACACCAAGGTTCGGTCCTTCACAGCTCAGACTACCGACAGTTCACAGGGAACAATCACTATCAGAACACGTCACGAGACCACTCGTCACAGGAGATACTGCATCACTGCACTGTGACAGGTGGTTGTCATTTCTCAGTGCTCGGTAGTTCACTGCCTCCCCTCTTCGCAGTCTATGAGTCTTTGTACTGTTTGTTTGTTTTTCACTTTGAACACAAAAAAAGCTGGTTATTTGAATTTTCTTAATTTCATACACGATTCTGCTTCTTTGTATTCTTGTTTTTTTTTTTTCCTCTAAAAATGCACACGAGCAGCACATCAGTTTTTTCCTGATTCTGTTGACTACACTAACTCAGCCTCATCTTTCTTTCTCCTCTCCTCAAACCCAATCAATAACCACACCCCCAACACCCCCCCCTCCCCCCTCCTCTATCTCTCCCTCTCCTATCTTTCTGATCAATGTGCAAGACATCCAAGTTTCTAGACTATATATTTTTTTCTGCGGAAGAATGCTGCAGTATGTGACTGAACAAGGCAAAAACCTCCTGCTTTTGCCATTAGAACAAACAGCGTTGGAACACATGATCTTGTTCAGGAATATGACATTAACTGCTATCCATCGATGATCGTGGCAGATGTCTATTTTCTCTGAGTGACGGACCGTTATCAAACGGAATTTCCCGAAATGCTTGCATGGGTCATAACTCATAAAAACAGATGTGACCTTCGCTGATAGCTTTGCACTGTTAAACGAAGAGCAACGTAATAATTCTCGCAACGACAACAACAACAACAACAACAACAACAACAACACACACACACCAACAAACTAATACACACTCGTACATGCTCACAAACAACGCGAGTATGCACGCACGCCCTGATACACACACACACACACACACACACACACACACACACACACACACACACACTACACACACACACACACACACACACACACACACACACACACACACACACACGCACGCACACATACACACACAATACACGCACACACGCGTTCATACACACACACACACACACACACACACACACACATGCATACATAAACACACGCGCGCGCATGAGCGCACACACACACGCGCGCACGTACACAGGATCAAAATTATGAAAAGTGCGTTGACAGGAGACGTATCAGGCATTCCAGACGCTATTCCAGCGAACATTTGCCTTTGATCAATACACGGTTCTTGGGCGTCCAGAATCGCCCTCTATTCACACAGTATTTGTTTAAGTGAAAGAAATGCTCATCCTACATTTGGCAGGACACAACAAATAAATAAGTAAATAACAGTCGATGTGACATCGCCAAAAAAAAAGTCCCACGTTGAGTTTCAAAAACAGAAAGTCCGTGTGGTGATTCTCAGTTTCTCAGCGGATTTTGCACTTCTTTTAAAAAAATTGTCACAGAAACTATCAATGTCAACGTAGGGGTATGTATTGATGAGAAGAACAGAGTTCGCATTAACCAATCAGCTCCTGCCACGTGACAAGGCCTTCCCAGCCAGTCATCATTCAAAGAGGAACTCCAGTCACGCTGTGAAGTTTACGCAGCCAACCAGCACTCTCATAGTCACGTGATAAACTTTCACAACCAATGACCCCTCTAATAAGAGTCACGGTCACGTGATCGACTCTTCACAGCCAATGATCGACGAACACGACTCGAACCGGATACTGCATCACGTAACGGACTCATCTCAGCTATACGTGATGAGTCAATGAACAACAATCATCACACCAACAGAACAACAAAACCATCAACAACACGTAACTCCCTTGTGAATCCCTTCCTGCAGCAGTTCAGCGATCAGTGTCAGGGTGATGATGATACCCAGGACGACGACAACGACGACGATGACGATGATAATGACCTTGCAAGCAAAGATCACAGATTACTAACCAATGTAAATGACACACATGAGTGTTGATGACTGAAGATCACGATGATAATGATGATGAGGAGGATGACGGCCGATTAAGATAATGCTGGCAGATTCTTCCCCACGCAAAGATCACGGATCAGCATACCCTGAACGAAAACTAACGGCGCATGATGACGATGATGACAACGGTTGATTCCGAGACCACGGATCACTGATCGGCGTACATGGTGTACAGCTGACTGTTTCGCTTCATGATCTCCATGCAAGGGCCCAGCAGACGTTCGAAGCAGTCTCGCTCCAGAAAAGCGACCTTGACCCTACCGGCAGCGTAGACGTTGGCCGTGCGGGGCTTGTTGTTGATGAGGGCCAGCTCCCCGAAGTAGGTCGTGTCCCCGACCGGCGGCTGGCCGATCTGCTGCTCGTGGCCGTCCTGGGAAGTGATGGTCACCTTGAGGTGACCTTCCTCCACAAAGTACATGCCGTCCGCGGTGTCTCCCTGCTCGATGATGGCCTGCCCATCCTCGTAGACCTTGGTCACCAAGGCGTCAGCCAGGGTCATCCTCTCGTAAGGGTCCAGGCACTGGAGGATGTTGACGGTCTCCAGCAAGGACTCGTATTTCTTGCGTTTCTTGAAGGCGCTCTTGAGGACGATCTTGCGGAAGGAGTTGCGGTCCATGGCCCAGAGCGTGCCCTCGGTGATGGCTCGGACCGTGGCGGAGCGAGGCATGTTGTACATGAGGGCCAGCTCGCCGAAGCTGCCTTTGTTGTCGAACTGGTACACCTTCTTCTCGTCGCTCTTGGCGTTCACCAGCACGTCGTAGACCCCCGAGTCGATGACATAGAAATTGTCGCCGTCGTCGCCTTGGACGATCACGGTCTCTCCTGGCTCTACCTGCAAGATGGACATAGTTCATGGATATCATTGGTTTTGGTCTTCATCGTCATTCATTCATTCATTCATCATTTCATTCATTCGTTCATTCATCCTTTCATTCATTCGTTCATTCATCCTTTCATTCATTTCAATCTTTCTTTCCTGATGCTGTTTCCTTCCTTCTTTATTTCCTCTCTTCATTCTTTTTCCTTCATTCATTATACCCCGTCTTTATTCATTCACAAAACTATATTTCATTTTTTTTTATTCACTCATTATACTTCTTTTCATTCGTTCACTCCTTTCATTGCTACCTTGCGCGCTGCTCATGCATTGTCGAGCTGGGCATTATTTTTGGTCTTAATCTTTCTTTGTCTATCTGTCTGACTGTCTATCTGTCTCTGTCTATCTGGCTGGCTGGTTGACTGGCTATCCGTCTATTTGCTGAAGGAGACAAGAAGCCGCTTACAAGCCAGTAACAGTGTTATTCAAGAGAAGGACGTAATTTTCATGTCTAAAATGGTATAAGCAGTGCGTCCTTTTTTTTCTCCCTGCAGCTGCACAGATGCTGCTTTCGCTACATCTCATTTTCATTTACCCTTTAGTCGTTTGGTCGCATGTGTTACTCATTCACTTGTTTAATCATGTACCTATTTATTCCTCTACTCCCATCTCTTACTTGTTCTTCTCCGTCAGCCTCCTACATATTTCTTAATATTCTTCTGTGTTGCTTATCCTTTGTATGCTTTTTGTTTGTTCGTGTTTTTGTTCTTTTTTTCTGTTGTTTATGCTTTGTGTTATTGGCGTCTTCTTCTTTCTGGGGGAAAACAAGAGAGAGAGAGAGCGAGAGAGAGAGAAAAGAGAGAGAGAGAGAGAGAGAGAGGAGTGAGTGAGTGTGTGTGTGTGTGTGAGAGAGAGACAGAGAGACAGACAGACAGACATACAGACAGGCACAGACAGACAGACAGACAGACAGAGAAGGAGGAGTAGAAAGAGAGAGAGAGAGGGAGAGATTGAGAGGGAGAGAGAGAGAGAGAGGCAGGCAGACAGGCAAACAAAGCAAACAGAGAGAGAGAGAGAGAGAGAGAGAGAGAGAGAGAGAGAGAGAGAGAGAGAGTCAGAGACAGAGAGACAGAGAAAGCATGCATGTTGCTTGGTAACTGACCTGTTTTTCAAACATGGCATCAAGCACCTCCTGCATTTGCTCCGGCTCAAGGCATCTGGAAAAAAAAAGATGTAAGTAAAATCCATGATGAAACGAACAAATATACAGTTGACCAGCCGTTGTGGTCCAATGCTTACACTTTCGGAATGGGAGGTCGTGGGTTTGATTCTCACTAGAGGCATAGTTTTGGGAATGTTCTGGCCCGGCCAGCTGTTACGCAGAGTTGCTTCTTTGGCTTCAAAAGGGAAGACTGGAATCAGTGAGTCTCATCCACGTCATGGATATTTCACCGACAGTTTCTGCCACGACTAGATCCTCCTACCCACAGCTGAGTTTGCTACGGGTTCAGCTGGGAAGACTGAGACCACACAGTCCAGGTCATCCACTTGATGGATGCGTTTCTGAGAGTGCAGCTCAAATTTGCTGACCAACGCAAGCAGGCGTTTGTATCTCTCGGGCCTGATTGATGCCGGGGTATGTTACGAAAGGAAGCGTACAGTACAGCTCTGTCATGTTGTCTCTGACCAGAACAGATTTCCATGGCATCATCTTCATCATCCACGTCATCATTCACTGATCACCACCAACACAAGTCTACAGTTCTGTGGCTGTTCATGTCTTGCTCTCAGACTGACTGACTTCAGTTTCGGTTTCCTCTCCACATGCATGTCCGTGATCAGTTTGTGTCAAAAGAGTTAGCACCGGTCAGTTCATGTCGACTGTCATTGCACTCATCTGGTGACGGTTACCAGAGGGAGTCGATAACTCAGCGACTGAGCAGCTACTATTGTCAGTAAAAGGCTTATCAGACGGTGCCGTGCGTCTGCTTGATCAGAACAAGCAGCACTGAATACCACCGAACATGACTCGGCAGCAGTGCAGTGTCTCCACTGTCGGGTTGCCTCATGACGACCCGACATTAGCTGCTCCTTGTGGATTGCTTAACCTGACGCTGCAACAGACACACACATGGATGCGGCTGCGCTCGAAAAATCGGAATGAGAGGTGTGGAAATTATGTCTCTAGAATGAGAGGTGTGGAAATAATGTCTCTGGAATCAGAGGTGTGGAAATAGTCTCTGGAATGAGAGGTGTGGAAATTATGTCTCTGGAATGAGAGGTGTGGAAATAATGTCTCTGGAATCAGAGGTATGGAAATTATGTCTCTGGAATCAGAGGTGTGGAAATTATGTCTCTGGAATGAGAGGTGTGGAAATAATGTCTCTGGAATCAGAGGTATGGAAATTATGTCTCTGGAATGAGAGGTGTGGAAATTATGTCTCTGGAATGAGAGGTGTGGAAATAGTCTCTGGAATGAGAGGTATGGAATTTATGTCTCTGGAATGAGAGGTGTGGAAATAATGTCTCTGGAATCAGAGGTATGGAAATTATGTCTCTGGAATCAGAGGTGTGGAAAACATGTCTCTGGAATGAGAGGTGTGGAAAACATGTCTCTGGAATGAGAGGTGTGGAAAACATGTCTCTGGAATGAGAGGTGTGGAAATAATGTCTCTGGAATCAGAGGTGTGGAAATTATGTCTCTGGAATGAGAGGTGTGGAAATAATGTCTCTGGAATGAGAGGTGTGGAAATAATGTCTCTGGAATGAGAGGTGTGGAAATAATGTCTCTGGAATGAGAGGTGTGGAAATAATGTCTCTGGAATGAGAGGTGTGGAAATAATGTCTCTGGAATGAGAGGTGT
This sequence comes from Conus canariensis, assembly GCA_033310375.1. NCBI lineage: Eukaryota > Metazoa > Mollusca > Gastropoda > Neogastropoda > Conidae > Conus > Conus canariensis. The sequence continues at coordinate 31,171,905 of CM065729.1, read as the reverse complement.
GGAAATAATGTCTCTGGAATGAGAGGTGTGGAAATAATGTCTCTGGAATGAGAGGTGTGGAAATAATGTCTCTGGAATGAGAGGTGTGGAAATAATGTCTCTGGAATGGAGGGGTGGAGAAAACGGGGGAGGGTGCACACAAAATGAAACAGAAAAAAAAAATACGCAGGATCAGCCCCCTCCCCCCACTTCTCTTTCCGTACATATTTTCAACATGTTAACTTTTCCGAAATATCTGTCCTGTCTTCCGAAATCCCACGAGGATCTGTCTCGGGACCTGCTACCTTTCATCACAAATGACTTAATGCTGATCAGTGAGGTTAAGGATCTGTCTCGGGACCTGCTACCTTTCATCACAAATGACTTAATGCTGATCAGTGAGGTTAAGGGTCTGTCTCGAGACCTGCTACCTTTCATCACAAATGACTTAATGCTGATCAGTGAGGTTAAGGATCTGTCTCGAGACCTGCTACCTTTCATCACAAATGACTTAATGCTGATCAGTGAGGATCAGGATGGATAAGATAATGTTACCGATTTCCATCTGGTCTCAGACAGCATGACAGCGCTGTACTCTTCGCTTAATTTCTTAATACATCCCGGTATCGACCAGGCCCGAAAGACACAGTCATCTGCAGAGTTGGTCAGGACATTGGAGTAACAGTCTGTCATCTGCAGAGTTGGTCAGGACATTGGAGTAACAGTCTGTCACCTGCAGAGTTGGTCAGGACATTGGAGTAACAGTCTGTCATCTGCAGAGTTGGTCAGGACATTGGAGTAACAGTCTGTCATCTGCAGAGTTGGTCAGGACATTGGAGTAACAGTCTGTCATCTGCAGAGTTGGTCAGGACATTGGAGTAACAGTCTGTCATCTACAGAGTTGGTCAGGACATTGGAGTAACAGTCTCAAAGACGCGTCCATTGAGTGGATGAAACCCGGCTGTGCAGTCTCAGCCTTCCCAACTGAGCCCGTAGCCAACTCAACTGTGGGGAGGACCTGGTCGGGGCAGAAACCCCCCACAAGTAAAGAGTTGTGATGGGAATCAAACCCACGACCTCCTGACCGGAAGTCCTAGACTCTAAACACTTCACTACGGCGGCTGGTACCCATTGTCTTTCTAACCGCATACCATTCAAATGTCTGATATCATAAGCCATCAAGACTTTTTCAAGAGCTTTTTATTCGTTTTTTTTTTTTTAAATTCAGCTATACCAGTTGGCATTCATTCCTCAAACTACTTGTGTCATATCAAACATCTAGGGCGACTTTTTACAACAACCAACAACAACAACAGTAATAATATAAATAATCATGATAATAAAAATAATGATAATAATAATAATAATAATGGTAAAATAATAATGATAATGATAAAATAATAACAATGATAATAATGATAATAATAATAATATCAATCGTATGAACAATAACAACAACAACAATTATAATAATAATAATAATGAAATAAGACGTTAGTCTGACGGCCGTTCTAGACACCTACTCACTGCACTGTGCTTTACATGACTGCAGTGTGTCCTACTTGCATTCAGTCTTTCATTGGTTCATACTTCGCATATACAATTGTATATACTAGTACACAGAGAGTCCAAACCCTTGCCGTGTACATTAGTATGCAAACGTCTTAGACCACTTACTACCAAAGAAATGTAGTTTTAAGCCAGTGCTGAATGTAGTAAGAGAATGTGAATGTCTGGCAGACAGAGACAGTTTGTGGTCCAGGTAGCAGAGCATGGAAAAAGACGGTATTTTCACCGTTGGTCCTTAGCTTCAACCTGGCCAGTGGAAGGACACAAGTCTCTGATGAAGAACAGATTTGACAAAAAGATGCACAGATGTGCAGTACCTAAGACAAATAGATGGGGAAAAAAAAGCACACAAAAATCAAACATCAACACAGATGACAGCAAAGGAGATGATGGGAATTATTATTGTCTTCCATTTGAAGACAGTGATGTCACAGACCAAATAGCAGGGAAACGCTCACGAACCCTGAACCTTTGTCCTGAAACACCTTGAAATCATTCATTTTAGCTGGTATGTTCATTAAGGCAAAACTACTAGTCCTCTGTCACAACTGGATATAGTGACTTTTGACCGGAATCTGACCGTACAGTCCAATTATATTCCTAAGATTTGTAAGGCTGCTGAAAATGCTCAAGGTTTGTCGATCTGCATCATGCGTCATTATTTGTCGACCGAGCAACAACAGAAAAAAAACTGTCTGTGGTTTTTGTTTTGTATATAATTGATCACTGTGATTCTGTTCTCTCTGGTATTTGATAATTAAAAAAAAAAAATTCTCTTTCATCGATTTCAGAGAACTCAAAACAAGGCTGTCCTTTTCTTCTTCAAATCCTCTAAATTCTAATGCGCTTCCTTTTTTTCGCTCCTTCACTGGCTGCCTGTCTGAGAGAGAATTGAACACCAATTTTCAGCTGGTGTTGGTCCGTCCTACATGTCTCTGTCCGATCATGTCATCATTCCAATACAGCATTGTTCTGTATTTGACAGCCAACCTTTCAAAACGCTCTACTTGAAGACTAAAAGTCATAGTCGCAGGTCTCACTGCCTTGATGAAGCCATTCAAATCTGGCATAAAAATTCAGCTATAGATATCAACAGTTAAACTGCCCACTGTAATATTTTTTTTTCTTCGTAAACGGCTGTTCAGTATATAATTCAGTGCCTGCGTGCATGTGTGTGAGTGTGTGTGTGTGTGTGTGTGTGTGTGTGTGTGTGTGTGTGCATGCATGTGTGTGTGTGTGTGTGTGTGTGTGTGTGTGTGTGTGTGTGTGTGTGTGTGTGTGTGTGTGTTGTTGTGTGTGTGTGTGTGTGTGTGTGTGTGTGTGTGTGTGTGTGTGTGTGTGTGTCTGTGTGTGTGTGTGTGTGTGTCTGTGTGTGTGTGTGTGCGCGCGCGCGCGCGTGTTTCTGTGTGTGTGTGTGTGTGTGTGCGTGCGTGCGTGCGCGCGCGCGCGGGCGCACGTTTGTGTGTGTGTATGTATGTGTGTGTGTGTGTGTGTGTGTGTGTGTGTGTGTGTGTGTGAGAGAGAGAGGGAGAGAGAGAGAGGAGAGAGAGAAAGGGGGGGGGGGGGGGGGCTAGGGAAAGGCGGGTAATGTGAATATGCAGGCTTAGGGGAGAGGGACTGAAGAAAGGGGGATAGTTGGGAAGTTAGACGGGGAGGCGATTAGGGCGAAGATGACTGGACTGCAGGGAAGAGAGGGAGTAATAGTCTCTTTTGAAAATGCTTTTTTTGGGGAAAAAGGTGCTTTATGTACTTGTCTAATTTCAATCATCATCATCATCATCATCATCATTAATATTGTTCTTACTATCATTATTATTATTATTATCATCATCATCATCATCATTAATATTATTATTATTATGATAACTATTATTATTACTATTATCATCGTCAGCATTATCATTGCTGCTGTTGTTACTGTTTTTACCATCATCATCATTATCATCATCATCATCATCGTTACCACTACTACTGGTACTAGTGCTGCTGCTGCTGCTGCTACTACTACTACTACTACTACTATTGTTGTTGTTATATGCACGACTCCAGTCATTGTACAAAGCCCTACCCCCATACGTCTTCCCGTTTTTCCAACCTAACTCTCTGCAATCTACCATCCCCACCACATCAGCAACTCACCCCCTTCCCAACCCCCCACTCCCTACCCCCGTCAATACCGCCGCCCCCTTCACCCTCACTGGCACCGTCCTCATTGCTACAGCGCAGAGCTGGACTAGAGTGCTGTCTCTAAAAGCATCCTGCCATTAGCAGGCGCCGTCATGCGACCCGACTGTTAGGAATCAAAGACTTGGGTACCACTGCCATTTCTTTAATCAATTCCGCCATCATTAGCATTATCGATATCATTGCTATTAGCGGCATCGACACCGTCACCATTCACAACATCAATACCGCCACTACTACCACCATCGATATTACCACCAGTAACACCATTGACATCAACACCATTATCATCAATGATATCCTTCATCATCATTTATCATTAATATCATTCCTGTTTATCATCAATGTCGTCACCATTAGCATTGTCGATATCATAACCATTCCTTCATCGACTTCATGACTACTGTCATTCACATCGCCCTTTCTATCATCCACACCATCTCCCTACCAAAACCAGTCAATGAACAGCTGTCCCTGTCATCAGAACTGCTGCTGCATGAAGGGATGTGAGTCGGATGGAACTCCAGGAAGACATGGACGGCAGATCTCAGAGAAGGAACTCCAGGAAGACCTGGACGGCAGATCTTCAGAGAAGGAACTCCAGGAAGACCTGGACGGCAGATCTTCAGAGAAGGAACTCCAGGAAGACCTGGACGGCAGATCTTCAGAGAAGGAACTCCAGGAAGACCTGGACGGCAGATCTTCAGAGAAGGAACTCCAGGAAGACCTGGACGGCAGATCTTCAGAGAAGGAACTCCAGGAAGACCTAACGGCAGATCTTCAGAGAAGGAACTCCAGGAAGACCTGGACGGCAGATCTTCAGAGAAGGAACTCCAGGAAGACCTGGACGGCAGATCTTCAGAGAAGGAACTCCAGGAAGACATGGACGGCAGATCTTCAGAGAAGGAACTCCAGGAAGACCTGGACGGCAGATCTTCAGAGAAGGAACTCCAGGAAGACCTGGACGGCAGATCTTCAGGGAAGAAGCCTCCCTTCCGACGCGTGCTTCAGCCTTGAACTCCTTACACTCATTCAAAGAGGGGTCGAGCCACATCCAGGTCATGATTCCAGAATGCCATTCTGTCATGGCCTTCTTTTCCCCCCTCTGCCGGGATTCGAAAATTCAGCCTCAGCATGGTTCGGCACCTTCAGATCGCTGTGGAAGATGTCTTAGCTGTTGGGTACTGGACGCCGATTGCATACTAGGAACGTTCAGCATTATAAGGTTTACTTACTTTTGATCCTTCTCAACCAAATCCAACTCTTTTTCAGTTGTTTCACCCATTGCCTTTAGGTTTCCTGTTCTCTTTTTTTCCCAGGCATCGAGAGCCATTTATGAGATCATAGGCTGATGAGCCTACCCCCCCCCCCCCTCCCCTCCCCCTTGCTCCAACCTCTGTGGCGATGAGTTTAACTTGGAGGACAGACTCACTGAATCTGGTGACCAAAAATGCTTCCCAGTTTATAGATGTGCTCTTCCTCCGATTTGCTCTTATATGGCACACCGAGTTCGTTTAGTTTTCTCATGGCATCGTGCTTGTATTCTGATTTTATATGGAAGAGTGAATTCATTCTGCTGTTATATGGCAGAGTTAACTGAATCTGCTTTTATAAGGCACAGTGAGTTCATTCTGCTTTTATATGACACTTTGACTTCATTCCGCTTTCATATAGCAGAGTTTATTCATTCTGCTTTTATAGCACACAGTGACTTCATTGCTTTTATTTGGCATCCTGAGTTCATTCTGCCTTTACATGGTACTGTGAGTTTATTCTGCTTTCAAGTGGCACAGTGGGTTCATCCTGGATTTATGTAGCACTTTTGTGTTCATTCTCCTTTAATATGGTACTGTGACTGGATCTATACAGCACTTTTGTGTTCATTCTCCTTTAATATGGTACTGTGACTGGATCTATACAGCACTTTTGTGTTCATTCTCCTTTAAACATGGTACTGTGACTGGATCTATACAGCACTTTTGTGTTCATTCTCCTTTAATATGGTACTTTGACTTGATCTATACAGCACTTTTGTGTTCATTCTCCTTTAATATGGTACTGTGAGCTCATTCTGCCGCACATAGTGCTGTGAGTTGATTCTGTAATCATGTGACTCAGTGACAACGAAATGGTATGATCTGTTCTGTGATCTTCCGTATTGGACTGTCCTACACTGTAGTAGGCCTCCACTGCTCAATACCATATTACACTGCACAGTAACTGCAGTGAGCCGGATTCACTACGTCCAACTCCACTGAATGCCCCCTCTTTCCTCCTCCAACCCCCACCCACTTCCCCAATCCTACCATTCCCCACGCCCTGTCCACCCCGGGTGACAGCCAGCGGTACCTGAAGAGGAGGATGTTGCTGACGGCCTCTGTGAGTCGCTGCCTCTGGTCGTCCGTCTTGGGGTGCACCACCTTGTCCTCGTCCTCCTCATCCTCCTCAGGGTTATACCGTTCAGCGGACACCGACTGTCGCCGTGCATAGCGAGACGAGGACGTCCTGCACACGTGTGGGAACAGAGGACATAGGGTTAATGCAGCTACACGAACAGTGGTGATGACGATAGGAAGGACAAAGTCTGACTGGTTCAGTGACTTCGGCTGTATGACTGTCAGGGTAGGAGCAGCGAAATGGATTAAAAATGAGCCAGGTCGTGTAGTTTCATAGACCAGCGTGCATGCACCAACGCGCGCGCACACACACACACGTGCGCGAACGCGCACAGATGTACATACTCACACAGACATAGACAGAAACGCATACAGGACACACACACACACACACACACACACACACACACACACACACACACACACACACACACACACCAGAAAAGAAAAATACTTAGAGAGAGAATGAAAAGATAAAGAAGAGGACGTGTAAGCGTAAATCTTAACCTCCCCCACTGGCAGCATATGGGAATCATCAGAGTCTGTCTGCAGAAGAGAACCACTTGTACTGCCCGTCCAACGTCGAGTTTCCTCCCCTAACTATGAAACAATCACGAGAGTTGGTGACCTCCCTTTTTTAGAATATGTCCTGCAGACAAGCAAGGAGCCACTGTACTCCAAGATTTTGGGGACAACACCTACAACATAAATACGCAACTCAACAATCCAACATACTCCAAGAGGGTGGGCAAGACAAAAACATGAAATAAGATCGTGAATGATGCATATAACCACAGACGCTGATAGAAGCAATCAAAGATGGACAGAGACAGACGCCAACTGTTACAGGACACATTTTTTTCATTTGTCAAAACTATGCACAATATTGATTTTTCATTTGTCAGATATACACGAAACTCTGCACACAAATCATTCATTCACACAACTCTTTAAAATACATCTTCTAAAAACACACCCGAAATTTTGTTAAAAATCTTTCCACTGTAAAATCTCAGATTCCACGAAAACCTTGTTCAGAGATGTTCCACCTGATGTAATATTTGAATTTTTGGAAAGAGATTAAACATTTTTCATTTCTTTTTTTTTCATTACCTGCACAAACCATCTGGAGGGTCTGTAATCTCTGGTACTGACAGTTCAACTGTGCATTTGCCTCACTTTGTTGATGACTGTTGACAGAATGAGTGCTATATGGTGAATTTACACTGGCATATTAAAGAAAACACGTATGTGCCCCCCCCCCCCCCCCCCCCCCCACGCTAACTGCAGCACCGTATCCTTACAACAGTCCCACACAGAGCATGTTGCCTTTATTATCGGCACTTTTGTCGATAAATCACAACTATGTGTATTGAAATTAATGCGCTGAGGACGGAATCTATTGCAAAGAAAGGATATTTGAAAAGAAAATACCGATTTCTGTAATGAAACATAGTAATGCATCCCCCCCTCCCCCCCCCCCCCCCCTCCCGATGAATATATGCATGCCATAGTATCTCTGCTTTACGTGCGCTCAGTGGGAACTGGGTCAGTGCCTCTGTCAGTACTATCTCTGGTCACAATGAGAGAGAGAGAGAGAGAGAGAGAGAGAGAGAGAGAGAGAGAGAGAGAGAGAGAGAGAGAGAGAGAGAGAGAGAAGCACACCGGTATAGCAAACAGTACAGCAAAGTAAACAGCATCTTTCCATGCGAGGAAATTTTGCTGAAGGCGCATTAATACCCGATATATATATATATATATATATATATATATATATAATAACATAATTAACTGGAACTGGTGTGACGGACAACACGTGCCAAGGGCGGCGGCTGTGGACATGAATGAGCAGGCTGCATCTGCAAGGGAGTGAGCATTGCTGTTAGCTTAGGGTCAGCTGTTAGCGAAAGGGACCCACACACACTTACATGTTAATTTCGAAAAGACGGAATGGAACTGTGAATGAGGAACGTTTCATGACATGACTTTTGCTGCTCTTAATTCACTGATATTCCTCAAACTGACCAGACCAGGGCGCTCGGCCGTTTCCTGAAAACCAGTAAATTAAAGATCAAAGCTTCTGCCAGCGTCGAAACTCTTGCCACTGAACACGTACTTTGTAATAGTTTCTACACGTTAAAATACTAATGCTTCAGGTAGAAGAAAACAGGAACTGCAGCGAGAAGATCACGGCACCAGCAGTTGCAAATCTGTTCATGGGGTGTAGGGGCCACGTTCATATATGAAAGTCCTGTTACCATTTCTGAAGATCTTGGGAAACGATTTACAGATGATGTTTTTCGTGCTGTGCTTAGGATCAGATGGGGAACCTGAAACATTTTCTCCGTACCTCCATTCTGCGTACTCCGCCATTAAATTCACCGCTGATCACTCCAAAACCAGCTTACCATTTTTGCATATTAATAAAAAATCGAACACGGTTTTCTAGAAACTGATCATTACACTAAAGCCGCAGATGCTCGCATCTATTTACATATCAGCGAACCCTCTTCGTCGCTAGAGAATACATGCTTGACGGTCAGTTCTCACGACCGCACCGCCTCTGCTCCAGAGATCGCTGTGCCAAAATGTCTCAACATTTGAAAGGACGAACATACCCCTAATGATGTCAACGCCAGTGCAAAACAGAACTTCACATCTCCCGCACACAAACAGAGTACAAACAGAAAAGGAACAGTCAATGGGCTCCCATCATTGTGAGTTTCCTTCCCTCAAACCCTCCCCTCAGACAACGGGTTAACAGCTACATCCCACATCAGCATGCTAGCAACAGGCTGCAGACAGCCTCCCCATGGTGCGCGCGCGCACTCACACATGCATAACTAAAACCACGAGACCCTTTAATGCAGTTTCTCTTCTCACTTTTTTCTTCTGCATCTTTTCACCAAAAACTTTTACTGTATCACCGACTTTCTTCTCCAGCTCTCCCGCTTTCAGGGCTGTATCGCTTGCAGGAGACACAGGTTTTAGACACTTGCCCACCGAATACCAAGGTAAGCCGTTCATGCTATATACTAAAGTACTGTTGTTTTCCCATTAAATCCCCCCTGCCCTTCTCTGTCTCTGTCTCTCACTGTGTCTATGTCTCTCTTACACACACACACACACACACACACACACACACACACACACACACACACACACACACACACACACACACCGTTCCAGGAGTGACAAATAGCCGTTCACTCAGGCAGACCCTCATGCTGTGAGCTATTCCGGTTTCCCAGAAATACGAGGGACGAGGATTCTCTAGGTGACATGACACGCTGAGCGCCACTCACTTCATCGACCACACAACGTCTGATGCATTCAGTGTTAGACATCATACCACACGTGAGTCACCCAGCCTGATTCATCGTTCACTTTGTGTGAAACACCAACGACTTCAGAACGTAGGAGAAACAGAAAATAGTTGAAAGGTGACAGTATATCAGCATAGCTCAGACATCATCACGACCAAAGACACCATAGCGACAAAACATTTTGACCAACACAACAGCTCTCTCGCAAGATTTCAGATACACATCCTTGGCAAAACAGCAGGCATACACAATCGTACACGCAGACTTAAGAGAGAAAACTTCTGGATTGAAAAAAGGAAGAACCTCACTCCTGCGGATACCGGGTCTCAAGAATCGATAGGATCTCCTACTTTCATCCAGGACTGAGGCAGAGTGCAGATTACGCTGTTGCAAAGACTGGTGCTGCCCGGGGGGTTCCATTTAAATTTACTGATCTTCGGTAGATTTCGAGGGTTATAGGTTTCAGTGAATCTAAATTCTTTTTTCTTCCCTCCCCTTTCAAGAGAGTAACTAATCTTCCTCTCCCCTCATGCTGATTTCGGATCTGTTTCTCACAGACTGAGTTGTCTCCTTCCAGTCCCTGGGGCTACCTCCCCACAGCCTCCATCGTTGAACAAATGCACGGACTGTGTCAGGGTCTCTGTGTGAGGGTTGATGGTAGCAAGACACAGATAACTGTGTCAGGGTCTGTGTGTGTGGGTTGATGGTAGCAAGACACAGATAACTGTGTTAGGGTCTCTGTGTGAGGGCTGATGGTAGCAAGACACAGATAACTGTGTCAGGGTCTCTGTGTGTGGGTTGATGGTAGCAAGACACAGATAACTGTGTCAGGGTCTCTGTGTGTGGGTTGATGGTAGCAAGACACAGATAACTGTGTCAGGGTCTCTGTGTGTGGGTTGATGGTAGCAAGACACAGATAACTGTGTCAGGGTCTGTGTGTGTGGGTTGATGGTAGCAAGACACAGATAGCTGTGTTAGGGTCTCTGTGTGAGGGTTGATGGTAGCAAGACACAGATAACTGTGTCAGGGTCTGTGTGTGTGGGTTGATGGTAGCAAGACACAGATAACTGTGTTAGGGTCTCTGTGTGATGGCTGATGGTAGCAAGACACAGATAACTGTGTCAGGGTCTCTGTGTGTGGGTTGATGGTAGCAAGACACAGATAACTGTGTCAGGGTCTCTGTGTGTGGGTTGATGGTAGCAAGACACAGATAACTGTGTTAGGGTCTCTGTGTGAGGGTTGGTGGCAAGACACAGATAGCTGTGTTAGGGTCTCTGTGTGAGGGCTGATGGTAGCAAGACACAGATAACTGTGTTAGGGTCTCTATGTGAAGGCTCCTTAACCTGTTTTGAACAGGTCTTGACTTGAATGGGATAGATTCCCTCTTCCCCTCCCTTCCTCTCCCCCCCCCCCCCCCCTTTTTTTTTTTTGGTTTTTACTCAGGTTAACATACACACACATACGGGCGCGCGCATACCTGCCCCCCCTCCCCCCCCCCCCTCCACACACACACAGATTCAGACATCCATACAGACAGGTAAAGACACACGCGCACGCACACATACACACGCACGTACAAATACATGCATACACACGTATGTGCATCCTCACACACACACACACACACACACACACACACACACACACACACACACACACACACACACACACACACATTTTTGTGTGGGTGTTCATTCACACATTCTTTTCCTCTTTTAAAATCCTTCTCTCACCCTTGATATAATCATTACCTGTTTTTTTTCGTTTTGTTTCTTTGTATGCTTGCTGACATATGCTAATAATTTTTCTGTTAATGTATGTATGCTGGCTCATAATTGTTAGTAACTGGTTGCTGAATAAATCATGCACATGTCCTTAATCTAAAAGGGGATTGCCCGTTTAGAATCAATTCATTCCACAATCCGACTTTCTTTTTTTCCCTTTCCTTCATTCTTTTCGTCTTCTTCTTCCTTACCTCTGTCTTTGTTTGTTTTTTCCCCCCTTTCTTTCTTTCCTTTCTCTTCCTGTTTTGCATCCTTTCTTCTTACAGAGTCTTTTTAAGGAGCCTCACGGCAACACTATTCACGAATGGCACAGAATTCGACTGCAGCAGTTTACTTCTCCGTGGGGAAATTAGGAGGTTGATCGACTTTTTAGTTCAGAGAAGGTTAACGTATTGACTGTTCCCTAGTGTTGAGGTTTAAACAGCTGTATAGTCTGCGCTTTTTGTGTGAAGGGGAACCGACAGATGGTGGATGGGTCCCACACTGGAGAAGTACTTGCGATCTGGAAGACAATACGCAATGTTACGGTACATATCACACCGAGTTGTCTGCAACCTGGTAGGTAGCACGCATTGTTACGGTCCACCCCACGCTGAGTTTTCTGTGGGCTGGAAGAGACCACGCATCGTTAGGGTCCATCTCACACCGAGCATCCAGATTCTGGCAGACAACACGCATTGTTACGGTCCATATCACATTGAGTATCCAGATTCTGGCAGACAACACACATTGTTACGGTCCATATCACATTGAGTATTCAGAGTCTGGCAGACAACACGCATTGTTACGGTCCATATCACACTGAGTATCCAGAGTCTGGCAGACAACACGCATTGTTACGGTCCATATCATATTGAGTATTCAGAGTCTGGCAGACAACACGCATTGTTACGGTTCATATCACACTGTTACGGTCCATACCACACTGAATTATCTGTGGTCTGGTAGATAATACACACTCTTACGGTTCATATCACACTGAGTTAACCATAGCCTGGCAGACAACACGCATTGTTACGGTCCATATCACTCTGAGTTACCTGTGGTCTGTCAGACAACACGCATTGTTACGGTCCATATCACTCTGAGTTACCTGTGGTCTGTCAGACAACACGCATTGTTACGGTCCATGTCACTCTGAGTTACCTGTGGTCTGTCAGACAACACGCATTGTTACGGTCCATATCACTCTGAGTTACCTGTGGTCTGTCAGACAACACGCATTGTTACGGTCCATATCACACTGAGTTATCTGTGGTCTGTCAGACAACATGCATTGTTACGGTCCATATCTGAACTGAGTTATCTGGTGTCTGTCAGACAACATGCATTGTTGCGGTCCATATCACACTGAGTTATCTGTGGTCTGTCAGACAACATGCATTGTTACGGTCCATATTACACTGAGTTATCTGTGGTCTGGCAGACAACACGTATCGTTAGGGTCCATATCACACACTTATCTGTGGCCTAGGAGACAACACGTATCGTTACGGTCCATATCACACTGAGTCATCTGCGCCCATGGACACAACACGCATTGTTACGGTCCATATCACACTGAGTCATCTGCGCCCTTGTACACAACACGCATTGTTACGGTCCATATCACACTGAGTCATCTGCGCCCTTGTACACAACACGCATTGTTACGGTCTATATCACACTGAGTCATCTGCGCCCATGTACACAACACGCATTGTTACGGTCCATATCACACTGAGTCATCTGCGCCCATGTACACAACACGCATTGTTACGGTCCATATCACACTGAGTTATCTGCTCCCTGGTACGCAACACGCATTGTTACAGTCCATATCACACTGAGATATCTGCAGCCAAACAGACAATACACTTTGTTATGGTCCATATCACAGTGAGATATCTGCAGCCAAACAGACAACACGCATTGTTACGGTCCATATCACAGTGAGACGTCTGTGGTCTGACAGACAACACACATTTTCCGGGTCCATATCACATGTAATTATCCACAGCCTGGAAGAAAACATGCATTGTAAAGGTCTTTATCTCACTGAGTTCTCTGTAGTTTGGCACGCGATAGGCTTTGTTGCGGCCTTTATGTTTTAAACAGTATTTTATTTCAACATTGTCACAAATGTTACAAGAGTAATTGAGATAAGGCAACAAGAAATACTTATATAAAGCCCTATCTTAAGAGTGAATGTACACAATGAATTTGCGACGGACGTCTGAACAGCAAAGCATTTTGGTATAGCAATGTAAAGTTTCAAACAGGAAAAACAAAAACAAAAAACAAAACCAAGTATAAATAAACAATCAAACAGAACCCGACAATAGGAGTGAAAAATAAATGATGAAGAGGTAATAGAAAAGTACGTAAGTGTGACGACAGTGGAGGTGTATACCAAGTTACACGGAAAAAAGGTCAACCAGTTTCTATGACTGAATGTCAGCTCGCGGGACAGTCAATTCATGAGTCTTGTCAATAACATGTGAGGACACAATTCTAAATGTTAACTAGGCTCCATTAAGAATGCAGACTAGTGACGATGAGAAAAGAGAAAGACACAATAACAGCAGGTCAGCAAATCCATATATGTATGGCCTTTATCTCACTGACTTCTCTGTAGTTTGGTAAGCGATAGGCATTGTTGTGGCCTTTATCTCACTGAGTTCTCTGTAGTGTGGCACGCGATAGGCTTTGTTACGGCCTTTATCTTACTGAGTTCTCTGTAGTTTGGCACGCGATAGGCTTTGTTGCGGCCTTTATCTCACTGAGTTCTCTGTAGTTTGGCACGTGATAGGCTTTGTTGCGGCCTTTATCTCACTGAGTTCTCTGTAGGCTGGTTTGCGATAGGCTTTTTTGCGGCCTTTACCTCACCGAGTTATCTATGGCCTGGTTGAAAAAGTGCATCGCTAAGGCGTAAATCACACTGAGTTCTATGTGGCCTGGTACGTAACATGTATTGTTAAGGCCTTTATCAGACTGAAAGTGAAATATGTGTTGTTAAGGCCTGTATCACACTGAGTTATCTGTGGCCTGGTACGTAACGCGTATTGTTAAGGCCTTTATCACACTGAATTATCTATTGTCTGGTAGATGTATGTGTTGTGAGGGCCTATACTACACTGTTATTTATTGCGTGGTAGAAAAAATGTACTGTTAAAACTTATATCTCACCGATTTCTCTACTGGGTGGTAGAAACATGTTTTGGATTGGCCCATATCACAATAAGTTATTTCCAGTCCGGTACACAACATGTATTGTTAATGCCTTAAATAAAGGATCACTTTTTTCAACTGAGCACTCGACTTCCCGCATTTGGCGGAATGCGGGAATCATGGGAAGCTGGACTTCTTTGCGTTTGTATTCCTGGTCATTATTTGCTACGTATGATGAGCAGATGACAAAAAAGATTTAAAGTTCAAAGGTTAAGGCCCATATCCTAGTGGCCGTAAGGACTGTGAACTGCTAGAAGTTCACCTTGTATGGGGCAGGGCATAATGGTAGCGACTCATCCTTCTCCTTCCGCCGCCTTTAACCTTCCCTGAACTGAATCAGGCGGCACCCATTTACTGTCGGGTGAACTTAATGACAGTTATCAGACTTTACTTCTTCAACTTTATTTTTCTAGTGTGATTTCAACGCTGCTATATGGCTGTGAAACCTGGCAATTAAAGACCACCCAGGAGAAGAAACTTGACGCTGTTGACACTAAGTGCCTACGTAAGATTTTGGGTATAAAATGGTCAGACTTTATACCAAATGAAGAGGTCAGGGAGAGGTCCAAACAGCTCCCTGTGTCAACCATCATCTGCAGACGGCACCTCCGCTGGCTGGGTCATGTCTTAAGATTACCCTCTTCAAGATCTGCAAACCAGGCCATTAAATGGACCACAGTAGGCAGAGGAAAAGAGGACGACCCAGGATGAGCTGGCGACAGACAGTGGAGAGAGACCTCAGACTCGTTGACAGAGGATAGAGTGACACCAGCAAACTGGCTGAGGACCGTGTACAGTGGAGCTACATGACTGCCTCATGCGTCGCAAGACGCGGGAGTATCTAGATCTAAGAACAGAGAGGGCTTTCAAGCGGTAAAAATCCCACCGCAGGACTGATTCGACCTCTCGATTATCAGCTCCGCAGGCAAGCAGTGTAATCATTTGACTATGGGACCCTGGGAAAAGTAAGCGTACCTGACTGACCCGTAGAACGGGATTTAGTGTCACGGTCAAGGTCGTAAGGGAGTTCGTTTACTGCAAGTGGGTGGCTGTTTAGTGCCACACGGTTAAAACGGATTGACTAAAAAGATTATGAGAAGACATACACTCAATTGACGATGCACGGAAATCTACGAGGGGCTTTCAATGAGAGAGAAAATGCCAAACCAAGGGTGCGAGATGGTGCGCCTGTGATGCATCGTTATGATCGTTATCCTAACGTGCGCTTCACATCAAACATTGGAATCTCTAGATCTATGTGCTTGCCTCATAGACTGGAAAAGGTAACACTATTAGCAATTAAAAGACATGATCTTTCCCTGATCATTTTTGACCAACTGGGATGGCTCTATTTTGCCCCATCAGTCAACTTAACAGTTCAATCAATCGATTCAGATTGGGCCTTAAGTGCCGTTTGTCTACCAAATGTCGCATGCACAAAACTGCTTAATGATCTTAACTCCTAAACCAAGAAAAGGCAACTCTATGGAATAAAGGCAGGCGTTCTTCTCCCTGATTTGCTTTTTTTTTTTTTTTTTTAAACCGGAACCAGTCTTTCGGAACCCCATCTCACAGCACTCATTCCGACAGACTGTCTGTGGTAAAGGTCAGTTTTGTGTGTGTGTGTGTGTGTGTGTGTGTGTGTGTGCGAACTTTGTTGCTTGCTTGGATTTTAATGACAGTGATCAGACTTTATTTCTCCAATCACGCTGACTACAAAACAATTGCACGGCACGTCATTTTTGCATCACAATCTGAATGTTCCAAAAACACACTGCGTGTGGTCAAGAGCAGCAAAACGGCGTGAGTATCACGAAAGAGAATGGAAAATGACGTTTACGCTTCAGTTGAAAGTCACGACCCCTTTTAGGGACAAACTTGACTGTTTGACAAATTTTGTTACAAAGTCGCAACGGTTTAACACCTGCCTGACACAAAGGCACCAAAAGTCCCCATGACGGTTTCTTGTCCCTAGTCTGTAATTTGGTCATCTGAAAGCATCTGGATTTTTTGGCAGAGGGGTGGCAGGGCGGACGAGGGGGAGGAGGGGAGGGGGGAGCCTCTATGTGAACACCACTTTGCTCTTGAGACAATAGCAGTCAGTGTTCTGCGGATAGTGTTGAGAACTGCTTTCATCACAATTATCACTCTTGGTGGATCCATTTCAAGGTTTTCCCCAGAAAAGGCGTTTATATCGCATGCAATTTCTTTCTGTACACCCCCAACCCCGCCCCTACCCCCCCCCCCCCCCCCCACACACACACACACACGAACCACACACACACACACACACACACACACACACACACACACCACACACACACACACACTTGCATTTCTATTCTGTGCTCCAGAAACGACAGACGCGATCACGGACGTTGCCAAAGTGAGTGCTACGTTTCTGTAAAAACCGCAATCCACATATTGATCGTTGCTGAACCATTCTCACATCTCCAATTCTCTTTGTAGCACGGCCGTTCTTCCGCTGGAGTATTGTTTT
Source organism: Conus canariensis (assembly GCA_033310375.1). Taxonomy (NCBI): domain Eukaryota; kingdom Metazoa; phylum Mollusca; class Gastropoda; order Neogastropoda; family Conidae; genus Conus; species Conus canariensis. Next base: position 31,154,957 of record CM065729.1, on the reverse strand, counting down.
GTCCATCTTTTATTTCTTTTGTGACGTCTGAAGTAGACATAACTTTTTTGTCTTCTCGTTTGTTTCTTTTTTTTTTTCGAAAAATTCGCTGGTCTGTTTTGTATAGTGTGTTGAATAATCTGTCAACTTTATCTTTTGTACTGTGTCTTGAATAAGCAGTCACTTCATCTTTTGTTTTGTGTATTGACGTGAATTTTAGGCTTGCTGTCCGGGCCGTCCCATTCTGTTTTAAGTCTTCATCTTGTCATTTAAAGAAAAGAACACCATATCGCTCACGTTGGACAGATTCTGCACTGTCTCTCTAGGGCTTTGGCATGTCCACTGTAATGCCTTTCCTCCAGAGCTGTGGACATTGTTACTGACTTTTTCCTTTCATGCCGGAACCGGTGTTGACTCTCCTGCGTCGCTCACGTTTCAGGACCTCTGCGAGTCCGTGTGTTATCTGCTTCAGCACTTTTCATAGTCCCTGGACGGCCTGTGAATCTGATTTCTGTGGCACAGTTTGATGCTCGATTGCAGAAGGCCCGCGATGTCCCTGGCAGTCTGCTGAACCTAAAACAACGCGGTTATCCTGCGCATAGGCGAAGAACTGGAAGAGCGTGGTGTTGCGTTTTGTCTTCTCCGTTGTGTGTGTGTGTGTTGTGTTGTGTTGTGTTTTTTGTGTTGTGTTGTGTTTGTGTTGTGTTGTGTTGTGTTGTGTTGTGTTGTGTTGTGTTGTGTGTGTGTTGTGTGTGTGTGTGTGTGTGTGTGTGTGTGTGTGTGTGCGCGCGCGCGCGCATGCCGCGAGCAAGAAAGCAACATAACTGATTAAGAAGGTGAATTTTAGGTAGAGTGGAGGCGAGTTTAATGCTTTATGTGCTTAAACCGAATGCGCTAAGAGAGTTTCAGCTTCGACTGATTCATTATTAAAATTCAGCTTTTTAAACTAACTTAACCAAAAGCGCTAGATTAACAACAGCAACAGCATCAGCAACAACAAGCAACGACATGAACACACCGACGCTTGTAAGCACTAAGCCACTTTGTCCGGTCCTGAAAGATTACATCGTCTAGCTGTGTTGTCAGCTCTGTCAGTAAATTTGGGAGGAAAAAAGGGGAAAAATGAAAAAACATAGAGAAAATGAAAACTGGAAAAAAAAAATCAATGAAGAAAGAGAAGAAACGGATGAGAAGATTACAATGTATTTTTGGCTGGTGATGAAGTCATGTATAACACACACACACACACACGCACACGCGCGCGCGCGCGCGCGCGCACACACACACACACACACCACAACACACATACAAACCACCACCATCACCACCACCTACAAAATCAACCACCTCCCCTCCTCCCCTTTCCCCAGCTCCCCAATCCTCCACTTCGAAAGAAACTGAATTAAACAAAATGCTCCATCAACCGGATGAAAACTGAGGCACAAACCAACAAACCAACCAACCGATCAACCAACCAACCAACCAACCAACCAACCGACCGACCGACATCAACCAAACCAACCAACCGATCAACCAACCAACCAACCAATCAAATAACTAACCAACCACCCACCCACCACCCACACAAGTCTCACAAGCTTTTGGGCTGGTATATAATACATGCGGTTTGACGGGCCTGTTTACATAGTCACTGCCTACCACTGGATACGTTTTGAGAACAATTGACTCCAGGACTCCGGCTGTTAGACTGACTCCAGGAGTCCAGTGTAAGAATGACTCCAGTCCTCCAGTGTAAAGCTGACTCCAGTACTCCAGGTGTAAGGCTGACTCTAAGACTCCAGCGTAACATTGACACCAGGACTCCAAGCATAGCACTGACTCAAGAACTTCAGAGAGACCATGACTCCAGTGGAACTCTTACTCCTGGACTCCACTTAAAACTCTGATTCAGGACACGTAGAATACTGACTCTAAGACCCTAGACATGACACTAACGAAACTCGAATGGTTACAACTGTTTGCAAGTGAGTAAAAAAAAAATGTTTGAAAGCGAACGCTTTTTCATGTTTTTCGTGCAGGTATAATTTGACCGTGCAGTGTCCTCACACGCCTTTTTCGTGCACGCCTGCGCGCGCGTGTTTGTGTGTGTAAGTGTTTGTGTGCGTGCGTGTGTGCGAGCGCGTTAACGTGTGTGTGTGTGTGTGTGTGTGGTGTGTGTGTGTGGTGTGTGGTGCGCGCGCGCGCGCGTGTGTGTGTCTATTTCAATTTTTTTTCCCTTCGGTGTTGTACCTCTGAGCCTATCCCTCCAGCCACTCCCTCCCAAATCCCCACCGCCTCTCCCCCTCCCCTAGTCCACTGATGCTGGACAACACTATTCCACACGTCATAAGGCCCCGTCGTTCCGCTGCATAATTCAGCACACATTAATCCTCGTCTCTTCTTATTGATTCCACAACTAAAGCATTCACATTATCTTTAGCTCTCTGCATCTGTCTTTCAAGTCTTTGTCTCTGGCGTTTTTTTTTTGTTTGTTTTTTTCGTCTTGTTTTCACTCTCCAAATGTATCGACCTATTTCTTACTCCCTTTCCAATTCCCTTTAGTTCCGTCTCTCCCCGTCCCTCCACCTTTCTCTCTTTTCCTTCCTCCCGGATTCCCGGCAATTCCACACCCCCTCCTCTCCTCACCCCCCTCAAATCTTTGTTAAAGGTTATATACATAAGAGTATGGACAAAAAGACCAACAACAAATAAAAATTGAAACAAAAAGCAGTACGAATGAATTATGCAGCAGTCATAATCATACCGCATGTTTGAAATCTGAGGACGACAGGTAAAATGTGCGTCACAGCACAAGAGAGAGAGAGAGAGAGGGGGGGGGGGGGAGGGAGGGAGGGCGAGAGAGAGGAGAGAGAGAGAGAGAGAGAGAGAGAGAGAGAGAGAGAGAGAGAGAGAGAGAGAGAACATGAGGGGAACCTGGCGGTGCATAGTTTACAATACAAACTTCGACTTGTACAGCTTCTGTACGATTTCTGTTGGGCTTGTACAGAGGATCACGTGCAAAGGTTCTAGAGGGGTATAGTCATAACGATAATGATATGATGTACAAAATCAGCATGCCATTACAATTTCATCTGTGTCGGTAAATCCTATATGGAGTCCATTTAAAATAAAATCATATTCGTTTCTTTTTTTCTTTTTTTTTCTTTTTTTTTTTGCGAGCAGCATTTCAGCTGATTGAGAAATACTTGCAGGATTTCTTATCCATTCTACATCGACCGAAATAGCATGCAGCGAATAATATAATGAAATAAATAACAGGGCATATATATACATATATATATATATATATATATATATATATATATATATGGAGACAGAGAGAGAGGGAGAGAGAGGGAAAGAGAGAGAGAGAGATGGATAGATAGGTTCATTACATCCAATAGATGGATAGAAGAATAGATGGATGGATAGATAGATACATGGATAGATGGATGGATGGATAGACAGATCATATAGATAGATAGATAGATTGATGGATAGATATACAGATAGATAGATGGATGGATAGATTGATGGATAGATAGATAGATGGATAGATAATAGATAGATAGATAGATAGACAGATATTTTCAAATCACTCTAAACATTCAGTCTTGTATCTCAGTATGCATAGCATTTTGGACGAATATGATCACCTAAAATATGTCATAATAAAGTCTTGACCTTTTACAAACTGACGTCAGCTTTTTGCTAGGTATATATGCAAATCTAAACATAAATTGTTTTCAAAAGTGAGTTCTGTTTTTAGTATATACAATACCATATTTCTTTTATAACCAGAAAAGGTCACAATGTTGATACTAGCATCCCATTTTCTTTTAAATTGTTATTAAGAAGTAAACTAGATATTTTCAAGCAAACAATGATCAATTCAATAAATTGTTTTGTTGATCCGCGCTTATCCCAAATTAACCCTTTTCCCGAATTATATTCAATCGTTATAAAACACTGGTTCTGCGAGGAGTTCACCAGAATTCTTAAATCTAACATTGTAGAAAAAAAACAACATCTCTGTGTGCAGTAGATGCCTCTGTCAAAATATGTTTGATTTAGAAAAAGAAAGAAATATTTCATGGTCTATATTTTTCAATTCGACATTTTACCCTTGTGATAGTTTTCCATTTGTGATCTGCGGTGTGGATGTTTTTCTTTCGTTTTTGTACTCCCAGTTCTTATAGAACAGGGAGTACTTTAGAATGGGAACGAAGAAATGCTGTCTGTCTGTCTGTCTGTCTGTCCGTCCGTGGTCAAAATGTGCTCCACACGCTAAAAGAAATTCTGTAGATTGCGGAGGCCTGAAAGCAGTTCAACAGAAAAGAAGCAATCAAAAACAGGGCGGAATTTGCAAATGGCGGGGACAGAAGTGAGAGTTACTCCCACATGCTGCCTCTTTCCCCCACCTCCTCCCATGCCTTCATTCCCACTAGCCCCCACTTCTTCCGGTCTCCCCTCCTCTACAACCACATCCCAACCTCTTTCCTCCCTCTATCTTGAGGAATCAGACGAAAAACAAAATGGTCCAGGTAACTTACAATTCGGGCGTGTTAAAAGTAGCAGAATATAGAAGACGTTTGCTTCTGGACGACAGAGTCGTACTCAGTATTATTGAAAAAACAAACATGATTTAGCATGGAACTTGGTAAGGAAGATAAGCAGAGACAGAAAGCCAGTTGAAGACACATAGCAAACAAACAAAAAGCAAAAACAGTACCAGCTCTGGCATATATAAAGGGATGATATATACAGGCACTCGCATAGCTTCCGTTTCTTACCCTTTCCCTTCACGAGAGATTTTTACGTCAAAGAACGGTCTACACTAAAATGCCAGCAGAACAAACCAGTCATCAGATTTCACACGACACTCATTATAACCTCCGAGTAAACGGCTTAAGTTATACCGGGCCAATGTATTATGGCAAAACGGCAATAGGAAACAAACAAAACCCGTCATGGCCACACAGACAATGGGAATTCCACGACGACAAAGCAAAAGTTTCAGAAACGAACAAAATGTTGGGAGGCAGGAAAGAACCGGAAAACAACTGGGACAAGGAATCGAAGAGCAGCCAAGAATCGGGAAAGATTTCAGAATAAAGAGAAAGTTTAGAATGGAGGGAAGGAGGGGGAAGGGGGGGGGGGGAGGAGACAAACAAAAAACAGGGATCGAGGAAAAGCCGGTTAAACACGGCAGAATCACTCTACGCAGGAAGACCTCTCATGGTCAACATGGCGCTCAGCAGCTGGCGCTGTGAAAACTACCGTAGTGTCTGAGCCTAGGCGTAGGCCGTGAACACGACTGTCTTTTACAGCGTACGCACACACCACAGCTCCAGTTCACGCGGATCACACTACCTTCGAACCACAAACCATTATGAGGTACGGAAGGGAAGATATCTGAACCAATTTCTTCAAATTGGAGAGATCATTTGGAGTTGTGTCCCGTGATTTTTCCCCCCGCGAAAACAAACATGGTTTTTAAAATAAAGATGCTGTTTTCTTTTTTCCGTCATTCCCCCAACACATGTTACATGCTTTCTGTTGTAATCTTTCACCACCCATTTATTTTTTGTAGGGGTATTTAATGCACTGTACACATAAACTGTTACGTTAATAGATAGGATGGCAGTTTCTTTTTCCAGTAAATACAATAATTGTTTTTACTAAACGCCCAGGCATTTTGAAAAGCGAAAAAATTAGCTTCGCTGTTTCTGTTTTTCTTTTCATTTCTTTTCCTTTTAAATCGAATAGCAGATATATGTAAACACTAAATTTCAACATCGTATCAAAACACCGGTTGATCCAGGACATCAAAGTCTTTCAGAAACTTTGCAGAGGAATGAACATACAATTTCTGCAATGAACACGATAAAGCATTTTTTGTTTTTGCTCTGCTTGCTCTTGAATAAGAACTGTAAAACAGACAGGAGAAGTATTGTGCACTTTGGATGATAAATCTCTTTAAAAAACAAACAAACAAACAAATAAATAACTAAATAAAAACAAAGGCATGTTTATCTTGCTGTTAAACATCCACCCCTTTGCGATGACCACAATGCTGCTCTCTTCTATATTTATCTTGAGCTAAAGTTTTGAAGCTATTGACACCTGTGGACGTTTGGGTAACAAAACAATTACAATACAATCTTATCATCTAATGACAATATGAGTAATGCTATAACATTAAAAGAAAATCTTCTGTTTTCTTACTCAAAAGCTACAATTTGTTTATATTAAAAAAAAAATGGCGACAAGCATCTTCTAGTGTAATACCCTGTGTACATAAATATCTGGTCCATAAGTTTTCCCCTTGCTCTTTTTCTTGTCTTAACGTTTTTGTGCATACTTTTAATACACTGGTACAATTGATCGTTGACACCGTTCTTTTGGAGTATCGATCACTGAAATTTTCTAGATACTGATTCAAAAGTCTTCTTTATATGAAAAAAAGGTAACATGAAGTTTATTATTCAATAACATCTGCGTTTGCAAACATGTGATCAACACTAGATTGATTCCTTTTGAAGCCAACTTGATACACAGAAGTGATGTGGTGGGTGGGTGTGTACTTGTACGTGCATACGTGCGCGCGTGCGCGCGCGCGCGCGTGTGTGTGTGTGTGTGTGTGGGGGGGGGGGGGGGGCATTCGAGGGGTATGTATGTGTGTTTGGACCGACTCATTTCTGTAGCCTGTCCTATCCTTTACAACAGAAATTTACACACTGCTACTTATATCAGAAAGTCAAATCCTCCTAATACTTTGAAATGGAACTGTGTAAGCAGGCAAGTAGTTTAGTTCATTATTTTGATTTCTGTTTTACTTTCAACGTCTTTCCAGTTGGTCTGTGAGATACTAGTACCAGGCATCAGCAGACTCGTTGCCGCGCACCCACCATGCCGTGGAAGAAATTTTTATCAACGTTTGCCCTGAACTCATTTGGGTCGTGAACTGAATCAATCAAGTCAATGAGTAAAGGCTTGTTCAGCCGCCGTGGCGAAGTGGTTAGCGTCGCGGACTCCCGGCTGGGAGGTCGTGGGTTCGAATCCCATCAGAGTCATGTGGTTTTTTTCTTGCCCCGACCGGCTCCTACCCAGAGTTGAGTTTGCTGCGGACTCAGTTGGGAAGACTGGGACCACACAGTCGAGATTCATCCACTTAATGGATGCGTTTCTGAGAGTGTTGCTCAAATTTCCTGACCAACACTGCAGGTGCCTGTATCTCTCGGGCTTTGGAAGCGTAGAGTACAGCCCTGTCATGTAGTCTCAGAACGAAATGGAAATCCGTAGCATCATCTTAATCATCCTTTTTCTCATTGATCAGCATAAAAAAATGTCTCAAATTCTGTGGCGCTTCATGCCCTGCTCTCATGGTGACCTCAATTCGATGTCCTCTCCACGTCTGAGGTCTTGGTTTGGTTCCGGCGGGGTCACCGGTATCGGCGATTCCATGGGGGCTGTCGCTGGACGGACGTGGTGGCGCCCTCCGGAGGGAGAGCTCACTCACGCCGGCTCCGCGACTAAGCAATTATTGTCGTCAGTAGGGGGCTTAGTAGGTGGTGTCCTGCGTATGTTAGATCAGAACAGGCGCCACTGAACATCACCGAAGTGACTCGGCAGCAGTGCAGTGTCTCCTTCGGTGGGTTGCCTCTTGACGACTTGACATTGACTGCTCCCTGTGGATTGCCGGTGCCGGGGCTGCGGCGGGGCCGACCGGGCTGTGGCTGTGGACGGGGTGTCGGAATGAGCGGCGTGGGTGAACTGCCTCTCAGGTGGCGCAGAGGTTGGGACAGCAAAAAAAAAAAAAAAAAAAAAAGGCTTGTTCTGTTTTTTGTTTTTTGCTTTCTCTGTTGCGATTTTCATCAGAAAGAAACCGAACATGGTGGCTTTGCATACTGAATATCTTATGAGAGTAAAAATCAAAATATTGCAAGGATAATTGTCTGATATCATTTATTGATAGTGCGATCAGTTGAGCTATTTTTCTATGACGAAACCAGGAGGACATGGTCGTTAAATGGGAAAAAAGCTATACATGTTAGATATATTATTTGAGACAACACACACACACACACACACACACACACACACACACACACACACACACACACACACACACGCACACACACACACACACACACACACACACACACACACATCGCAGACAACAGACAAGCCAAACATCGACCCAAACCAAGCTCCCAACAGCTGAAAGCTCCCACACTCACTGATCGAGCCAAGTTGTCGCCCCTCCACTCCACCTGCCCCTTCCTCCTGACCCCTCCCTCTCCCCCATCGCCATTCCCCACCTAGCTCTATCCACCCCTACACAATACACTCAGCCGATCTTTCCTCCCCATCTAACCCCCCCCCCCCCCATCCACTTCCCCATCCCCTCCCCCTATCCTCTGATCGATCGATGCGGTCATCCTCCTCCCTCCTCCGTCCCCAACCCCTCTTCCGGTTCTTCCCTCTTCAAAAATGGTAGGGAGCGGATCGTGCGACAGGGAGAGTATGGGGGACTGTGAGTGTCAAAATGCCTGTTTTACACAGTTTCTTCACGAAAAGAATACCCTGCCCATGGAACGATTGGTATTACTGTTACTGCCCAAACACAATTTTCAGATGAAACTCAAAATTGTTTTTGAGGGATATATTGAAATCTCTAAGTCACAATGACAAAGTTGACTGGTATAGACTCACTCTATTCGAGATTGTGTCAAAGGAAAGAGAATGTGAGATATGAACTAGCTGCTTCCAAAGAGTAGACTTGTTTGAAACAACGACAGAAGCTTTTCAACAATGTCTTTGAGATTGCACAAGATAACTGTTTTTTTTTTTTTAACGTTAGAACCTTTATAATGTAGGATTTGAACGAAAAGCACGACAAAAAGATGAAACAGACTGCAGCGTCACTGGAACATACAACAAACAAACAAGCACACAACAAGTGTAAAGTGATGTTATTTTATTTACAAAGGACACCACAAAACGTCTGGATATTTCGGCGAAAGCGCCTTTTTCAACAAACACAGGACAAGAGAGAAAAGAGATCAAAAACAATACTTCCCTTGCACAGCACAATCCACAAATGAAACTAAAAGGCAGACTGCATTTGTGAGCACAATCCAAGGGGAAGAGAGAGAGGAAGGAAGCAGGTAAAGGTGAAGGTTGGAGACAGTGAGTACAAAATGATCAGCTGAAAAAGTAGGAATAGTTGAGTAGTATGGAGAGGGGGGTGAAAGGGAGGGGGCAGGGGGGTGGAGAAAAAAAACTGTATTCAAGTGCTGTGGATAAAGAGAACAAATCAAAAGTTCATTGTAAAACTAATGGGTGGATTTGGAGAGGGAGTAGGGGGTTAGTAGCACGACAGTTACTATGACAACGGCAACATTACATTTATGGCGTTTAGTTGCTCCTTTCTACCCGAATAATCTTTTTCCATCTTGACCACTCTGAAAGCAAGAAATTCTTCTCCTAAGGTTAATCATAATGTTTTCTCACACCAGCAAAGTTATTTCGTAAAAGAAATCACAATGCAGTTTTTTAAACAAGAAAATCACATCGAACATGGAAGTACTAACCAAGTAAGCTGAAGCTGTCTCTAGATTTAAGTGGGGTATGTCACTGAAATGTTTGTACCAAGTAATAAAAGAAAACGCATGCACATCGGTATCAGATCACAATATGTGCATTATTTGATATCTTTTTTTATTATTATTTTTTTTAATGGTACGATTTACTTCTATCCCCCACCTCAAAAAAAGGAAAAAAAGGAATAAAACGTTCCAGTCATATATCCTAGTTAAAATTTGAGTGAGCTTCAACTTGGTTGATTAAAAAGGAACTCGCACGCTCGAGGTGATTTATCAGACATATCTGGAACCTTAACTGAACGAATCTTTAGATACTATCAAGTACATGCGTGTTTAAAAAAAGATCATTCATCTGAATTAAGAATGATTTAAATATAATTGTTTTATTCACATATTTAAGCTTTTGTCAGGAACAGATCCAGGAGAGTCTTTCTCATGTTGATCCGTGACGTCTACTTGTGAAAACTGGTAAATATTGATTCTGTAGACCAACCAGCTTCTTTCATGATTGTTATCAGAGATACTCAACAACCAGCAGCTGCTATTGCGCTCTGTGTACCTAAATGAGAAATACACATGCCTGCCTCGATTAGCGTTAATGTGATCCTTCATGTTGTTGTGCTTCTTGACTCAGGTTCATGAGGCTTTAGGTAATTTCCATAAGTTTAAATAAAAAAACTTTCTGAAAGGTACCCCTTGAGTCCTCTGACGGCTCAAAGTGTCCTAATGTCAGAAAACATCAGTCACTCAAGTGGTGCTGAATGTTTCCATTTCCTAAACTGTATAAGCTATGAATATATTTCGAACATACACACATAATATCAAGTAGTTGCCTACAATCCACGGTCAGTTTGTGCCCAGGCATCGCTGTCCTGACAACAGTGCAATGAGAGTTACATGCTTTGAAGGCAGTTCTTTCAGTGTCGATTTAAGATATGGATACAAATATAACTAGATATTGTGTTTCAATACTCACACGCTCCTTACTAAGGAAATGATGATCTAATTTCATACACACCCTTCACGAATCTCTGAGCCAGGCTATTATTCCCCAAACTACCACAGCCTGTGATATCCAGGTAACACAAAAGAGCTGATCTTAAGACATGGAGTCTACTGTAGTTTACATCTGATTTGAACAGTTCATGAAGTGTCGCTGCGTTCAGATGCACGTAAATGATACTGATATTCCATTCGCTCGCATATGTTTCTCGCCATCTGATGCAGCATGCATAGATTTTGGATCTTCCAGTCTTCAGGACGAGCAGATGATGTTAGCCACTTGGTGAATTTCTGAATCTTTTCCTGAGGTTTTAAAGATAGCTGACATAGGCGATCTCAATGGCCTGCACTGAAGATGTTTGTCTGGTTGTTTTAGCACATATTGCTGGTAACAGTACCAGCCTGTCTATCAGCATGTTTGTTAACTTTGGGGACCATGGCTGGCTGGGACAGTTAGGAATTGCAACAAATCCCAGAGCCTTTTCCACTACAACATCTTAGAAAGCACATGAAAAAGGAATTATAACATTTAAATTCAGTTCATGAAACGTTGAAAGTGTGAATGGTAAAACACTTGGGTTTGGTCTGTATGCAGTATATCTGTAAAACTGGTTATTAGCTCCTGAAGCAAACAAATCAACTTCTGGGTTTAATTCTTTGATGGTTAGAGCTTGTTTCAGCAGATTAATATCTAGTTTCCATTCAGCATCAAGGTTTATGCTTCTAGATTCTTCATCAGAATTTTCCTGGCATATGCGCTGCTTATAAACAAATGTCCCTTTCAGTACAAAAAGCCCACATTTATCTCACAACCGAATTACTGGTTAGTGAATCAATTTTCACCACATCACCTGTGCAAGCAATAGCTGTAACAACACTGGGCACTTTCGTGTATATTGCACCTACACTATAAAGTTTTAGCTACATATGTTAGTAGATTTTTCTGTGGAAGCTACCTACTTTTTTCTGAAGAGATGATTAAGCGTGCACCATGGCCAAGTGAAGTCAATGCGCATGCGTTTCCTTCTAGTTCTGGCCATACGTTTCCTTCTGTTTCTGGCCATACGTTTCCTTCTGTTTCTGGCCATACGTTTCCTTCTGTTTCTGGCCATACGTTTCCTTCTAGTTCTGGCCATACGTTTCCTTCTGTTTCTGGCCATACGTTTCCTTCTAGTTCTGGACATACGTTTCCCTCTAGTTCTGGCCATACGTTTCCTTCTGTTTCTGGCCATACGTTTCCTTCTATTTCTGGACATACGTTTCCTTCTGTTTCTGGCCATATGTTTCCTTCTGTTTCTGGCCATACGTTTCCTTCTAGTTCTGGACATACGTTTCCTTCTGTTTCTGGCCATACGTTTCCTTCTAGTTCTGGACATACGTTTCCTTCTAGTTCTGGGCATACGTTT
>CM065729.1:31125459-31127959 GCA_033310375.1 Conus canariensis | reverse complement strand
AACAAAGCAAAGTAAAACAAAGCAAACAAAGCAAAACAAAACAAAACAAAGCAAAGCAAAACAAAACAAAACAAAACAAAACAAAACAAAACAAAACAAAACAAAACAAAAACAGGATAAAGAAGATAGCACACGGACATGACAATTACCTGATTGCATCCACAACAAATAGGGAGGGAAACGAGAAGGAAAATGTCATTTTGACTGAGAGACAGACGATGGAAGAGAGAGAGAGAGAGAGAGAGAGAGAGAGAGAGAGAGAGAGAGAGAGAGAGAGAGAGGGAAGAAGAGAGTCACAGAAGGATAAAGAGAAAGACAGGAAAGAGAAAGAAGAGAGAAGAAGAAGAAGAAAGAAGAAGAAGAAGAAGAAGAAGAAGAAGGAGGAGGAGGAGGAGAGAAGAAGAAGAAGAGAAGAAGAAGAAGAAGAAGAAGAAGAAGAAGGACGGAAAGAAAGAAAAAGAATAAATAGAAAATGACGAAGGACAAGAAAATTAAGGAGAAGAAAATAAAGAAGGAGAAGAAGACAGTGACACGGAGAGAGAAAGAGAGACAGAGATAGAAGAAGAAGAAGAAGAAGAAGAAGAAGAAGAAGAAGAAGAAGAAGAAGGAGAAGAAGAAGAGGAAGAAGAAGAAGGAGGAGGAGGAGGGGAGGAGGAGGAGGAGGACAGAAAGAAAGAACTAAAGAAAGAAAGAAAAAAGAAAAAAGAAGAAAAGAAAATGACGAAGGAGAAGAAAGTTAAGGAGAAGAAAATGAAGGAGGAGAAGAAGACAGAGACACGCAGAGAGAAAGAGAGACAGGGACATATACAGAGATAGAAGAAGAAGAAGAAGAAGAAGAAGAAGAAGAAGAAGAAGAAGAGTATGAACAACACATTATAAATCATTGTTTTAATGAACGACAGGAGAGTAACTCTTCCTCCAGAGCTCAGCCAAGTTCAGACAAGGCCGGCATCCCCGGCTTGGAATGATGATATCCTGATATCCCCAACATCCAGGAACCGAGACTAAAAAAATGGAATATAATCTGGCTATAGAGTAGACTTTCAGCCAGGTTCATATCTGGTTTTATGTCTCATTCATCATTCATCACATGGATTATATGCTAGACACTGAATGAGTATGACAAAGTCATGACGACATCAAAAGTTTGATCATTATGTGTTTTAGAACATAGTCTTTGTGTGTTTTGCTGCCTTGTTTTCATGCGAAACAACCAAAACAAACAACCAACAACAACAACAATATATATATATATAAATCATCTATGTTGGTATGGCAATATCCATGTAACAAGATCCAGTGAATGACCTTGATAAAAAAAAAATCTTCATGGGAATTGTCAAGAGAGGGAGTGGACAAAAAATCACAAGACAAATCAAAACAAACAAAAAAAAAAAAAAAGAAGAAAGAAACGAATAAAAACAAACAACCAAAGAAAACAAAAGGAAGATGAATTTTGACTGACGACATCGCCGAGTGGACAAGGAATTGCAGAGACCCTGACTCTGGCGTACAACCGACAGAAGAATGTGTGAACAGTTCCTCAGCACGAAGCCTCCATGACAACCGACAGAAGAATAAGTGAACAGTTCCTCAGCACGAAGCCTCCATGACTCTTCACGAAGTTTCTGATTCAAAGTCAGTTTTATATGCTCTCAGAAGATCACATTCTGCTCTTCTTGTTGAAACCAAGCAGTTAATACATTTCCTGCAGTCGAGAGGTAACTGTGTTACATTCTGCTGGGCGCCCTCACTATTGTGGAGTCCATGGTAATGAAGGAGTTGACAGACTGGCTAAAAGTGGAGCAAAATGTGCTGACAATGCATGCCGTTGAAATTTTCCCCCGTCTCTTCTGGAGGGATATTGACAAAGTGCGTGTTGAATGCACTTCCGAAAGTTGCTAGAAGATTCTGGGTACTTTTGGACCATCCAAAACTTCAGCCATCACATTTTGATATTATTTTAAGAACTCGTAATGGCTTGTATCATGTAAGATCAATAACCTTTTACAGACTTAAACTTGATGCTTTCACAACAGAATCTACTTAAGACTTAAAATGCTTTTGTGGTGAAAAGATACTAAATATGCGTATATTTCTCAAATGTAAGCAGCTGGAAGCTTTTTTTTTGCCTGCTTTCTATGAAATATTCCCTGGATGAAATTTCAAGTAATTCCTCATAATGTGTTACACTGGATTAGCATAAGCACAAGAGTCTAATTTTTTTTTTTACTTACCTGTAATGTGATGCAATTGTTATATCTTTGTATTTGATGTTTTTTTTTAATTGTTACTATGTTGATTTTTTATTAAATCTATTTTTGCTTTTCTTTATCTAAGATCATTTAACATGAATGGACATTAAGTGAAGGAACGATGTTAAAGAAGTTAACGTTCAAATCGTGGCTGAATGGGGGTTAAAATCATGATGTTGTTCACAGCCTATTGATTGTGTAGTTTATAGCCTCATTATGCGCCTTACGGTCAAGTCATCATGTTG
>CM065729.1:31115459-31120459 GCA_033310375.1 Conus canariensis | reverse complement strand
GTTGTCGTTAACGATTATAGTGTGGCCGATAGCTTAATCACTATAAGGCGAACAGCACAGTCACTGTTTGTTAGCTATAGCCTAGCGATTGTTTGTCTTTGCAGGCTTATCATGGGGTTCACTACTACGTTACTGTATAGCTGATAAGCACATTCAAACACAACTGAGAGTTTAAAGTATTGGAAACAAAACCAAACATAACGATCAAATTGTGAATTGAATGACCAAACCACAAGCAGCAACAAAAAGAGCCGCAACGACACTGGTTTTTGTTGTTGCTATACTCCTCCTCCTATCGTCTTCGTCATCACCATCACCAGCAGTGGCAACAGCAAAATAATGAATGAATGAATGAATGAATGAATGAATGAATGAAATGAATGAATGAATGACTAAGTAGTCAGCCAGTCGGAGCGCAGTGTGTGTGTGTGTGTGTGTGTGTGTGTGTGTGTGTGTGTGTTGTGTGTGTGTGTGTGGAGAGAGAGAGAGAGAGAGAGAGAGAGAGTGTGTGTGTGTGTGTGTGGCGAGAGAGAGACAGAGAGAGAGACAGACAGACAGACAGAGACAGACAGACAGAGACAAACAGTCAGACAGACAGAGAGAAATCAGAGAGAGAGAGAGAGAGTGAGAGAGAGAGAGAAAGAAGAGAGAGAGAGAGAGAGAGAGAGAGAGAGAGAGAGAGAGAGAAAGAGAGAGAGAGAGGAAAGAGAGAGAGAGAGAAGAGAGAGAGAGAGAAAAGAGAAAGAGAGAGAGAGAAAGAGAGAGAGAGAAAGAGAGAGAAAGAGAGAGAGAGAAAGAGAATGGACAGCAGAGAGCCCACACTGCGGACAGACACATAAACGGCAGAGAGACAGACCGGAACACAAAGCCAGAAATAGATACAGAAAGACCGACAGAAACACAGACAGAGAGACAGAGAGAGAGGCAGAGAGAAGATAGAGGAGGGTACAGCAGTATAAGGTTTACACAGGTAAGAGACAGACAGAAACAGGGTGACAGACCTGCATAGAGAGCGATATAGACACAGAGAAACAGATAAACAAGAGAAGGACATGAGTAAGCATTGCGGGTGAGGCTTATTCCTGTCGGTAGACAGCCAGAGACAGAGAAACAGACAGACAGAAACAGGAAGAAGGCAGGACAGGCACTGCGAGATCAAGCTTAGACTGTCAGCAGACAGACAGAGAAACAGACAGACAGAGACAGAGATACAGACAGACAGACAGAGAGAGATACAGACAGACAGAGAAAGACAGAGACAGATACAGGGAAAAGACGGGAGCGGTTAATTCGTGTGCTGTCGGCAGAGACAGACAGAGACAGAGATACAGACTGACACAGGGAAAAGACGGGAGCGGTTAATTCGTGTGCTGTCGGCAGAGACAGACAGAGACAGAGATACAGACTGGCACAGAGAAAAGACGGGAGCGGTTAATTCGTGTGCTGTCGGCAGAGACAGATAGAGACAGAGATACAGACTGACACAGAGAAAAGACGGGAGCGGTTAATTCGTGTGCTGTCGGCAGAGACAGACAGAGTAAGATACAGGCGCAGACACACTGTTTGAGACTGAGCAGCGATTCGTTTGTCTTGCGGCAAGGAAAGACAGAGGATAAGACATTCAAAAACGAGAGTTTAAAGATGGAAACAAAACCAAAAAAACGATCAATTTGTGCTGTGCCCAGAACGACAGACAAGAACAAAAAGATGCCGAACGACACTGGTTTTTTTGTGTAGCAGACTCCTCTACTTTCGTTGCTATCACCAGAGGAACAGCAAATAGATGACAGAATGATGATAATGAATAGAACAGAAGTAGTCAAGCAGTCGGAGCGCAGTGTTTGTGTGTGTGTGGTGAGTGTGAGTGTCGTAGTTGAGTGAAAGGTAGAAGAGGGAGCGCTTTTGTGTGTGTGGCAGAGACAGACAGAGAGAGAGTACAGACGACAACGGGTAGAAGACGGAGCCTAACAGTGCTGATCGGCAGAGACAGACAGAGACAGAGATACAGACTGACACAGTAGAAGACGGGAGACGTAACGGTGACGTCGAGAGAGAAAGACAGAGAACAGAGATACAGACAGAAAGGAGAAGGCAGGGCGGCACTGCGAGATTAAGTACAGTCGGAGACAGACAGAGAAACAGACAGAAGAGAACAGGAGAAGACAGGAACGGGCAATGAGGAAAGACTATGCTGTCGAGAGAAGATGAGACAGAGATACAGACAGAAAAGGAGAATGGACAGAGGAGCCAACTGCGGGAAAGAACTATCGACGGCAGAGACAGACAGAGACAAAGGCCAGAAAAGAGAAACAGACCGACAGAAACACAGGAGAGAGAAGACAGGAAACGGGAATTCGGGGGAAGATTATGCGTACGGAGAGACAGACAGAAACAAGAGACAAGAAAACGCACAGAGACAAGAGACAGACAAAGAGAACAGAAGAAACGTACAGAGACTAGGACAGAGAACAGTAAACAGACATACAGAGACAGAAAGAGAGACAGAGGCAGACGGAAGACAATAAAGAGATAGAAGAGAGACAGACAACAAAGACAAGAACAAGAACAAGAAAGAGAAACAGAACAGAGAGAAAGACAGAAGCAGACACAGCAGAAAAGAGGTAAGAGACGGACACAAACAGACAGGACAGAGAAAGAGATAGGCAGGAGTAGACGCAGAGACAGAAAGAGAGAGGGACAGAGAAGGAGAGAAACAATTAGAGAGAGAAAGACGAGACGAGAGAGAGAGGAGAGAGAGAGAGAGAGAGAGATGGACAAGAGTAAGACACAAAAAAGACAGAGAAACATAAGACGAGAGACAGACAGGAGCAAGATACGCAGGCTACACTGTAGAAGAGTCGGAGGATCGTAGAGTAGACAGAGACAAGAAAGACAGAGACAAAAAGACGTGACAGAGAAACAGGACAGACACTGACTGTGAAATAAGGATTACACTTCAACTGTCGGCAGACAGAGACAACGGAACAGAACGGAGACAGAAGTAGACAGAGACGAGAGAACAGACAGGACAGAGAAAACTGACAACAGCCGGAAAGCAGGGACAGCTTAATCGTTGCTGTCGGCAGAGACAGAGAGAGACAGAGAGCAACAGACAGAGACACAAAAGACAGGACAGAAATTGACAGCGCAGAGACAGACAGGCAGACAGAATACAGACTGACAGAAAAAGAAGGGAGCTTAATTGTGTGCTGTCAAGCAGAGACAGACAGAGACGAGATACAGATGACACAGAAGACGGGAAGCGTAATGCAGGGCTGTCGGCAGAGACAGACAGACAAAGATACAGACACAGAGAAGACGGGACGCAGATCGGCAGAGCTGTCGGCAGACGACAGACAGACAGAGACAGACGGGAACAGACAAGAACGAGCGAATTGAGAGTAGGCGGAGAGGACAGAACAGACAGAGATACAGACGACACAGGAAGGAGACAGGACGGTCAATTCGAGGACAACTGAGACAGAGAAAGAGAACCAACAGAAACAGAGAAAATGGAGGAAGGAATTCGGGTAAGAGAGAGGCCAGAAGAGACAAACGACTGAGACAGAAGAAGCACAGACAGAGAACAGACAGGACGGATAGAAGACGAGACAGAGACGGTCTAGGAGAAAGAGACAGACAGAGGACAGAGAGACAGACAGGGGTAGAGAGAGACAGACAGAGCAGAGAGACAGAGACAAGAACAGAGAAAGACAGACAAGGGGCAGAGAGACGAGACAGACAGACAAGGGGAGAGAGGACAGACAAGGTGGCAGCAGAGACAGAGAGAGGACAGAGAACAGAGACAGGAGAGAGGGACAGAGAGGGCAGAGAAACAGACAGAGGAGAGAGAGACAGACAGAGAGGGAGCAGACAGACAGGTGGCGCAGAGAAACAGACAGGGACAGAGGACAGACAGACAGGACAGACAGACAGCAGGGACAGAGAGACAGAACAGGGGCAGAGAAACAGACAGGCAGAGACAGAGAGACAGAAGGGAACGAGAAACAGACATGTGGCAGAGCAGGAGACAGAACAGGAACAGGGGAGACAGAGAGAAGACAGGGACAGAGAAACTGACAAAGCGGCACAGCAGGTTAAGACTTAACGCTGTCGGCAGACAGAGAGAGACAGAGAGCCAAAGACAGAGACACAAACAGACAGACAGAAAGACAGACAGACAGACAGGCAGCAGACAGACAGACGACAGACAAAAGCAAGGAAAAGATTGAAGCAGAGCAGATGACTAGAATTTACGCTGACGCAATGAAGACGGGGAGACAAAGACAGAGAGACAAAGAGACAACAGAGAGACAGAGACACAGACCGGCAGAGATAACGGCAGACGACAGACAGACAGAGACAGACGGGAACAGACAAGAACAGAGAGAGAGAAAGGCAGACAGAAGAGACCAGAGACAAGGAAGGAGACAGACAGGGGCAGAGGGACAGACAGGGACAGAGAGACCGACAGGGGCAGAGAGACAGACAGGGCAGAGAGACAGACAGGGGCAGAGGGACAGACAGACAGGGACAGAGAGACAGACAGGGGCAGAGGGACAGACAGGGACAGAGAGACCGACAGGGGCAGAGAGACAGACAGGGGCAGAGAGACAGACATGGGCAGAGAGACAGACAGGGACAGAGAGACAGACAGGGGCAGAGGGACAGACAGACAGGGACAGAGAGACAGACAGGGGCAGAGGGACAGACAGACAGGGACAGAGAGACAGGGACAGAGAGACAGACAGGGGCAAAGAGACAGCTAGGGCAAAGAGACAGCTAGGGACAGAGAGACAGACTGGAACAGAGAGACAGACAGGGACGGAGAGACAGGCAGGGACAGCGAAACATACAGGGACAGAGAGACAAACAGGAAGAAGAGAGACAGACAGGAACAAGAGAGACAGACAGGGACAGAGAGACAGACAGGAAGAAGAGAGACAGACAGGAACAAGAGAGACAGACAGGGACAGAGAGACCGAAACAAAAAGGGAGAC
>CM065729.1:31105459-31107959 GCA_033310375.1 Conus canariensis | reverse complement strand
ATAGATTCAAGGTCATAGGTCAAATACCAAGACTAGAAGAGAGCATATTGCAAAAATCGACTGTGTATAACAATGTTCGGATCTTGATTCCAACTGTCATCAAAGTTGGTAGAATGGCTGCTTACCATGAAATCTTCAATCTTACGGGAAGGCTAAATTATATGTCTAAGGTAAAGGTCACAACAAGACGGGGGAAAATACGGTGGCATTGTGGAGTTTGGGTCTGGTAATTAATCGTCATTAGGTTCAGTATTGCAATTAATTTCACCAGAACATTAACCTTGTTGAAGTCGGGGGTAAACAATGAAGATGGCATCATACATAGTTCATAACGTTGTATTCGGTTTGTCGTGTCCTTTGTCCCATGTGTGAGCTGGTTGATTTGGTTTATGTTGAGTGTGTAACTGACAGTCATGGAATCAGCCTTCACATTGACTGAGTCACGTCGGCTTTTTGTTTATAGGCCGGGCATTCGCTTTCTCTGACCACTTACCCATCTCTGGAACGAAGATGTGCGTTGAATACAGACAATTAGCATCCGTAATTGACATAGTGTAAGTGGGTGTTATAAAGGAATCGTTATTGCTAGCATTATTCTTCAATTCAGGCAAGACTGATATTAGACAGGCAAAATATATTGCCAAGCTCGTTTCGCAAGAACACGAATAAAATTGGTTTATCTTTGATGCGTATTTGGGCCAAGGAGAACAATTCAATGATCATGTTCCTGTAGAAGAAACATGGGAAGTAAGTAGCTGAAACAAGTCCAAAACTTACAAGATTTTTCTAAGACCAAAGCATGCTTTCCTTGTTTAGCAAATTAGCTCTGTGGAGCTGCATTTTTGTTTGGTTTCATTTTAGAAGTGAGATCTTTCAAATCTGAAACTAAAAATGAAAAATGAACGTGTGCTTGTAGGAATAATTTCCGCGGATTCAACCAGTTTGTCCTCGGCCTTTAGCGTCCAATGTCTTCATATTTTTTCCTCAATTAATGTTGTTATCGCGCTTATTACATCATACTCACGGTTTATCAATCGCCATCGTGCATGTACTATGCAATAACTTCTGAACTGCCGACTGTATTACATTACATGCTTTTTCTGTTCCACATTATGTCATGTGTTTACAAATTAAGCTGGGCATAAGTTACATGAAAAAAAGAAAAGAAAGAAACTTCTAAATTTCACATTTAGATATGAGCCATACTTCTTTCCCTGATCTTTGATATATTGCTTGTGTTTTCCCATTCTGTTTAAATAAAAACGAAGCTTTGTCAAAAATGTCAGTAATATGAATGTGTTGTTCAAATCGGATTCTATCTCCAATTATCACAGGTAACGCACGGTGTTTGACTTCTGGTGTTTAAGTACACAAGAAAAACCACCGCCACCACCACCACCACCACCACCACCACTATCACCACCACCACCACCACCACAACAACAACAACAAAACACGATTTTTACCACCCCTTCCCTGTCTCCCCCAGCCTCCAATTTTAACAAATTTTATCATGATTATATTAAAGACCTAAAAGGAGATGGTCTTCGATTTTGCTGTCATTACACATTTCTCTGCACAACACACCAGAACGCAGTGCAACATAATGAATATTATTATTTCTAACCCGATTTGTTTATGTGTGAACAATGTATTTGGCAGATGTGTCCGGCGAATGTATCGGACAGATGTAGCTGACAGGCGTGTATACACGATCAACATTCACAACCAGTCAAATTCCGCTCAGCTTCAAGGTTTTCTTCGTCAAACGCTGTCAACAGGCACTGAAGAAGTCAGCAGCAGGGTGGGAGGCTCTCCGGGGACAACCTGCACAACATCTGGTGGAGGCGTTTCCATTTGCTTGATGACCAGCCTCACTCTCACACTGAGCCGACAGTCCTGTGAAGAGGCTGGTGACTTTGGGATCGCCCTTTCCAAGGGACGTCTGCCAATGGCGCGACTGGTCGTGTGACCTCTTGGAGGATCTGGACGTTGAACAGAGTGTTCTTCTCTTCTTTGGAGAGCGTGTCAAAAGAGTATGGTGGTGGGTGAAAACGTGCGTTCCACTGAGGGCTGGTACTCCTTCATTCTGCAGTTACCGGTGCCCGTCTGGTAATAGATTCCGCTGTGTCCTGGGATTGAGGTGGAGGGGAATGGGTGGCCCCGGCGCTGGATGGGATTCCAAAGGCTCAGACTCTGTAATGATGCTGTGCAGGGCACGGATGATCCTGCCTGGCTCCGCACAACGCCACTAAATTGTCCAGCAGCCTGTGAACAGATGGGGTCGCCTGGGACGGTTTGTCAGATCACGGTCATTCCATCGATCGAGTCAGGTCTGGAGTGCAGGGGTGGGGTGGTGGTGGAGGGGGTGGAGGGATGGGGTGGGGGAAGCGTGGGGAAGTGGGGGGGGGGGGGGGGTGTAGGGATGGAGTGATATCATGGTAGAGCGCGTTTATTGCCGCTTCACTGGGATGGCGGTAGTCCTGAGGTCCTCAGCTCC
>CM065729.1:31090459-31100459 GCA_033310375.1 Conus canariensis | reverse complement strand
TGTCTGTTTTGGGGGCAACATATTTCCATTGTGTTTTGCAGTCTGTACGTAATTGACATGTTTTTAGCTTCAAACCAAAGGCTACAGATTTGCTGGCTATCGTGACACAATATGATCAGCGTAGCATGAGTTAGGCGGGGGAGAGGGAAAGGGAAGGGGGAGTGAAAACAATACAAAGAGAATGCTATATTTGTTTGCTTTTAGATATCCAGTCAGACCAACCCAGCTATCTCAGTGATCGTGAGGTCAAGGCCCGACCTATTGACCATGGTGGAATGTTCTTCATGTGGGTTTTGATTAATCTGTCTGGTCCTTCGCCATAAACGAGGCCAAAGGAGGGATGCAGAAGGACACCGTCGCAACACTCTCTTCATTGTTACACACGTTATTGAACATTGGTCTGTAGTTACGGTACAAATAACATCATTGTGAACGTCGTGTTCCCTCGGTTGCTTTCTGGTGACAGTTCCCGCCAAGAATCACACACGCAGATTACCAAAATGGGGCAGAAGTATCCAGTCTCCCTTTAGGGGTCTCGCATGAGGATTGAAGGGTAGTGGGTGAATAATAATAATAATAATAATAATAATAATAATAATAATAATAAATAATAATAATAATAATAATAATAATAATAATAATGAATACTTATATAGCGCCTATTCTCGGCTAGAGACCAAGCTCTAAGCGCTTTACAATCAACACTCGCTTACACAACGGGCTGCCTACCTGGGTAGTGCCGACTGAAGAGCTGCCAGCTGGCGCTTCATTCAGTCTTTTCCCGTGTCATCCAGTCAATATCGTTCAATATCGTTCACTCAGTTTCTTTACTTCCTTCATTCTTTCCATTTCTTACGCAGGGTGCATGCTGTGTGTAACGTGTCATCCATACCAACGGCCAAACTGGCCTACTCTTCCGAAAGAATCTTCTTGTGGAAGAATTCGAAAACACTCGCAGCAAAAAAAAGTTATTTTGGGGAAGGGTGGCTTAAAGGGTGGCTTAAAGATCGGATTGGTGGGATGTAGGGTGTGAAGGTAAAGGTGTGGGGGCTGGGGTGAGGGATGGGGTGTATACAGTGCCTGCTCAGCATACATTTTGTCTCTGTGACATTTTGTATGACGATTTTCCGTTGTTTGTTTGTTCAAATATATAGGATGAATTTCTTATGATGATTTTTTTTCCAAACCGGTGCTGGCGAGGGGGGGGGGGGGGGGGGGGAGGGGGGGGCGTAAAGGGTGGGAGTAGAGCAGAGGTGAGAAGAGGGGCCCCAATCCCTGAAACTCCCGGTCCTTCCTTTCCGCTCAACCCCCCCCCCTCCCCTCCGCCTTGATTCATGTTTAATCTAATACAAGGTGCTTCCTACACATTCCGTGCTTTCGCAAGAACTGAAGAATGCAAAGTCTGTGTGATATCAGATACACAGGTCTGTCGAGCAAATCACTTTCAGATATGCGTCACACTTCTGTGGGAAAAAACCCCAACAGAAACGAAATCATCATTTTTTATGCCGTTTTGAGGCGATAAAATGACATACAGATGTATATTCATCTTATTTTTATTTCTAGTGCATGTTTTTTTCTGTACGTGCTTTTTTCAGCAAAACTATGTGAA
The DNA here is from genome assembly GCA_033310375.1 of Conus canariensis. Lineage (NCBI taxonomy): Eukaryota > Metazoa > Mollusca > Gastropoda > Neogastropoda > Conidae > Conus > Conus canariensis. The sequence goes on along the minus strand of CM065729.1, from coordinate 31,098,847 downwards.
TAATTTCCCTGTTATTTAATTCAGGGCACGATGCCGGGTGTACGATCACATTCGTGGTATAAATAATTTTTAACATGCATGAAAACGAACGCAGTAAAACACATCAATAACAACCGACCCGACGTGAATCAATGAAACCCCTCCCCCCTCCTCCTCCTCCTCCCCCACCCCAATCCACTCCTAATTTGCTAATAGGCCGGGTTTTTTTTATTTATTTATTTTATTTTATTTTATTTTATTTTAGCAAATGGCACATTTTTACAGCAGCGAACAGTACAGATGCGTAGTTATGGAGAAATACAAATAACACAGCAGAGTGTAAAAAACAGGCGAATGAATTTTCGACAAATATGTATCCTTCAGACATCACACTGAGCGGACACGAAAACCTTCACAATATATAAATGCTCTTCAGATGGCTGTCAGTGACCGCACGAAAGATTCCTCCGGATAGTATCAATTTGAGTTTTCTATGCCTGTGACTTGTCACGGAGACCACATCATTGATTCTACCAGTTCACAGTCAGACGGGGACACTACATATACGCTGGTACAGCCATCCTGATGGATTGCACAGTGGGCCTTTTCTTTATTGACATTGGCTTCTTAATTTTCGCAGCGTGGGCTTTTTTTGTCATGGGCTGTTCGTGACAGCTGTTGTCTCCCCTTTTCCACCGAGGTGGTCTGAACAGCAGTCCTTTTTTTAAGCCGTGGTCCCGGGGGCGGGGGGGGGGGGGGAGGGGAGGGGGGGGGATATAAACTATAGCGCACGTAAAAGAACGCACGGCAACAAATAGGTTGTTCCTGGCCAATCAACTTTTTTGGTAGATAAACGAAAATACGCCCAGGTCAAACAAAAACGGTGATGCATTTAGCCTAGTGGTCTCAGGGGGAGGAGGGTAGGGTAAGGCTGGGGGGGAAGAACGGGGGAACCATGGGGTTGACGAAGAGGGAGGTTGGGGGGGGGGGCATCAATTTACATACAGAGAGAATTCTTGTGGTAGCAAGTTGCACAGCGCAACACAACACACCACAGCAGAACGCAGCACAACACGTCTCAGCACAACACACCTCAGCCCAACACATCAGAACGCAACATAACACTGCCCAACGCAGCACAACAACATGCAGCACAGTACAGCATTACACTGCACAGCACTACACTGCACTGCATTACATTACACCACACCACAACACGCTACAACATATTACACTCCACTCCACTACACCGCGTCACACTACACTACACTACACTACATTACACTACACTACGCTACGCTACACTACACTACACTACTCTACACTACACGACACGACACTACACTACACGACACGACACGACACGACACGACACGACACGACACGACACGACACGACACTACTCCACACGACACCATTTATCACATCACACCATACCACATACCACACCACGCCACACCACTCTACATGCAAATCAATCCGTACACCTGCAGTGATCCTGTCGTACCTTGTTATCTGTAGTCGAACTATTGCCCAGCTTCCACGGAGCTAAACTGGTTCCGTGATGGTAGTTTGCCTTGGTCCTGCAACATCAGCAACGCAGAAGAACAATCATGGCACTTCAATTTTTCTCTCCGTTTCTTTCCTTTCATATCAGTGTTCTAAGTGTGACAGTATGATTACTACAAGCGGGCACATGAACATGGAAGTAAATGAGCAAAGCTGCCCGCTGAACTAAAAAAAAACCACACCACACACAGAGAAGGAGGCTTAAGCCATTTGCGCTGGACAAGAGAAGACAAACAAACAAACAAACAAACAACGAAATCACTTAAGTAGTGGGGAAAAAATATGTGTGAGCAAACAGTTATTCAGTACCATGAAAATAACTTTGCAAAGTATCAGAGTAGGGAAGGGGGGGGGGGGGTATAGGGAAGAGATGGGATGTTAAAAAAAAGTGTGTAAGAGAATGTGGTAAAAGTCTAGATATTAAGACTTTCGCTGACAGAAAATGATAACCACAGAATTCTGTTTTGTGAACAGATCCACTTGTTTACTCCTCTCTTCCAACGAAGTAGCGAGCTTAGTATTATTGGTCTTATTCGGATGAGCAACAAGAGAGAGGGAGAGAGAGAGAGAGAGAGAGAGAGAGAGAGAGAGAGAGAGAGAGAGAATAAGTAATGGGAGAAAACTCGTGCAGATTCCTCAGTCACTATGAAAATGATTTAGAAAGGATTTAACGGAAAAAAAAAGCTAGGCGGAGAAACCGGGTTGGTAATGGGAAAAGATGGCGTGAAAAACAGTGTCAAAGTATGATATTAACTCCTCTAAAACGAGTGTTAAACTTCAATGTTCACAACTTTCACAAACATGCGTTGAATGGCAACCGTTTGATTATTTTGTTTCTATTTGAGTGGAAGGATCAATTTGCAAGGCCAGTCGGAGTCGACTTTGTCCTATAATGATGACACTATAAGTTGATGACACCTGTTATCTGTGGTCGCTTACCACTACAGGAAGAAAAAAAAAGTAATGGATACAAATTACGAGGGATGTGATTATTATATTAATTAATTATTAATATAAAAAGAATAACTGAACCTGTCTGAGCCTTTTTCTGTAAGTCACCCGTAAAGCAATGTACATGAAATAATCACCGTGTGTGTGTTTCGGTCATTTTGCAACTGCAACTTAATTGTTTCTAGGTCTCCTTTCACTTTTTTTTTTTTTTTAACAAATCTTAAATAAATGTTAGCGAACCGCTCAGAGAACGTGGACAAACGAGTCACAAGACGAAACACAGCGCGTTTCGACCTCTTAGGTCTTCATCGGGTGAGACATAAACGAATAAAACAACGAAAATTCACTTAGCTTTGATCGCTTCAGATCACTTCACAGGGTTCAGCGCAAGGAAGAAGGCGTTATCAAACAGGATTCCCGTCACCAGAAAAGCGAAAGAGGGAAGGGAGGTAACCCTGGGTTGAGTTACAAGAGGAGTGGTTGGTGACAGTGTCAAATCTTAAGAGAAATGTGCTCCGGTTCTGTGGCAGTGTTATGCTGGCTGTATCCTGTATCATATCTTGTTCTGTTCCTCGTCATATATTGTTTTGTTCTTCGTCACACAATGTTTTGTTCTTCGTCATATGTTGCTAGATTGTTTCGTTCTTTGTCGTTTATCATTTTATTCTTCGTCAGATGTAGTTCTCGTCATAATTGTCTTGTTCTTCGTCATATATTGTTTAATTTTTCGTTACGTTTTGTTGTGTTCTTCGTTATATACATTGTTTTGTTCTTCGTCGCATATGGTTTTGTTCTTCGTCGTATATTGTTTTGTTCTTCGTCATATTTTGTTTTGTTCTTCGTCAGATATTGTTATGTTCTTAGTCATATATTGTTGTGTTCTTAGTCATATATTGTTGTATTCTTCGTCAGATATTGTTATGTTCTTGGTCATATATTGTTGTGTTCTTAGTCATATATTGTTGTGTTCTTCGTCATATCTTGTGTTCTTTGTCATATGTTGTTCTGTTCTTCGTCACATGTTGTTGTGTTCTTCGTCATATATTCTTGCCGTCTTATCTCCCCGTCGCCCTCTCTGTGGGCATTACTTCCATGCCGCTACATTCCAGTCACCCTGACCATAGCCACATCCAGCCCGTCCTGTCACAGCCTCATGACTGGCAGTCCACAAGGAGCAGTCAGCACCAGGTCGTCATCAGACAGCCGATTATAAGCATCAATGCACTGTTACTGAGTCACTTCAAATATTTTTCAATGGTGCCGGGATCCGATTTGCGATTTTTGCCCCTCGGACGTTTGCCCCGTGGTCTTTTGCCCCGTGGACGTTTGCCCCGTGGTCTTTTGCCCCTCGGACGTTTGCCCCACAGAAATGACGATATTCATGCTTTGGCACCGCATCAGTTGAGGAGGGGGGGGGGGGGGGGGGGGGCAGGATTTGAATAGAATAACCTTTCTCTCTTATCATAAAAAAATGTCTTGAATCATCACGTGTATGTTGTTGTTCTTGCTGTTGTTGTTGTTGTTGCTGTTGTTGTTGTTGTTGTTGTTGTTGTTGTTGTCGCTGCTGCTGTTTTTGTTCTGGGTAGTGTTGTTGTTGCTGTTGTTCTTGCTACTGTTATTCTGGTTCTTGTTTTATATATCTATTTTCAGCGTGGGAGTTCATCACACATTCGTACTAACAGCTTGAGGAAATATGAAACCATAGTGAAATATTGTCTTGTCCATGAATTAGAAGCACACTGATCATTCGCTCGCATTTAACTGTCAGATATCATGGAAGATTATGATGTGCAGTGGTGTGTGTGTGTGTGTGTGTGTGTGTGTGTGTGTGTGTGTGTGTGTTTTGGTGTGCGTGCGCGTGTGCGTGCGTGCGTGCGTGCGTGTGTGTGTGTGTGCGTGCGTGCGTGCGTGCGTGTATGTGTGGGCATATGTGCGTGTGCGTGAATGAGTGTGTGAGTATATGTGCGTGTGCGCGCGCATGTGTGTATATGTGTGTATGTACGTGTGTGTGCATGCGTGGGAGTGTGTACGCGCGCGCCCGCGCGCGTGCGCGCGCGCGTTTGTGTGTGTGTATGCATGCGTGCGAGTGTGTGTGTGTGTGTATGTGTGTGCGTGTGTGTGTGCGTGCGTGCGTGCGTGTGTGTGTGTGCATGCATGCATGCATGCGAGTACGAGTGCATACATGCGCGCGCGCGCGCGCGCGCGAGTGTACGCGCATAAAACACAGCGCATGCGTGCATGCATGCTGAGTCTGTGTGTCTACCCAGGGTCTATCTGTGTGGCTACCCAGGGTCTCGATCTATCAAATGTAGGTAGCTCTATGATCTTTTGCTAAGCACTGTCTGCGGTAAAACTGAACGAAGGCAGCTGGCTCCCCAGCTCCACGGGGGGAAACGATGAACGATATGGCTTGACCGGCTCGGCAGCATGCATTCTGTATGGCCTGCCAGCAGTCGCGTTCGTGAGAGAGCGGCAAATATCGACCACACGATCGAATTGATTCTGCGCAGAGGAAACGCCGGATCTTGAAAGGAGGTGAAGGACGACGGCGGGAGGAAAGAGGCGGGTGGTGAGTCGGAGGGGGGGGAGGGGGTGGGGGGAGGGGGGGGCAGGGGAGGGGATGGAGGGAGAACAGGGAAGGAGAACTGCAGATGACACAGACACACGCACGGACACACACACACACACACACACACACACACACACACACACACACACACACACACAATATATTTTCCTGTCAGCAAGTGAAACGTCTTTTCTTTTTGCACTTAGCTAAAAGTCCAGGTGGCAAATACTTATAATAGATAACTGTCAGTAGTGAGATGAAACAGAAGAGCTACATGTTTCGTTTTTTTTTTCTTTCATTTTGTTGTTGTTGTTTGTTTTGTTTTGTTTATTTATTTATTTATTTTTTTTATCTTTGATCAAGTGCAATTTCGACGTTTGTGTTATAGCTGCAGATAAGTTAATTCTTTCGACTCGTTGTGTTAACCTTTTTTCTCCGGCCCCAATGTGTTGTGTTTGTTGTTGTTGTTGTTTTTTTTTCGTCTAATATCACGTAATGTGGAAAGACGTAAAACAAAACAACAACAACAACACACACAGACACAGACACACAGATACAAACGCAGACACACATCAGACAGACAGACAAACACACACACACACACACACACACACACACACACACACACACACACACACACACACACACACAAATACACCACACCACACACATGAGCATCTACACCACACACATGAGCACACACAGAGACAAACACTTACAGACACAGACACAGACACACAGACACAGACACTCAGACAGACAGACAGACAGACAGACAGACACACACACACACACACACACACACACACACACACACACACACACACACACACACTGACTGACTGACTGACTGAAACCAATTTATTGTCAGATTAACTCAAGGTTGTACTCACACCACACACACACACACACACACACACACACACACACACACACACACACACACACGCATGCATGCACGCACGCACGCACGCACGCACGCACACACGCACGCACACACACACACACACACACACACACACACACACACACACACACACACACACACATACATCACGGACATTTTCTCCACTTATGGATTGGAAATAAGATGCGCTTATAGTGAATATATCTCCATAGGATTTGTACTTATGACTGTACTATAATTGTACCTTCTCCTATCCATGAAATTTGTACTTATAACTGTCCTATAATTGTATTTCCTATTCATGGAATTCATACTTTCAACTGTCCTATTATTGCATTTCCTTCTGTCCATGGGATTTGTATTTATGACTGTCCTATAACTGTATCTCCTATCCATGGAATTTGTACTTATGGCTGTCCTATGGTTGTCTCTCCCCCAGGGACGGGCTGTAAAGGATGTTCATAGATCTCTGTACCTAGTACTGCGCGACAGTGCAGAGGTATTGCAACCATTCAAATCCCTAATGGTGTGTTGTGTGGTCTGCCATTGACATGTCCACCCTTTACCGTGCTGTGTACAATGATCTAGGGTGGGAAGGCGTTGTGAAATACGTGTCTACTGTTCTCTGTACCATGTAGAATGCTCTTAGACAGGGAATCATTGCGAGATACATGTCCATCGTCCATCCCCCCTTAAGTCCAAATCTTTGCCAAGTCATTACTATGAAGACAGTTCAGTTGTTGGCCTGCGCTTGTTTTTCCCCCACTATTAGATTGTTCGTCTATGTATTTGTCTGACTTTATTCAAGTTTAAAAGGCTGTGCCAGTTCTGAATAAAAGTTACTCTGTGTTAGGTTTTCTTATGGGAGCAAAAAAAAACCCAACCCAACTTGTTTACTGTTTATCGTTTACTGTTCCCTGCCTCATTTCATTTCCGATTATATCATATGAAACATATCACGTTTGGAGAGAGAGAGGAGAGAGAGAGAGAGAGAGAGAGAGAGAGAGAGAGAGAGAGAGAGAGAGAGAGAACGAACGAACGAAATGTTGTTTAATGAGGGAAAAGAATAAGCACCAGTCAGTGGCTTTTTTTTTCATCCAGTCCTCAAACAATAAATACATGGAAGAAATCATTGCATCGAACTGCATATAAACTCATAAACAACAATGAATACATAGCAATTTAGAATAAGAGAATGCACAATATAACAAGAGGAAGAGAGTGTGGGAGAGAGGGAGGGATGGAGAGCGACACAAAGAGAGAGAGAGGTGGGGACTTGGAGACACAGAATAAAGAGACGGAGTCTCTGACACAAGGAGAGACAGAAGAAGAAGAAAAAGAAGACGAAGGAGAAGAGGAGGAAGAGGAGAAGGAGGAGGAGGAGGAGGAGGAGGAGGAGGAGGAGGAGGAGGAGGAGGAGAAGCACATCAAAAATGACAAACTACAATGAAGAAGAGTCGTAAAACATCAAGTCATGCAATGAAGGGGAAAAAAAAAAAAGCTGAAAGACACCAGACATGCCCAACTCAGCAGCAAACAACAATTCCATACACGTCCACCCCCCCCCCCCCTCCAACTTCAAGAACGACAAGAGAAGGAAGAAGGAGATCAACATAGGATGACAAAATGAGAGAGAGAGAGAGAGAGAGAGAGAGAGAGAGAGAGAGAGAGAGAGAGAGAGAGAGAGAGAGAGAGAGAGAGCAGACAGCCAGAGACAGAGAGAGAGGGCAATCACGGGAGAGAGAGAGAGAGAGAGAGAGAGAGAGAGGGAGAGAGAGAGAGACAGAGACAGAGACAGAGACAAAGAGAGAGAGAGAAGAGAGAGGGACACACACACACACACACACACACACACACACACACACACACACACACACATTCCAAAAAAAAAAGTAGTGTCCCGCTAATCGTGGTTTTCTCATCAGTGAAACCAGTCTTATTATTGTCGCGGTTCCTGTTAATGACAACAAACGCCAAGCACAGAACGTGCACGTGTAGCCTAAGTCACCACTGCCAGCAGCAGACAACGTCGCACGTTCCCTCTTCTGACAACACGTTGATGACAGTTCTTTCTTCAATGCCCAACAGCGCCCCCCTTCCTCACTTCCCCCTTTCCTAACCTTGTCCTCCACCTCCCCCTCTTCTCTAACTGCGCTTACCCGCCCCTTTCCTTGCTCCCCCCCCCCCCCAATCTCCTTCCTCTTTTAACCAATCTCTTTGCTGTTGACAACAACAGTCTAAAGTGTCCTTACCTTGAGTAGCTGTGTATTCTCTGTCACTTACACAAAAGACACCTGCACACTCCTTCTGAGGTGAAAAATGTATCCCACTGGTGTAGTTCAGGCCTACGTTTTGGTCTCAGTTCCCTTTTCACTGACTAACGGGCCGCCTTGGTTGTCCTACTGTATATCAT
>CM065729.1:31075459-31082959 GCA_033310375.1 Conus canariensis | reverse complement strand
ATAACTTGAGTTAAAAGACGTCAGTGTCCATTCTGTGAATGATTTGAGTTATTAAGGCTTACAGGCGTTAGAGTCTATTCCGTGAATGACTTGAGTTATCGAGGCTTATGGGCGTCAAGTGTTCATTACGCGATTAACTCAAGCGACTAATGCTGACAGGCGTAAGTTTTCATTCTGTGAAGAAGTTAAGTGACTTAGACGGACAGGTGTCAGTGTTCTATCCGTGAATGAGTTAGGTGAGTAATTCTGACAGGCGTCAGTGTCTATTCTGTGAATAAGTTAGGTGCGTAGGCGTCAGTGTCTATTCCATGTAGACAATAAGTTAAGGCTGACCGGCCTTTATAGTGTCTAGTCCTCGTTTAACTAAAGTGACGAAGGCTTAAGGCGTTAGTGTCTATTCCGTGAATAACCCAGCCGACTGAGACTGCCAGAAATCAGTGTCCATTTCGTAAAGTTCTCAAGTGGAAAAAGGCTGAATGGTGGTATTGTTCACACTACGTGTACAAATGAAGTAACAAAGGCCGACAGGCTTTAGAGATCATTTCGTTACTAACTTAAGTGAATAAGGTTGAAGGAGTTAATTTTCTGTCTGTGAACGGCCTACGAAATTACAAGCTGATGGCCCTGAATTTCCAATTTGTGAAGAAAAAAAGACAATAAGGCTGAAGTACGATAATTTCCATTTTGTGGACAAACAAAGGCCGCAGGACCTTGGTTACCATTTTGTGAACAACTTAAACACAAAACACAAACAAAGAAACAAACAACAAAACAAAACAAGGCAAACAAACAAACGAACAAAGGCTGAGTGGGACGTCAGTTTCCATGTTGTAGACAAAATAGAGAATGAAGGTGAAGGCTGTTACGTTAACTTCCGCTCTGTAAACAACGTGAAAGAGTAAGGCTGTTAATCTCCATTCCTTGAACAAGTTAGAGGAGGACGCCAATTTCTGTTCTGGGAACAATTCAAAAAGTTTAAGGTTGATAGACGTGCTCAGTCCGACCTTCGAAACCGCGGGAAAACTCAGTGATGCATACCACGCAATCAATCATTCAACGTTACACATCTTTTCAATGAATTTTGCACTGCGTACGACCAAAAATTCGAGCATTTTCGGTGGATTCCATAAAAACCTTGGTTACGAGGTTGCTCTGTCCGACCCGGGTTTTATTCATTAAAAAAAAAAAAAAAAAAAAGAAACGAAATAGTTTTAATTTGATCGGCCACGAATGTGGCTTGTAAAGGGACTTTGATGATGGCTAGGCCATAGAAAAGGTATGAATTGGAACATATTAACTTCTAATCTATTTATAGATTAAGAGACTAAGGTTGAAAGATGTTGCTGTCTCTTCAGTGAACAGCTCAAGAGAATATGGTGAAGGACGTTAATTCGCTCTGTGAGCAATTTTGGAGAGTAAATTGAATGAGGTTTTAACGCGTCCTGTGAACAATTCCAGCAGAGAATAAGGATGGAGGACGGTAACTTCCATTCTGTGAAGAGTCTAAGACATCCACGCTAAAAGACGATCATTTCTACTTTATGGACAGCTCGAGAGAACAGGGTTTCAATCGTTTAAGTTCCATTCTGTGGATAACTTAAAAGAGGAAACGTGAGGGTTGTTTATCTCTAGTGTTCACCTGTAAGGAAGCGAACAGTAAGTGCTGGTGTATTCGTCTTTTTGTTTTCTTGAATTCTTATCTATTTATTTATTTATTTATTTATTTACTTGTTTATGTATTTATTTATTTAATTATTTATTCATTTCTTTATATATCTATTTATGTATTAATTTATTCATTTACCTACTTAAACACTTCTTTGTTCATTTTTTTTTTAACCAGACATATGTTTTGAAGAATGAAACGTTCAATTAATGAATCAATCAGTCAGTCAATCAGTCATCAGATACTGAACCAATTTAATCTGTCAACCAATCAATCGATTAGTCAATCATTTATTCACCAACCGATCAATTAATCAATCAATCTAACAAGGCCACGGCCAACCACCTAGCCAACCAGCCAGCCAGCCAGCTAGCCAACTGACCACCTGACTACTCATTCAACCCCCCAACCAGCTAACAAGGCCACGGCCAACCACCTAGCCAACCAATCACCCAGCCAGCTAGCCAACTGACCACCTGACTACTCATTCAACCACCCAACCAGCTAACAAAGCCACGGCCAACCACCTTGCCAACCACCCAGCCGGCCAGCTAGCCAACTGACCACCCAGCCAACTAATTCACCACCCATGCAGTCAATCAACTATCCATCAATTCCCCTTACAGCCGACTGAATCACTCAGTCACCAACTGACTGGAGTTGAAGGAAGGGAGGGGACAACCAAGGGAACAAACCAGAGGGAAATCGTGCGAATTGCACTGAGCTGTCATAAGGGTTTGTGTGTGTGCGTGTGTGTGTGTGTGTGTGTGTGTGTGTGTGTGTGTGTGTGTGTGTGTGTGTGTGTGACCTCGAATCCCACTGCTAGTTGTCTTCCTAGTTCACTCGTCGGTTCGTTCGGCCATCAATCGATCGATCGATCCATCGATTGATTAATTGATTGATTGATTGATTCATTATTTATTCATTCATTCATTGATTCTATTTTCTTTCCTTCCTCTCATCCTTTCTCTTTTCCTCTCCCTCTGTCCGTTTGTCTGTCCGTCTTTCTTTCTTTCGTTCTTTCTATGTGTTTATCTCACTTTTTCACTTTCATTTTTTCTTCTCTCTCTCTCTCTCTCTCTCTCTCTCTCTCTCTCTCTCTCTCTCTCTCTCTCTGGGGGGGGGGGGGGGGGTAGTGGAGCGTGAAGTGGATGGGGCGATAGTGGGAGGCGGTGGGAGCGAGTGTGGGAGAGAGAGTGGGAGTAGAAATGAGAATTGTCTGTCGAGTCTTGGCTGGATCGTCTGCTGTGATGGCTGCCCATAGATCAGATTATATGAGTATGGTTTTGTACTCTTTGAATAACGATAGCTGTTGTATGCATTTTGATTATTTTCCGACGGTTGTTTTGAATTATCAAAGTCTGAATTCTAGGGATCCGACCATTAAGAGACTCCTCTGATCAACGGGCAATCAAGACACAGTGTACGAGTCAAGTGTCGACGAGACCCACGGGACAGAATATGACAGGGTCACAGGCTGAAAAGAATTAGGGAAAACGACAATTAAAGTGAAAAAAAACTGAAGGAATGTACCAACCTGATACATGGAAAGCAACAAGGTTTTAGTAATTTATCCATGGGGCTGCTAAATCCAACTAATATAAACAACACAAGTCCAACACCACACGAACACGACCACAGAAGACCACACCCTGAGTGTCAAAGGTTAGCATGGCAGCTTTGTTATGTAGACCCAAGATTCGGGGTTTACCTTTGCACCGGAGAGGGCGATAGGCTTATTTTGGCGCATGCGTAATTGATGTAAACAAAAGATGCTTAAAATAGTACAGCTTTCCGGAGAATCTTACGACGCAGGGAAGAAAGGTCTTCACTGTATAAACGAAATATGATGAGGGTAACGAAATAGAAAACATGTGTTTTGTATGATAGTATCAACAGCATTAATATCATGAGTTTTAAAATAATAATATATATACTTACATTACGTGCATAAGGAAGAATGTACCAAGCAGTGTTAATGTATGATTAAGATAGAATTCTGCATGTACATACTGTCAGGGAAGAATGTTTCGTTGCAGTTTTGGTGAATTTTGTTCTGATTATATAAAATTGATGTACATTTCTTGTTGCGTACTCATGTGAATAGGCTGATGGCCTCACATTAAAGTCACGAGTCACGAGTCACGGACTCTCTCTCTCTCTCTCTCTTCTCTCTCTCTCTCTCTCTCTCTCTCTCTCTCTCTCTCTCTCTCTGTACGTGCATGCGTGCGTGTATGCGTGTGTTCTAAATTATGTACGTACTTGTCATATTCATTTTACTGTCTGTTTTTATACATGCTAATTTTTGTACGTTGTAGTACATTTCCATATATTCCCCCTGCTCAGCCCACCCCCACCCCCACTCTCTCCTTCCCCTTAATTATTGTTATTTTCATTTTTATTTTCATTTTTTTTGTTTGTTTATTATTATTATTTTTTTCATTTCTCTTGTATTTTCATTTGATGTTCCATTATGATTACATGACCGCTTTGTTTGCTTGTTTGTTTTCCTACATTATTTCATTTCACTGCATATTGTAGTCCCTACTCAGGCGAGGACTGGATGTAAAAAAAAGCATGTCAGTGCTTATCTATTATCCTCGTAAATAAAGAATTTTGTCTTGTCTTGTCTTGTCTTGTCTTCTCTCTCTCTCTCTCTCTCTCTCTCTCTCTGTCTCTCTCTCTCTCTCTCTCTCTCTCTCTCTCTCTCTCTCTCTCTCTCTCTCTCGTAACAGAGGACTGTTATTACTGGCAATGGATAGAGTATAAAAATCCATCTTCCACCACCATACCCCCTCCCTGTCCACACACACACACACCACACACACACCACACACACACCACACCCCCACACACACACCAACACACACACACACACACACAACTTCACTCAAATATGTTATATATTTTAAGTATTGCAACGACAAAATCAACAGACCACTAAATCAATAAAAGGACCTAAAACATTTACCTCATTCTTTCATGAAGAGCGGTCGTGTGTGTGTGTGTGTGTGTGTGTGTGTGGTGTGTGTGTGTGTGTGTGTGTGTGTGTGTGTGTGTGCTGTGCGTGCGTGTGCGTGCGGTGGCATGCGTGCGTGTGCGTGCTTGCGCCTGCGCGCGCGCGCGCGCGCGTGTGTGTGTGTGTGTGTGTGTGTGTGTGATGTGTGTGTGTGTGTGTGTGTGTGTGTGTGTGTGTGTGTGTGTGTGCGTGCGTGCGTGCGTGCGTGCGTGCCTGCCTGCCTGCCTGCCTGCCTGCCTGCCTGCCTGTCTGCGCGCGCGCGTATAAATTTCACCTTAAATTAAACTGAAAAAAGCGTGTGGTGGGAGTGGGTGGGATGGTGGTCGGAATGGGAGGTAACTGTTGGGGACGGCTTGTTGGGGAAGGGGGTGGAGTTTTTTGTGAGAGAGAAAAAAGATGTAGGGGGAAATAGGACGGGGGACCCTCTTTTGAAAGGAAAAAAAAAGTAAGAAAAAAATAAAACAGGGAAAAGGGACGGGGAGGGAAAGATTGGCGCCGAGATAGTTCTTTGGCAAGGCCTGTAACCGCTTTACCGTCCGTGGACAATTCAGTTGTTTCCCTTGCATCGTGCAGCAAGTGTGGCATTTTGTATTGATTTTAGGGGGGGTTTATTTTGTGGGACGGAAGCCGACAAAGAACAGATCTGATCTATAATCTTCTCTCTCTCTCTCTTCTCTCTCTCTCTCTCTCCTCTCTCTCTCTCTCTCTCTCTCTCCCCCCCTTCCCGCCATTCCCGTCTCTGCTGTTACTTTTAATCCTGTGTCTGTCTTTTGGCTGAATTTCTCTTTCTGCAGATGATAATGCTCTCTCTCTTCTCTCTCTCTCTCTCTCTTCTCTCTCTCTCTCTCTCTCCGAAGGAGGAGGGGAAAAGTAGAAAAGAAGGCTGGAAGGAGGAAGGGAGTAAGAAAGAAAGATGAAAGGAAGGAAGGAAGGAAGGAAGGGAGAAAAGGAAAGATGGATGCAAACACATCCACACCCATCCCCACCCCACCCCACCCCACCCTCTTCTGCCTGGCCCTTGGCCCTTCGTCTTGATCACGAAACACGTGACGAAATGGGTGGCTCTGCGGCTGACTCTCAGACAAACTCAAAACTTAAAAGACTGCAGCGTTGCTGAACGTGAACCAAAATATAGATAAACACACAAAACAGAGTGCGTAGCAACGCTTCTGTAACAAACATGACAAAGCAGACAAAATTCGCACAATGCCAACAGAAAATATACACCCAAACAATATGCCAGATGCAATGAAAAGGATATATGATGATGATGATGATTGTGATGTGTGTGTGTGTGTTGTGCGTGTGTGTGTGCGTGTCCATTGTTTGTGAAATCTGAAAGGATATACTTTGGAAAATTCACTTCTCTGTTTCCTGTTTTGCATTGCGTGTTAAGTAAGTGCTATTCTGCATTTTGACTTGTGCGTTTCATTTGTGTTTTACTTAATTAAGTCAGATGCTGAAAAAAGTTGTCCCTCATTTTCTTAAAAAAAAACAAACCCGCAAACTGCTAATTAATAGAAAAATGCAAGAAAAGCACATATGAAAATAAACATTTAAAAAGAAAGAGAAAAAAAAAACCGGATTCATGTGATAAATAAAATTACAAACAAAAATCACTGCACGCCAAAGATAGGGCCTACAACACCCTCATTGTTCAGTCACATGACCAGGGTTCGACCCGTGGTCGTGTGTACTGAACGCCGGTTCACCCAGTAGCCACACCACCGCTGAAGAAGACAGACGGAGGTCTGTCGAAAGCTCCTAGTAAGTGCTTTTCCTAGCTGAGTGACCTGTGTAAATCCGGTAGTCGTTACGCGTAAGATAAGAAGGCCAACAACTTGACATGACAGTCCAGTACAAACATACATGGTTACTTCCCTTCCTTGAGCCTCCCTCTGTCCTCTCTCTCTCTCTCTCTCTCTCTCTCTCTCTCTCTCCTCTCTCTCTCTCTCTCTCTCCTCCTCCTCCTCCTTTGCTCCTCCTCCTCCTTCTTCTTCTCTCTCTCTCTCTGCAGCTGGCATCGAGCAAAATGAAACAACGAGCAAGATGCTTTGTCTGAACAATATTTCTGTTGCTGATGTCATTTTGTGAAAGAATTGTTTAGAATACAGATCATTGCTGAAGTTCTACGTTCATTCGTTTAGAATCCCCATCTTCATCTTTCTGTTTTGTTTGGTATATCTATGTACATATATGTATGCATGTATGTATGTATGTACACACACACACACACACACACACACACACACACACACACACACACACACACACACACACACACACACATATATATATATATATATGACAAGTATATGTACACATGTATATACACATGCACCTTAATTGTTCAGCATTACATACACACACACACACACACACACACACACACACACACACACACACACACACACACACACACACTTATATATATATATATATATATATATATATATTACAGACAGACAGACACCGAGAAGTATAAGGAAGATCTGATGAAGATGGAAGAAAGGAGGGAAGAAAGAAGAAGAAGGAGAAGAGAAGAAGAAGAAGAAGAGAGAAGAAGAGAAAATAGAAGAGAAGAGGGAAAAGAAGAAGAAAAGAGACAAGAGAAGAAGAAAGAAAGAAGTAAAGAAGAGAAGGAAGAGAAGAAGAAGAAGAAGAAGAAGAAGAAGAAGAAGAAGAGAAGAAGAAGAAGAAGAGAAAAAGAATGACTGATTGATTACATCTTTAATGGGTAGATAAATAGGCATATTAAATGCCTTCTTACAATGCGGCCCACTAATTAAACAAACGCACAAACGAAAGATAAAAG
>CM065729.1:31060459-31062959 GCA_033310375.1 Conus canariensis | reverse complement strand
TATGCTTTTAATCAAGCATTTGAAAAAGTAAAAATCATTATCTTCCATTGTTTTCTTCTGCTGTTCCTTTTTCCTTTCCTTTAGAACGTTTTGAAGTTTACTTGCTTTCTTGCTGTTATTCTCTTCTTGGGACACACACACACACACACACACACACACACACACACACACACACACACACACACACACACACACACACACACTAATGAGAGCTAATGAGAGCTCCGAAAATACAAATCAAAAGTTTTTTTTAAAAAATGTGTGGCAAAAGTGAAACATTATACTTGACTTGTTTAGTGAGCCACGTTCCGTGCCTCCTTGAGAGGCATCTCTTCCATGCCACCCATTGCTGCCTCCTCACAGCCACCCACACCCAGCTTCGTGCTACCCCAGCCCCTGCATCGACAGTCCACAGGGAGCAGTCAAGGTCAGGTCGACATGAGACAACGACGATGACAGTGACGATGACAATGATTCTTTATTTCTTACATCGCTGGAAGATATTCGCTGACTTACTCATTTTTCCCCCATACTTGCTACTTCCTTTTCTTCTACACTACCCCTAAATGCTACAATAGATGCATCATCAAAATATGGGTACTTGTTCATGTGGGTGTTAGACACAGAAACCCTATTTGAAGAACAATAAGAAAACAAACGAACAAAACAAACAAAGATAGCACTCCCCAAACAAACAAACAAACAAACACACACAAAAGCACAGAAAACCCCAGATACTGCATACTGCAAGGTCATATCTGTGGTGCCAGTTCTGATGCAACATTGGCAGGACCCCACTTACTAAGCCTCCTACTATGACAACTGCTCGCCTGCGAGGTGGCATCGCAGCCAACACCAAGGGAGAGGTGGCAGCTCTCCTTTGAGGGACACTGATGTGAGAGGTCGGTGTCAGGCGGCGCAGCGAACCTTCGAGCCGTATGAGTGAAGGCGGGTCTAGCCTGTGTCGCCGAGGGACGACTCCTGGAGATACGGGGTGATTAGCGATGGAGCACTACCTGACTACGATTACCGGAGCCTGAGATACCATGCTTTTGACGGTCGGGCATGGGGGCGCCCCTCGCGGGGTTGGGCTAAAAAAAAAAAATGCCCCCTCGGCTGTAGTCTGCGTGGTCCCTCTCCGGAGGGTGCTACCACCCCCGCCCAACGACAGTCCCTGTGAAGCTCTGACGACTTTTACTCAAACTTAACACGGTCGTGGACGTGTGTCAAGCGACTAACTTCTGAAACGTTACTAGTACTACTATCTTCTGAAAACACTACTATAATTTTCATAAGTTAGTAGTAGTGGTCATTTTGACCCAATTTCGACGTCATAAATTGTTCACATGAACTCGTTCTTCGCTAATTGGCAGTCAAACAGTGAAATAAGGCAAAAGTTACCACTGGTCAAGGACACTGAGCACTGGTCAGCAACGTCATAAATTGTTCACCTGAACTCGTTCTACACTAACTAGCTGTCAAACAGTGAATTTGGGCCAAAATGACCACTGGTCAGTGATATTGACCACTGGTCAGAAACGTCATAAATTGTTCACATAAACTCGTTCTACACTAATAGGCCAAATGACCATCGATCAGTGACCCTGGATAGTAATAATACTAAAAAAAGAGGACATGATTTCACACAGGGATCATTTCACTAGATAGTCGCAACGCCAAGCTACTAACTTCTGAAACGTTACTATTACTACTATCTTCTGAAAACACTACTATAATTTTCATAAGTTAATAGATTACTACTATCTTATGAAAAAGTCGCTTGACAGACGTGGACAAGAAAACTGAGGTCACTACGACGGTAGAGCGTGAAGGCTGTATTTGAGACAGCTCCCCCCCCCCCCCTGCCTGTTTTTATCTTTCTTTCTTTCTTTCTTTTTCTTTCTTCTCTTTCCTTTTTCTCTTTTCCTTTTTTTCTGTTATTTGTAAATCAGGGTACGTGAGAATGAAGATGATCAGGATGATGACAAGGAGTTCAGTTCTGGTCTGAAACTGCGAGGAAATCCTGTGTGTTTCGTTTTCTCTCATATCATATCTCGACGTCAATCAGGCCCGTGAGATACAGACACATGCAGCGTTGATCAAGAAATTCCATTTTCAGCAACTCAGCAATCAAGTCAGGAGATGAAACTTGATTGCGTGCTTCCAGCCTTCCCATTTTAACGCGCTGGTCAAGTGCCTTCTGGGTGCAAAAAGTCCGCACAAATATTTGCCTCTGATAGGGACTCGAACCCACATCGTCCCAGCCACAAATCGGCAGGCTAACCACTACACCACTGAGGCTGGTACACACTACACTTCATCCTCCGGTGTTCAAACACGATTGGGAATAAAAAATTCAATTCTCTGACACAATCTTCACGTTCTCCAGCAAGACACTGCGGGATTAGTCTGTAACGGTCAGTCGGGAGGTAAAAAAGGGACAAAAGGTGGTGCTTTCTCTTCCGGGCCATAAAAGGGAGGTAAATGGAAGTCAGTTAAT
>CM065729.1:31047959-31055459 GCA_033310375.1 Conus canariensis | reverse complement strand
AGGTGGGATATTCCAGGAAGCCCGTGACTCTTTATTTCCTTATTTCTCTCGAGCTGATGTTCACGGTCCTCTCGACTGAAAACAACAAAGGCTGGGTTGTCTAACAACAGTTTAAAGAACCCTCAACCCGAACCCACCTGTTTGAAAACCAACTACCCATTTTCTCCTTTAAATCAAAGATGGGTGCATTCTGAATTCGTTCGTACACGTATAGCTGCAACTGGGGAGAAAAAAAAAAGGAAGAAAAAAAAAACATTGTAAAGTACTCCCTGTTCTATAAGAACTGAGAGTACAAAAAGAAAAAAAAAGATATCCGCAGACTTTTGATCTGCAAGTTCTCGAACTGCTTCAGCACCTTGTCACGTGACAATGTGCTGTCAGTGGGGTAGAATTTAGAGGACACGTACTTCTTAAACAAACCGCTTCCCTTCCACAGTGGTCGTTTTTTTTCGCAGTTGTGTAAACATTTACACAGGACATTGGAACACACACACACACACACACACACACACACACACACACTGAACAAAGTGAT
Organism: Conus canariensis; assembly: GCA_033310375.1. NCBI lineage: Eukaryota > Metazoa > Mollusca > Gastropoda > Neogastropoda > Conidae > Conus > Conus canariensis. Next base: position 31,054,924 of record CM065729.1, on the reverse strand, counting down.
ACGCCCGACATATGATGTCAAAAGTTGGAAAAAAAAAAAGAAAAGGTTCATATTTAGAGCTGGTTTCTCAGTCCTCATCAGAACTCTTACATCTGTACTTCTGTCGGCGTTGCATATCGTGCAGGGTTAGGCAGTAGCCGAAAGCCGTGTTGAGCCCAAGGTTACTTCGCTTTTAAAGTATTTTAATTATTTTACGTGCGAAAGACACGTTTCTTCGTGCCATACGTCGTTGATAATCATTGTCAACGATAACACACACACACACACACACACACCCCACACACAAAGTGTGTGGTTAACTGCAGATTTATTGTTGTAAAGTATGCTGGGTGTAATCAGGAGCGGTTTTATAGAACTAAAGTAAATCTTTAATGAATTCTAACCCAGACTGTGTGTTTACACTAGCCTACATGATGAAATCGCAATCGACAGCCCACAGAAGCTGCTGCTAGATCTAGACGACCTCCTACGTCGCACAACAGCGCCAGTCTTGCGTTGGAAGTGGCAACAAACTGCAGGTGTTCTGAGAAGTCCAAAGGTAATCTGTTTCAAGTGGTTTTCATATGTAAAAGGTACATCTTTGTTGTGTGACCCTGAATATGTTCAAGGTGTAGTAGGCCTGTTATTCGCAGGAGATACATCATTGTAAAGCACGCTGTGTGTGGTCATTTTATGGTTTCCATGGTAAATGATCAAGCTCGTTGAAAACTGACAGAACCAGACAAAATCGAAAACTGCGCATACAACATATTCATATGGGCATTGGACCATTTGAATATCAGAGAGCATGTACTCAGACGCTCAAATATACAATTCTTTGACTTTGAATGTTTTAGTTTAAACGGAATTAAAGAGTGTGTGTGTGTGTTCGCTAACTTCACAAAGTTGTAAACTTGATTAAAGAGATTAAACATTCTGACTTAGTCATCAAGGGAAGTTAATAATGAACTAGATTGTAAGAGGACTGATTTTAGTATACGCTTTTGTAGTTTTGCCACAATGGTTTTTAAACGTTTGAACTCCTCGAATGTCAGAGAGTAGAAGCGTAATCAGCAACTGAGTGTAGTCTGTAAGGGCATGGAAGAATTATTTCCAAGCACGCGTATTAGGAAAATGTTTTATTTTGAACGTTTGCAATGTTTTCTCAGACATTCTTTCACATGAATAGACAACCATATTAATGTTGTTGCCCATAACAACGCGCAATACTTTAGGTGCTCTCATTTCTTCAATTTTTGACACAAGATTGAGATTTGGAAAATAAATCGCTCGGGTTTTTCTTTTTAAAAACGTTTTTGTCCACTAGTTAAGGGCATGCATTTGGGGTTGTTTGTTGTTGTTGTGTTGTTGTTGTTGTTGTTGGGGAGGAAGGAGGAGGAGGAGGAGGAGGATACCCATCCATCAAACTAGACTGTTAACACTTTCTTAGAGACTGAATGTCAGAGGATGCGAACAAGCGTGGCCAGAATGCCCAGAGTCACCATCGGAAAATATTCCGCTGTCAGATTGAATACAAAGAAGGAAATCATTACAACAAACTGTGAAAAGAGTGCAGGACCGAAAGCTGATCTTTGTGGAACATGTGTTTTACTGTCAGTGTATTTGATCTGGAAGAGTTGACACAAATTAATTGTTCTCGGCTCAATAAACACGAAGAAGAAATGATCAAATAAATGAATAAGAGAGAGAGAGAGGAGAGAGAGAGAGAGAGAGAGAGAGAGGGAGACAGACAGACAGACAGAGGGGAGGACGTGGAGGAGGGGGAGGGAAGCAACACACACACACACACACACACACACACACACACACACACACAGAAAGACAGAGGGGGTGGGGGGGGGGGGGCGGAGGGGGAAAGGGGATGGGAGGGCAGGCAGACGAACAGACATATCTTCTGACACACTGACAGACACAAAGACAGAATGAGACGTGCGTCAGATTCCATTGTTCAGTCATCACGAGTGCCAAGAGAGAACACTCGGCACAAACTAGTGCCTAATGAGCGGAGAGTTATGGACCTTGATGAGCGCCCGCCGTGCTCTCTCTGGCGATCGCCAACTTTCCAAGGCACTGATGTGCCCTCAGTGCGTCACAGTCTCGCGAGAGAATTCGATTTGCCCACTGCCGTGAACTGTTCCCAAGGTGATACATGCATCTGGGAGTTGGTCATGTTCCATTTTATTAGCAGCGCATGACGTCAGTGCCACTTGGCTTCCATCGGTGACCTGGACACAATGTAACGATCTCCATGGAGAGAGGCAATGTCATCATAGTGATGATGGATAGAGACAAAGAGAGTGAGTGGGAGCGTGCGATCGAGCGAGCGAGCGAGAGAGAGAGAGAGGAGAGAGAGAGGGGAGAGAGGCAGACAGGCAGACAGACACAGACAGACAAACAGACAGAGAGAGAGAGAGAGAGAGAGGAGAGAGAGAGAGAGAGAGAGAGAGAGAGGCAGACAGGCAGACAGATACAGACAGACAAACAGAGAGAGAGAGAGAGAGGGAGAGAGGTGAAGGGAAGAGGAGGTGTGATAAACGCTACCTATCTACTTTCAGTTCTGTTAATCTCATACATACATGATGCGTTTCATACATGAATTAAGCCGTAAGAAAAAGAGAAAGAGGGGGGGGGGGGGGGGGGGGGGGGGGGGGGGGGGGGGGGGGGGGGGGGGGGGGGGTGTCTGCGGAGGAGAGAGAGAGAGAGAGAGAGAGAGAGAGAATGCAAAGGATGTCACGAAGAAGGCCATTTACTTAGGATGAAGAAAATTTCTTAAAAAGCAAAAAAAAATAAATGATATATATATATATATTTATATATATATATATTTATATATATATTATATATATAGTATATATGAATAAAATAGACAAAGAAATATATAAAAGTATTAGTGAATACGAGAAATCAATTACAGTTAGGCGGATGGTTACGCATAAATGATATTTCCTTCTTTAGGGAGCTTGACTTGACCTTCACCGAAGTGCCTATGGCTGGAATTACAACTGGAACTGAGCCCCTGGCATTTCATCAAAGTAACTGTAATCTGAACACAGAAAGCTGATTGTTAAAATGTCCGTGGTTATATACCGCTCTCTGAATTTTCCATATAATGCTGATTGTTAAAATGTCCGGGGTTATATACCGCTCTCTGAATTTTCCATATAATGCTGATTGTTAAAATGTCCGGGGTTATATACCGCTCTCTGAATTTTCCATATAATGGTGATTGTTAAAATGTCCGGGGTTATATACCGCTCTCTGAATTTTCCATATAATGGTGATTGTTAAAATGTCCGTGGTTATATACCGCTCTCTGAATTTTCCATATAATGCTGATTGTTAAAATGTCCGTGGTTATATACCGCTCTCTGAATTTTCCATATAATGCTGATTGTTAAAATGTCCGGGGTTATATACCGCTCTCTGAATTTTCCATATAAAGCTGATTGTTAAAATGTCCGTGGTTATATACCGCTCTCTGAATTTTCCATATAATGGTGATTGTTAAAATGTCCGTGGTTATATACCGCTCTCTGAATTGTCCATATAATGGTGATTGTTAAAATGTCCGTGGTTATATACCGCTCTCTGAATTGTCCATATAATGGTGATTGTTAAAATGTCCGTGGTTATATACCGCTCTCTGAATTTTCCATATAATGGTGATTGTTAAAATGTCCGTGGTTATATACCGCTCTCTGAATTTTCCATATAATGGTGAAAATGAGGAGAAAAAAAAATATTTGTGATTTATGTGTACATTGACAATTTGGATGACAAAAACGGTTGTGTGTGGTTTAACTACGAAATCGATTTACATGACATTTTGAAGTGAAACACCGAATCTCATTTGTGTTTAATATTTCTTCGCTGTGATTGTGGCATGTTTGTAAGACCAATAGATAGCTACTAGAGTCTTTTTTTTTCTCCAAAAGGAACACAACGAATAATGCTTTTTTGACTTAATGTCACTATTCCAACATTGAACATAAACATCAAGCAAACGTTTTCTTAGTTCAGTGACATTTTTTTTTTATTACAAGTTCCCTGGTGTTTCCACACGAAGCCGAACAATAGCAATAGAAAGTGAAGCAGACAGCGGGCACCCAGTTATTTCTGTCATTGTAATTAAGATTTAAAACTTGTTCATAACATTTTCACTGAGCTAAGATCATCACACAATTTTTGTGAGAGCTAACCAATATTCAGCATTTCGAACATAAACATTTCGAAATAATGAAAACCTTTTTTCTCCGTGATGTAGCATATTCGATGTTCTTACAATAATGTTCAGCTATCCTAAAATAGCAAATAAATGTAACAGCACAATTATAGAATAAGATTAAGACCCTATTTCTCCTGCTGTAGGAATAGGTAGTATCTGCCAATCAAAAAGCTTCAGAAACAGTTGAAGAAACTGATGATCAAGAGACATCAAGAGGTCTGAAGAACAGTTGGGAAGACTGATTACCAAGTTTTCAAACAGCATGAGGAACACTTGAGGAAATTGATTATCAAGATTAGTTTCAAAGCAAATTTTTAAAAGAAAGGTTATTAGCTCCGCAAGACAGACAGATTACAGGACAAATTGACTGCTCTGTAATCTGTTTGTCTGTATTGTCTTGCAGAACTAATAACCTTTCATTTCAAAATTTGACTATCAAGAGCATTACCAAGCTTGAAAACCATTTAAGGAGACTGACAGCCAAGATCCAAAGCTCAAAGAAAAGTTGAGGACACGTATGATCAAGAACCAATCCAAAAGCTTAAAGAAAAGTTGAGGACACGTATGATCAAGAACCAATCCAAAAGCTTAAAGAAAAGGTGAAGGAGCTCATTACCAAGAATCAGTCAAGAAGTTTGAAGAACAATTGAGGAGACTGATTATCAAGAGCAAATCAAAAAGTATGAAGAACAGTTAAGAAAATGGATTACGCAGAGCCAAGAAAAGCTTGAAGGACAGTTGAGGGAACTGATGATCGAGAACTAATCAGAAAGCTTAAAAGAAAAATCGAGGAAGCTGATTACCACGAGGCAGTCAAAAAGCTTAAAGAACTGTTTAGGATATTGATTATGAAAAAGCCGGAAGAATCGATCAAAATCAGTAAAGAACATTTGAGGAGATTGATTACCAAGAGAACACCTAAGTACTCATTAATTCAAATCATACACCTTTCTATGATCCGTCGGTCATTTTTTTGTGCATAGGTGCATAGGGAAACAGAGAAGTCAACTGAATCAGAAATCTACAAAAGACCACCGACACTGGGAAAAAAAAAAAAAAAAAAAAAAAATTTCGGTTCGGCAGTGACAGTGGGTGAGTTGGACCTTTGGCTGTGGCGAACGTGTATCTTCTTCTTCTTCTTCTTCTTCTTCTTCTTCTTCTTCAATTCTGATTGTAGTGAGGAGTTCTGACAGCATTTTCGTAAACATCCGAAGTACATTGAAGATGAAGAACGAAATAATGGCATGAACACGTTCATGCTAATTTTCTTTTCTTTTTGGAGGGGGGTGGGGGTTAGGGGAGGGGAGGCAGCTTGTAAAGCGAAACGGGCTGCTTGGGATACCATTAAAATTTGCCCTAAATTGAAAAATTGTCGCTTTAGCCCTTCCTCCCTCCCTCCCGTCTGTGGTAGCATCATTTTTCGGGGTTAATGCACCGTAAGGCATCAAACACTACCCCTCAAAATTGGATCAGGGTTGAGAGGAGAGGAGAGGACAGAGGAGGAGGGAGGCGGTTGTGTGTGTGTGTTGTGTGGGGGGGGGGGGGGATGGGGAGGGGGGGACTGGAGGGGTGCACGGTATGTTGGCATATGACGGGCTTCATAGTGAAGCTATGAACTACTCAAACGTTAAAACAGGCGTGGACGTTCGGTTGGTCATCGACATTGCTTATATCTTCTCGCGCCTTTTTTCCTGTCACAAACGTCACAAAACTGCCGGCAGCGAAATCCACTTTCTTGACTCCAGCACAGGAGAGTTCGCACAGTAGCGGAACTGACAGGTTGAGGAGAAGAATGCCCGGGGCTTCTCCTACCAATCAGAGGACGATACGACCAGCCACCGTGGCGAAGTGGTCAGCGTCGCGGACTCCCAGCTGGGAGATCGTGGGTTCGATCCCATCACAACTATTCATTTGTGAGATTTTTTTCTGCCCCGATTGGCTCTTACCCAGAGTTGAGTTTGCTATGGGCTCTTTTCGGAAGACTGGGGCCTCACACTCGAGTTTCTTCCATTTACTGGATGCGTGCGTCTCTGAGAGTGTTGCTTAAACTTCCTGACCAATACTGCGGGTGCCTGTATCTCTCGCGCATGGTTGACCTGGGTCATGTTATGAAAATAAACAAAAGTACAGCTCTTTCCTGCAGTCCCACACCAGAATGGAAATCCTTAGCATCATCCTCCTCATCGTCATCCTCATCGGTCAGCATTAAAAAAAAAAAAGCCTCAAATGTTGTGACCCTTCGTGCCTTGCTGTCATGGTTTTCTCACCTTTGGTTGTCTTTCCACGTGTATGGCTTTGGACTGATTCTGCTGGAGTCATTAGTACTGGCAAATTCATGGGGACTGTCGTTGGACGGACGCCGCAGCTCCCTACGAAGGGAGAGCTCACTCACGCCGGCTCCGCGACAAATCAGTTATTGTCTTCATTTGGGGGCTTATACATGGTGTCCTGCGTATGTTAGATCGGAACAGGCACTACTGAACGCCACCGAAGTGACGATCGGCAGCAGTGCAGTGTCTCCTCAGGTGGGTTGCCTCATGACGACTTGACGTTGACTTTTCCCTCCGGATGCCCGGTGCCGGGTCTGTGGCGGGCCGGGCCGGGCTGTGGCTGTGGACGAGAGGTCGGAATGTACGGCGTAGGTGCAATGCCACTGGCGTGGCACTAAAGTTGGGACAGAGGGAAAGAAAGAAAAGAAAAAAAAAATCGGAGGGCGTTATCATTTTTAGTGCAAGAAAGG
>CM065729.1:31040459-31042959 GCA_033310375.1 Conus canariensis | reverse complement strand
TCTCTCTCTGTCGTTGTCTGTTCTGTCTGTCTGTCTGCTCTGTCTGTCTGTCTGTCTCTGTCTCTGTCTTCTCTGTCTGTCTGTCTGTCCCTTTCCCTGTCTGTTCTCGTCTCTCTTCTTCTCTCTCTGTCTCTCTCTCTCTCTCTCTCTCTCTCTCTCTCTCTCTCTCTTAAAAAATCATAGAAACTACAAGCACGCCAAAAGAGGACAGTGAGCAGATTTCAACAACGCAGTGGCACAGGACAACGAAAACGAAGAACGAGCAGTCACTTATCTGGTCAAATCCGGCGCAAGATTCGCGTTCTTTATTTTCGTTGTCCTGAGTGTTGTTTATCTGGTTTGAAGAAGACCTAAGAGGTCGAAACGCGTCGTGTTTTGTCTTGTACTTCGTTTGTCCACGTTAACTGGCAGAGAGTTGTTTCCAAATACCTTCTACAATCCAGATCAAGAGGTCTGGCTTACTTGCAGCCATACGAACTGCTCCTTGGTTTCCAAGGAACAGAGTTGTCGTGGTACGAAGTGAGGGGGTAGTCTTGGTAGTTATGTCATACTGGCAACATGGATTCTAAAGGATCAGTGGGTCTTTTTTTGTTGTTGTTGTTGTTGTATTTTTTTTTGAGGGTGTGTGTGTGTGTGTGGGGGGGGGGGGGGGGTGCAGAGGCAAGGGGGAGTGGGGGAAGAAGGAAAGGGGCTGGAAGAATAGGGCAGAAGGCACGTGCAGGAGCTTCAGTGTTTTGTTTTGTTTTCCTTTTAAACTAGTTTTTTTTTTTTGTTGTTGTCTTTCTCCTTTGTTTTTCCTTTTCATTTCGCACGCGCGCGCGTGTGCGTGTGTGCGTGTGTGCGTGCGCGTGTGCGTGTACGTGTGTTTATTCCTTCTTTTTCATCCCTTGCCCACCAACTTTCGCCTCTCCTCGCTTCCTTTTGCGTTCCTTTCATTTACTTTCTTTTTTTTTTTTTTTTTCTTTTTTTAATTTTATTGCGCTCCAACCCCCACCCTCTCCCAACCACGCATCTCACTCATCATCACCATCCGTAGGCGCTGAGGGGGTCCGGTTCGCCATCACCCCAGTACTTTCGTTCCGGGGTGACGTCATCGGTGACGATGCGCTGTGACGTGGGAGACCACGGAAGGATATGATGCAACTGCTTCTGATACAGCTGGACAGGCAGGACAGGGGCAGCTATGTACCCGTGGTCACCTACACCCGGGGGCTGGGGCCCAGATCATGAGCACTGGCAAACAGTACCACGTGCAGGTATTCCCGAAGACGGAATATGGCTACCTGAACGGTAGGATCAAACTAAGTCGCTTTTACACACACACCACACACACACACAAAACACACACACACACACACACACACACACACACACACACAAAAGAATGAAGAAAAGAAAAGAAAAAAATCACTTATGGTAATTCTCGGAGTTCGAGCCGAGGAACGAAAGAGAGAGAGAGAGAGAGAGAGAGAGAGAGAGAGAGAGAGAGAGAGAGAGAGAGAGTGTGTGTGTGTGTGTGTATACATGATGTCTGGGAAACGAAGGAAGCAAGGGGGAGAAAAGGAAGGAAAGAGGGAGGTAGGGACGATGGGGAGTGGGGAGTGGAGGGGGGGGGGGGGGGAGGGGGGAGGGAGGGGAGGAATGAAGAAAGGAGGGGGAAAATGATGAAAGAAAGAAGAGCGAGAAGACAGAAAGAGAACAATGAATAAAGGAAGTTAGGAAAAAAAAAAAGGAAGGAATCACGAAGCAAGGAAGGACAAAATGAGGAAAAGCAGGAAAGAGAAGGAAGGAAGGAAGGAAGGAAGAAATGAAGAGAGGAAGGAGAAATTAAGGAAAGAAAAAGGAGAAGAAAAGAAGACAGAAACAAGTGTTTAATCAAGAAACGTCACAGAAGTCAAGGATTATCAAACGAGAAAGAGAAGAAGAGAGAAAAGAAGGAAAGGAGAGTGGAAGACAGGAGTGAATAAAGAAATTTTGGAAAGAAGGAAGGAAGGAAGGAAGGAAGGCAGAGAAGACGAACGAAAGGAAGGGAGATATGAAACATGGAAGAAAGAAAGGACGGAATAACAAGGGAAGTCAGAAACAAACATTTAAATTGAATAAAATCAAACATTATTTAAAATTAAAAAAAAAAAAAAAACTAAGAGAGAAAAAAAAGATCATAAGAATGAAAGGCGGGGACGGATACAGAAAGGACGGAAAGAACAAAGGAAGGAAGAAAGGAAGGGAGGAAAGAAGGAACGGAAGAATGATAGAGAGAAGAGATGAAGGAATACAAAAGGAAGGGAGGAAGAGAGAGAGAGAGAGGTCGATAGATAGGAAGGCTCACGGGGAAAAGAGGTGGTCGCTAGGTAGAACAAACAGCGAGGCGTGCTTTTTCTCACGAGAGCCGAAACAGGCAAATTCCTTCCCCAGGTCTCTGTTGTTGTTGTTATAACATGCAAATACTAATGCACTACTTTACAGCCAGGACTGAATGGCAAAATTAGTATACAATTTA
>CM065729.1:31010459-31037959 GCA_033310375.1 Conus canariensis | reverse complement strand
AGAAATCGTACTGACAGCACACAAAACAGATCTTAGGGAGAAGTGAGCTGACTCGAGAATTAAGACGTCCTAAAAACAGAAAATGGGACTCCGACAACACACATTAAAATTCAACTGAGGGTCAGGCGGCTGCTTAAAAACAATAATCAGCAATCGCTGATTGGAACGAATGCAGCAGGATTTCTTCCAAGCAAAAGATCAGGTGAAACAAACAAACAACAAACAAAAAACTACCAAACAAACAATCTCTCGAATTATACCGTTCTGTAAGATGGGCAGCCCTGTATTGTCGGAGCAAAAGACATCAAAGGTTTTTAAACTAGAATTCTTTTGCTTGGCTCATACGAAGGAGCGAGAGAATGGCTTGAGAAAGGAAGATGTCGACAAGCGTTCAAAGGGAATGGCTATCACATCAACTGGCACTGGACAATGTGAGGAGTATGGTACGTCGTCCGAGTCGAAAGCGTCATGCACAAGTTGTTCCGAAACGAGAATGTACGGAGAGGCAATGACACCATTCCTATGGCAGCATACTATCTTCATAAGCCGAAAATAGCTGTTTTACCAGGAAAAAAAAGACCAGCCGTTATCCTGGGAAACAGGGGTATGCTGTACTCCCTTAAGATCATAGTTGTTTTCCATCGTCATTTGACACGGCGGATATTTGAAAGCTGCGTCGCCGGCTCAGGGCAATGCGATCGGCCAAAAAAGTTATCCAGAGCCACCAAAGGACGGGCAGAACCCGACTAGTTTTGAACTTATAAAAGCGCTCTTTCCCGACCGGGGGTGGGGTTGGGAGGGGGTATGTGAGGGATGAGGGTTGGAGCTGGTCATAAGTAGGAAGACACTCTAGGGAGAGCTTGTCAGCAGAAGGTCTTCAGAGAAGACCCCCCCCCCCCCTCCCTTTAGACAAGTGTTTTGGCTCTGAAGTCCTTACACTCTAAAGGGACCGGGCCGCATCCAGGTCATGACTCCAAGATGCCCTTCTACTGCCAACTTAATGGCACAGCCAGTGTTATGTAGGTACCCATGGCCTGACCAACGCGTTGGGCTGATTCGTAGGTCAGACATCTGCTAAATCGTAGCCATGAGACCCTCCTTTCTTAGATTCTCTCAGCTTAGTCATTATTTTGTTTATCCATCAGTGTGCTTTCGAAACTCGGCGAATATAGTGTAGCATTTATGGACTAGTCCCCACGCAGTGACGTCTCCATGATGAAACTGAAACTGAATTGTTTTTTTCCACAGTATAATATCTATTTTCCTCAGGACCACAAGTGTTTTCCTGTTGTTGTTGTTGTTGTTGTTTTTTTTCCAAGAGGAAAACAGTTATAACAATTGTTTTGTAAGTAAATTCTTTTTCTTTTCCTTTTCTTTTTTTTTCTTATTTATTTTTTTTTCTTTTTCTTTTCAATCAAATCGGAGTTAATAAAACGTGCAGCATTATTTTGTCACTATGATCAAATATTCCAGAGCTATGGTCAACGTCATTGACAGTATTCACTGACTGACTGACTGAGGGTTATATATGTGCTTCCAGCAGCTGTTGACGAGTTGCCTCACTTTATGACGGCTTACGTGGTGGAGTTACGGTCCCTGGTAGAGAAAATCCGACTGGAGAGGGACGCTTTGACGTTGGAGGCGGCGCAGTTACGTCAGTTGGAGGAAAACGTCACTCGGGGTTAGTTCGCTCCCTCCCTCCCTCTCTCCCTCCTTCTTCTTCTTCTTTTTCTCTCATGTGTTTTCTTTCCATGCTTGACACGAACTCCCCACTCCCTCCTCCGCCCCCCCCCCCCCCCCCATCTCTCGTGTGTGTGTGGTGTGTGTGTGTGGGGGGGGGGGGGGGGGCGCGCGCGCGCGTGTGTGTGTGTGTGTGTGTGTGTGTGTGTGTGTGCACGAGCGAGCAAGCGCCTCACACTTATCTGTTTATGTGGTTCGTCTTAAAAAACATTAAAAAGTGCGCCCTGATGATGACAGAACTGACCTCGGTGGACAGCGAATACGCAGCAGTGTCGGCGGACGTGGCGGCAGTCAAAGCACGTGCCAGTCAACTGATTTCCATTTTGAACAAGCCTGTCTCCGACCTCGACCATCTAAGCAGTGTCCGACCAGGTGCGCGATATGAAGTATTACACCATTGAACTAGATCTGTAGTGTCCGACCAGGTGCGCGATATGAAGTATTACACCATTGAACTAAATATCTGAGAAGAATGAACCTTTGTGTAGCGCGATTCTAATAGGAAAAAAAAACTACTGCGTTTTCTCATGTATAGCCGAGTTGTAGCTGACTTCCTATATAGACTGTCGTGCAAAGATCTATCTATCTATCTGTCTATTTTTCTATCTACTTCTGTCTAAGTATCCACACACACACACACACACACACACACACTTACACACATATACGCATGCACGCAAGCACATACACGCGCGCACGCACGCACACATTAATACGTGTGTACTATGCACGTATGCAAACATGTATGTGTATATGCGTGTGTGGGGGGGGGGGGGGGGGGGCGGGGGGGAGGGGGGGCAAGGTTTAAAGTGTTTGCTAAGACAAAAAATGAATGTCTTCACATACGTTTAGAAAGCAGGCAAGAGGGTAATTTTGGCAAAGTACTATGCAGCGAGTTCCAAAGAGCTGAAAGAGTTCTCTTCACGAGAAAAAAAAAAAAATTAAATGGATGCAAAAATGGATCTGAGAAGCTGTAAATGAGGCTTATGATGTGTCCATTCTCACACACTTTTCTTCATTTTAATTCCTTCATTTCAAACCCAACCAACCAAACAAACCACGAGACAAATCTGCGTAGACGATCGATTTACTTATCTTCATTGGTTCCATGGTTGTTTGATCGACTTTTTACTGATAGAATGATCGATTAGACAGTAACTGGCGACCACGTTGACTTTCCCTCCCTTGTGCTGACTGGCAGTGTACGACTTTCCTGACTGAACTAATTCATTTCTGTTAGTCGATGATTTGACTCAGTGGATTGATGAACTGATTGACGTCAGCTGTTTTTTTTTTTTTTTTTTTGTTTTTTTGGCGGCAGAAAAGAAGGTAGCTTTCCACGCCACCATGTCGAGTCTGGGCGCCACAAAGGCCGTGTTGCACGAGCCGCTCGTCTTCGAGCACGTGATCACCAACCAAGGTCAAGGCTACGACCCCGCTCGCGGAGTCTTCCGTGCACCTGTCAGCGGCACCTACATGCTCACTGTGTCCGTTGAGGCTGGCCCGGGACGGAGGGATTCGGAGATTTCCATCATGGTAAGGTGGGGGTGGGGGGGGGGGGGGGGGGGGGGGGGAGAGAGAGGTTATTAAATGGAATCAAAAGTCATGGTTTTGGTATGAAGGTCATCATCATTTCCATCGTAATGATGATAATGATGATGATGATGGTTTAATGATATTGAAATTGCAAATACAATGTTGATAATTACGATAATTATGATTATCATACCGAAGGTCTAACGGAGCTCGCAACTCCATTATTTTCTTTTGTTGTTGTTGTTGTTGTTTGGTTTGTTATTTGCTGTTGTTTTTGTTGTTGTAATAAATCTTTTTTAACTCCTTTTTCGTGCACAAAGAACAGCGCGATATCAAGTTTCCGATCCTCAATGACCATACATACATATCTACCAAATTCGTTTTACAAACATAATATCTAAGCAATGAATGCATTCCTGGAAAAAAAAAGAGCAAAATCCCAATCCAAAGACACGCTCATGTCCAGATTCACACAATACATGGGCCTCAGATGGTTGAATGAATTGATCAAGACTCGCAGTCTTGTCGTCCACAATCCTGTGTTCAGAAATATCACCAAAACGTGTGCGAAGAAAAAGTTGTCATTGAGGGCACATAGAACGCACCCATTAGCACAGCCGCTCACCTCTAAGACTACAATATTCACCGATATTTACACGTGCACGTACACACGCTCGCGCATACACGGCCACATGCACGCATGCACGCTGGCGCGCGTTCTTGCACCACACACACACACACACACACACACACACACACACACACACACACACCACTACACACACATACATACGCCCGCGCGCGCGCGCGAGCTTAAAGTGCATGCTCAAGACATCCACACGCAGGCACGTGTACATACACACGCACGCACGTACTTACGCGTACATGCAAGGCCATGTGCACCCATTTGCTCGCGTGCATTGCCAAATAACGAACAATATTCAACACCCATGCACCAAGGTCGCTGCAACAGCGCTGCTACGTTCTACATAACCTCAGTGGGGGCGCTTACACTCCAGTGTTTAGCGAGCCGTTTGAATGGCTGCCGTGAGACATGTAACAAACGTAGGCCAGAGACAACTTGTCTGTGTACTGTTCTTAAACATCCAGTGAATAGTACAATCATTTTGCCGTAGAATCCCAGGTCGTTCATAGTCAAACACGAGAGCATGTCCTTGGAAACATGAGTGAATGTGGACATGAAAAAAAAAAGGAGCAGCGATTTCTACTAGAAAGACCGCATCGCATGGCTCACTCGGTCTGTGATTGCCAAGTCAGGTCCAGTTGCTGGGTATCAGAGGCCTGCGTGTCTGAATGCAAAATGGATAGGGGTGAGGACATTGACTGAGATATGCATGGGGGTGAGGACATTGAATGAGAAATGGATGGGTAGAGGACAGGGAATGAGAAATGGATAGGGGTGAAGACTGTGAAGGAGAAATGGATGGGGATGAGGACATTGAATGAGAAATGGATGGGATGAGGACATTGAATGAGAAATGGATGGGGATGAGGACAGTGAATGAAAATGGATGGGTAGAGGACAGGGAATGAGAAATGGATAGGGGTGAAGATTGTGAATGAGAAATGGATGGGGATGAGGACATTGAATGGGAAATGGATGGGATGAGGACATTAAATGAGAAATGGATGGGGATGAGGACAGTGAATGAGAATGGATGGGGTGAGGACATTGAATGAGAAATGGATGGGATGAGGACATTGAATGAGAAATGGATGGGATGAGGACAGTGAATGAGAAAGGGATGGGGATGAGGACAGTGAATGAGAAATGGATGGGGATGAGGACAGTGAATGAGAAAGGGATGGGGATGAGGACAGTGAATGAGAAATGGATGGGATGAGGACAGTGAATGAGAAATGGATGGAATGAGGACATTGAATGAGAAATGGATGGGGAAGAGGACAGTGAATAAGAAGGGGATGGGGATGAGGACATTCAATGAGAAATGGATGGGATGAGGACATTGAATGAGAAATGGATGGGGATGAGGACAGTGAATGAGAAATGGATGGGGGTGAGGACATTGAATGAGAAATGGATGGGGAAGAGGACAGTGAATAAGAAGGGGATGGGGATGAGGACATTGAATGAGAAATGGATGGGATGAGGACATTGAATGAGAAATGGATGGGATGAGGACAGTGAATGAGAAATAGATGGGATGAGGACAATGAATGAGAAAGGAATGGGATGAGGACATTGAATGAGAAAGGAATGGGATGAGGACATTGAATGAGAAAGGAATGGGGTGAGGACATTGAATGAGAAAGGGATGGGATGAGGACATTGAATGAGAAAGGAATGGATGAGGACATTGAATGAGAAATGGATGGGATGAGGACATTGAATGAGAAATGGATGGGATGAGGACATTGAATGAGAAAGTGATGAGATGAGGACATTGAATGAGAAATGGATGGGATGAGGACAGTGAATGAGAAAGGAATGGGATGAGGACAGTAAATGAGAAAGGGATGGGATGAGGACAGTGAATGAGAAATGGATGGGATGAGGACATTGAATGAGAAAGGAATGGAATGAGGACATTGAATGAGAAAGGAATGGGGTGAGGACATTGAATGAGAAATTGATGGGGTGAGGATATTGAATGAGAAAGGGATGGGATGAGGACATTGAATGAGAAATGGATGGGATGAGGACATTGAATGAGAAAGGAATGGGATGAGGACAGTGAATGAGAAATGGATGGGATGAGGACATTGAATGAGAAAGGAATGGGATGAGGACATTGAATGAGAAAGGAATGGGATGAGGACAGTGAATGAGAAATGGATGGGATGAGGACATTGAATAGAAATGGATGGGATGAGGAAATTGAGTGAGAAAGGAATGGGATGAGGACAGTGAATGAGAAATGGGATGGGGTGAGGACAGTGAATGAGAAACGAATGGGATGAGGACATTGGATGAGAAAGGAATGGGTGAGGACAGTGAATGAGAAAGGGATGGGGTGTGAGGACAGTGAATGAGGAAAGGAGTGGGATGAGGACAGTGAATGAGAAAGGAATGGGTGAGGACAGTGAATGAGAAAGGGATGGGATGAGGACATTGAATGAGAAAGGATGGGGTGAGGACATTGAATGAGAAAGGAATGGGGTGTGAGGACAGTGAATGAGAAATGAATGGGATGAGGACAGTGAATGAGAAAGGGATGGGATGAGGACATTGAATGAGAAAGGGTGGGGATGAGGACATTGAATGAGAAATGGATGGGATGAGGACAGTTGAAATGAGAAAGGAATGGGATGAGAGGATATTGAATGAGAAATGGATGGGATGAGGACAGTGAATAAGAAAGGAATGGGATGAGGACATTGAATGAGAAAGGGATGTGATGAGGACATTGAATGAGAAAGGGTTGGGGTGAGGACATTGAATAAGAAATGGATGGGATGCGGACATTGAATGAGAAAGGGATGGGGTGAGAGATAGTGAATGAGAAAGGAATGGGGACGAGGACATTGAATGAGAAAGGGATGGGGTGAAGACATTGAATGAGAAAGGGATGGGATGAGGACATTGAATGAGAAATGGTTGGGGGTGAAGACATTGAATGAGAAATGGATGGACGAGGACAGTGAATGAGAAATGGATGGGATGAAGACATGATGAATGAGAAATGGATGTGGTGAGGACAGTGAATGAGAAATGGATGGGAAGAGGACAGTGAATGAGAAATGGATGGGATGAGGACATTGAATGAGAAAGGGATGGGATGAGGACATTGAATGAGAAAGGAATGGGATGAGGACAGTGAATGAGAAAGGGACGGGGAGAGGACAGGGAATGATAAATGGATAGGGGTGAAGACTGTGAATGAGAAATGGATGGGGATGAGGACATTGAATGAGAAATGGATGGGATGAGGACATTGAATGAGAAATGGATGGGGATGAGGACAGTGAATGAGAAAGGGATGGGGTGAGGACATTGAATGAGAAATGGATGGGGATGAGGACATTGAATGAGAAATGGATGGGGATGAGGACATTGAATGAGAAAGGAATGGGATGAGGACATTGAATGAGAAATGGATGGGGATGAGGACATTGAATAAGAAAGGGATGGGGATGAGGACATTGAATGAGAAAAGAATGGGATGGGGACATTGAGTGAGAAAGGAATGGGATGAGGACATTGGATGAGAAAGGGGTGGGGGTGAGGACATTGAATGAGAAAGGGATGGGGTGAGGACATTGAATGAGAAAGGAATGGGGATGAGGACATTGAATGAGAAAGGAATGGAGTGAGCACAGTGAATGAGAAAGGAATGGGATGAGGACATTGAATAAGAAAGGGATGGGATGAGGACATTGAATGAGAAAGGGATGGGATGAGGACATTGAATGAGAAATGGATAGGATGAGGACATTGAATGAGAAAGGGATGGGATGAGGACAATGAATAAGAAAGGGATGGGATGAGGACATTGAATGAGAAAGGGATGGGATGAGGACATTGAATGAGAAAATGGGGTGATGGGGAGGGGAGGGACATTGAATGAGAAATGGATGGGATGAGGACATTGAATGAGAAAGGGATGGGATGAGGACATTGAATGAGAAAGGAATGGGATGAGGACAGTGAATGAGAAATGGATGGGATGAGGACAATGAATAAGAAAGGGATGGGATGAGGACAGTGAATGAGAAAGGGATAGGGTGAAGACATTGAATGAGAAAGGGATGGGATGAGGACATTGAATGAGAAAGGGATAGGATGAGGACATTGAATGAGAAAGGGATGGGTGAAGACAGTGATTAAGAAAGGGATGGGGATGAGGACATTGAATTAGAAATGGTTGGGGTGAAGACATTGAATGAGAAAGGGATGGGATGAGGACAGTGAATGAGAAATGGATGGGGTGAGGACATTTAATGAGAAAGGGATGGGGTGATGACATTGAATGAGAAAGGGATGGGGTGTTGACAGTGTCTGAAATAACCTCAGGGAATAGCTGGCTATAATGTTTTCACAAACGAGATATACGATTCTGTTGTGCCTGTCTTGCTTGCTACAACTGTTCGTACTCCTGTGCATGGGAGTCGGACTCAGAGAGATGGGTCACAAGGGGGCACCGCTTGGACTATTGACGTGTTGTGAAGGATAGTACACTATTTTTGAGACCATTGAGCAAGTCACATTCCATTCACGGTGCTTTGTGTATTTCAGAACGGCAAAGACATCCTGCAAACCATGCACCTCTCCGACGACACCGGCTACCAACACCAGACCACGTCCACCATCGTACACCTGCACCACGGGCAGGAAGTGACGTGCCAATTCACGTGGATGAACGATATCCGGGTTACGTTGGCTCCACAGGTGCTCATTCACCGTACATTACGGCTTTCACTGGATATGTCCTGTGGTAGATCTGATTACCGATCTTTTTTTCTTCAAGGGAACGGCAGTGCAGAAGAAAAAATGCCTTTGAATTTTTTTTAAAGAAAGATATCCGGAATAAATTTCTGGAAAATCTCATCTTCTTACTTTTTTTTTTTTTTTTTTTTAAATTTACACACACACACACACACACTCCAGAAAGAGAGAGAGAGACAGACAGACAGAGAAAGAGAGAGAGAGAGACAGAGAGAGAGGTTTGTGTTTTTCAATGTGTGTGTGTGTGTGTGTGTGTGTGTGGTGTGTGTGTGTGTGTTTACGTTGCAAGAGGGTTTTCCGAAAGAATATCCCTTAGTTGTTACGTGGGCTACTAGTTCATATACGCTCCAGGCGTACGTTTATGATCACATCCGACAAACTTGCCTACGCACACGCACATACGTACCCCCCCCCCCCCCCCCCCCCCCCCCCACACGCACACACACACTCCTACACTGACATGCTGATACGCACGCAAATATATGCGCGGGCGCGGGCGCTCGTGCTCTCACACAACAACACGTCACCACCACACACACACACACACACACCACACACACACACACACACACACACACACACCACCTGTATTGCTTTTGGTCACTTTCTTTTATTTAAACAGAAGCCGATAGCTGACGAGGAATTCATCAAACAAGACAAAAGAAAAGATAGATAGAAAAAGAAAGAAAGAAAGGGAAAAAGAAAGAGCGAAAAATACAGAAAGATAGAAAGAAAAAGAAAGACAAAAAAAAACCAACGAAAAAAACAAAAAAAAAAAACACAACAACAACAAAACCGAAAGAACCCCTACAACAACAAAACAGAACTACATCAGACGAAACTCTTCTCTAAGCAAAACGAAACGGACTCGGCCCACCCTAGAGGAGGGGGGGGGGGGGGGGGAGAGATGGTTGTAGTGGGGGGGGGGGGGAGGGGGGTACTACAAGCCTCCTATCTGCACCAAAAGCAGACCACCGCGCTCCGAGTTCTTAAGCTCATCATGATCAGACCCCTTCCGTTCACCACAGCAAGACGCCCATGAAGTAGCTCACGTGGTTCATCTGGCTGTAGGAACCATAGACCTTGACTCCGGCCCTCTTCACCACGGACACCACATCCCCCTTAGTCAGCTCTACCACCGCCGAAGCCGTGGCCTGCGGGTAGTTGTAATCATCGTAGGCGTACAAAGACGCCAGGACCTGCGCGTTGTTCACCAGAAGGCTGGCGTACGTGTGTTGGTTGGCGTCGCCCATCAGGCTCGTCCGGAAGTAGTAGGTCCCGTCCACGGGCGCAGTGAATTTGCCGGTGGACGTGGAGTAGGAGCTGTCGGTGTGCTGCTCCAGGACGTTGAAGACGACGTTGTAGTTGATGTTGGGGGTGATGTACCCGCTGGACAGGTAGGCGTAGAAGTTGACGGGGGACACTGCGGACATGGATATATGTACACATGCGCGAGCGAGTACACACGCACACACACACATGAACGCATGCGCGCACACGTACACACACGCGTGCACACACATACATACATGCACGCGCATACACACACACACACACACATATATACACAGCCGTACGTGCGTGCACACACATACACATATGCATGTGCGGCACGCGTATGCACACACACAGTCACGCGCGCGCGCGCACACACACGCGCGCGCGCGCACACATACACACGCGCGCGCATGCGGACACACAAATACAGTTGCATGCCCGCGCACCTGCGCGCGCGCGCACACACTCACACACGCACACACACACACACACACACACACACACACACACACACACACACACCGCAATCGTGCCTTGCATTGGAAATTTCGAATATTTGCATCTCCACTCTTTCAGAGAGAAGTGATTTTATTAAAATATTAAACTGCGGACTGAGAGGGCGGGAGTTCAAGAACAAGAACAGGCATTTATTGTGGGATTTGTTTCTTGTTAAATGACACTGTGGTGCATACTGCCCCCCCCTCCCCCTCCCTTCTTTGCCTTCCCCCCTACCCTCCCCCTTTTTTTTGACATGCTGATGATTTTGAAAACCAGAACAGCAACAACATCCAGCGTCATTCACCAAGAAATAAATCCCACAATAAATGCTTCCACTAGTTCTCGAACTCCCACCCTCTCAGTCAGCAGTTTCCAGACGGTAACCGCTGCACCCGGGAACGGTTTTGTTTTTCTTCCTGTGGTCAGTTTGACGCTTACAGAATCCAAAACTTGAACACTTGTGGATTATGTCCCTTTGTCACCATCATGGAAAATCTTAGGAAGATCCACACGTTATTTTCGAGTTATCTTCTGGGTGCACACGCGCTAGAACTTGAAACTGAAGATGAATATGATCAACAAGACTAGTAGCAAACTGATCCTTAACTTTCTCTGTGTGTGTGTGTGTGTGTGTGTGTGTGTGTGTGTGTGTGTTATATGCTCATACATACAACTTCCACCGTGATTTCTCTTTAGGCGGCGGCCATAGTGGGCCGTGGTTTTGACGGCCGTGTCCCGCCCGGCAGAACGGATCTGTGAAAGCGGCCATAGACAATCCGTGCTAGATCTGTCGCTATTCTTGATATGAAAATCCCATTGCTGCCACCTGAATAAGATTAATCTTTCCCTAAAATCATGCAAAAAAAGCAATTATTTCTTCTACACGTTGATTTGTCCAAACAAAAACATATCCTAACGTAAACAGTTTACAGCGGATATTTGAAGGCCAGTTTCTTTTGTCGCGTGAATCTAGATCTAGCAGCATCCTAAAGGCTTTGCGAGAGAGAGAGAGAGAGAGCAATTCGTCAATGAAAATTCAAGAGTGCAGTTCTTTCCCTTTACATGGAGAGCCGTGAAACGGACGGCTTGTACGGCCGTCTCCACTATGGCCACCTGCAGCCAAATTGATGATGCCACAGATGAGTTGAGCCGGGCAGGATTTTCTAACCGGGCCGTGCTGTCTTGCGCACGGATTTACTATGGCCGCCGTCTTAGAATACAGAAACAAAACAAAACAAAAAACCCCAATAGCGTAACATTTAGTTTTGACAATTTAATAGAAGCTTCGGAATTTTCCATTGTATTGTTTTGCCTTCCTGGTACCTTTTTTGTGTTCAGAACAGATTTTCCATTACAAGCGGAGGTCAATATTGTTTTGGGTATCACGTTACACTTGGAACATTCAATCATTCTCATCACCAACAACATTGCTGTTGCAAATGTTACGTAGCCACCCGTCTTTCGGCGTCGTATTTCTTTTTCTTATCTCCGTAGGAATAGTGTCTAAATGTGACGGTTTACAATTTGTGTCAGAAAGAGTATTGCATAAGAATCTCTCTGAAATGAAGTTTTACACACACACACACACACACACACACAACTATTGAGCACTGCAGTTCTTTGTCAGGGAGCAAGATTATCCATTCTCATCATCCTCACCTGGTGTGAAACCACGCAAGTTGTCCAGCTGAGAATGTAGTGACGAGTTTGCCTGGTCGATGACGTTCAAGTGCGCGTTGATGTCAGAAACAAACCCGACGATCTTGGCTTGCTTGGCCTCGATGGCGGACAGTTCTGTTTGAAAACAAACTCTGGGATATTTTTTCTTCTAGGCTAGTGATGATTTTGCCCATGGTAATCGGTACTTAATGATATTGGTGATAGTAATAACAACAACAATAATGAAAGATATTTTGACACGTAGTCTATATATGGTCCTAAGCGCTTACAAAGATCTTCCCACGATAAGAGCGCGCGCGCCACACACACACACACACACACACAACACACACACACACACACACACACACACACACACACACACACACACACACGCACACACACACACACAGATGAACTCATCCCACGTACACACACACACACACACACACACACACACCACACACACACACACACACACACACCACACACAGGAAGGCAGGCAGGCAGACAGACAGAGAGACTCATTCTCAGACTCAGGAACACACATACGCGCGCGCGCGCGAGCACACACACACCACACACACACACACACACACACACACACACACACACATGCGCGCGCATACACGTGCACACAGTTACTGTAACTGGAATAAGCTTAGCAGGAATAAGGCGATGGGTAAGTTTAAAAAAAAAAAAGCGTAGTCTAAACTCATAATTAGAACTGTGAAGCTACTGGGGTTATCCCTGTTCAGCTCTTGAACAACTGAAGAGAGGAAGAAGGAACAGGAAGAGAAGTTTAATTTCAGTTTCATTATAACACATAACGATACAGGATCCTTTAAAACTTAGTGAAACGAAAAACAAGCAAACAAACAAACAAACATCCATGCAAATAAGCGCTCAAACAGTCAAAACACAACGACTCAAACATAGAAGTACTTTAGTCCAGCCTCCCCCCCCCCCCCACCCCCTTCCAAGAAACGTACCCGTCAAGAAACGCACCCTCCCGTGTCTTCCTCAAATCTCCTACCACCCAAACTTTCATCATTTTCATCACCATCACCATCATCGCCATCATTAATATACTAACACCCCCCACCCCCCTTCTCTCCACGTTTCATCTCCATCCGCACACCAACACAACATACTCGTCTCCAAGTCGTTGTCCGTCTTGTTGATGGCTGCCTGTGACCCTTGCACCGTGTTGAGGTCAGAGGTCAGGGTGTCAAGGTCGCTTCTGAGCTCCTTCAGCAGTGTCTGGTAGAAGGCAGGAACAGACTCGTTCCTGGCTGTAACGGCGACAGGAAGCTATGGATTGGATCGGACTGGATTGGATTGGATGGGAACGTAATGGATTGGACTGGACTGTATTGGGTTGGGTTGGGTGGCATTGGATTGGATTGGATAAACTGGACTGGACAGGACTAGACTGGACTGGATTAGATTGGATTGGACTGGACTAGACTGGATTGGACAGGACAGAACTTGGCTGGACGAGACAGGACTGAAATGGATAGAACTGGACTGGACTGGATTGGATCGGATTGGATCAGGCTGGTCTGGACAGTACTGGACTGGACTGGATTGGATTGGATTGAAGCGGATTGGACTGGATTGGATAGGATTGCATCAGACTGGACGGGACTGTGTTGGACTGGACTGGTTTGGATTGAATCGGACTGGACTGGGTTGGATTGGGCTTGACAAGACCGGAAAGGATTCGATTAGATTGAGCTGGACTGAACTACTTTGAATTGTATTGGACTGGATATGGTGAGATGAGATAGGATCGCTTTGTTTTGAAACGGATCGAGTAAGACTGACTTGTGCTGGGTTAAAGAAACTTGACAGAAAAAAACAACATTTATCCACCGGACGAAAGGGACAAACAAATTACAAGACAAAACACGACGCGTTTCGACCTCTTTGGTCTTTTTTTAGGCATGATAAACAACATTCAGGACAATGAAAACGAAGAACGAGCTGTCACTTACCTTTTCAAATTGGGTGCAAAATGGGCATTAGTTGTGCTGGATTGTTTTGAATGGAATTGAGTTGTGATCTGTAGTACTGGACTGGGTTGTATTGCATACATTGTGTCGCATTGTACCTGGGTTGAGTATTATTGGTAAGGATTGGGTCAGCCCTGACATGGGCCCTTGAGGTTGGCTGGGCTATCAACAACATGAACTGAGTATGTGATTCGAATAAATAGCATAGAACTGGATTGCATTTTATAGGATTGTATTGTATTATGTTCTATTGTGTTCTGTTGTAATATGCTTTTACTGCTGTGCGTTGTGCTTTATTGCTCCGTGTTGTTTTGTTTTTTGGTTGTGATTTTTTTTTTTTTTTTAAAGACGATTGATGTACACGACTGTTGACTAAAATCATATGGCTGAGGATGATTTACAATCGCTGCGAACATTTTATGTCAATATGGATACAAATAACAAAATGCACACACGTTGCAAGTAATCATGGGATACAGTTTAAACCAAAAGAATCCCGACATCCTGCAAATGGTGAACTTAGCCGTCCACAGAACCAGACTCAGAGAGAGAGAGAGAGAGAGACACACACACACACAACACACACACACACAACACACACACACACACACACAACCGAAACAATGTCAGGGACAGACAGAGAAACAGAGACAAGCAGACAGACAGCTAGACAGACGAACAGAGAGAGACAAAAAGACAGACAAGAACAGGCAGCGAGACAGACAGGGAGCAGACAAAGATAGACAGACAGACAGACAGATAATAAAGACCAATGGGAGGCAACAGAGCTATGCCGCCGGTTTTCCCTGCCAATGACAAAGACGTTTACAAAAACCGCAAAATTTCGCATCAATACTTATAGAGAAGAGGTAGAGAGGGAAAAACGAGTCGAAGTTTTCACAAGCTGGCTTCTACTTCAGTTTCTGTCCGTTTAAATTCCCCTACATCTTCAATCCGAACAAGATCAATGTCTTACGAGGCATAAGTTGTAAAAAAAAAAAAAAAAAAAGAGGAGCGAGAGGGATGGGATCATTTCAAATTACGTTCAATCGTTCTTTCGGGTTTTTTTTTTTGTTTGTTTGTTTTTTTTTTATTTTATTTTTTTTTAATATCCATGCGCCAAAAATAGTAAGCGTCTTCTGATTGGCAGGGAGATTGATAGGCATTCTCACTGTCGGTGACCTAGGGACACGAGGTTGGCTCTGCGTGGTAGGTGTGTAGGTGGCCCGACGTGTCCAAGGCGTGCACCACACAGCTGTAGACGCCGCTCGCTACCTCTGTCGGCTGGGGCACCGTGACACTGTGGACAGTCGACCAGTCGTTCATGCACGTGAGAACGCACAGATGTGGTCGCGGTGCTCACAGGCGCCGCGCGCGCGCACACACATACACACACACACACACGCGCGCGCGCGCGCGCGCGCGCGCGCTCGCCATATGAGCACACTCCGCGTGCACGCGCGCTCATACACACATATATACACTCGCGCGCGCGGACGCCACACACACCCACTCCCTCACACACACACACACACACACACACACACACACACACACACACACACACACACACACACACGTGAGAGACAACCACAACAGTGGAGACAGACAACCCAATCTATGAGAAAATGTCTGGCACTAGATGGCCACAAAGTAGCGCAGACTTGAAGACAGGAACGAATAGTCCTTCCCACCCCGCACCCCCCCCCCCCACCACCCCCACCGCACCCCTCCCGCTAACCCCCACCCCCACCTCCCGGCCCGTCCTCCCTCCTGTCTTTGCCTCAAGTTCCTTTTTTTTCTCATTTTCCTTGTGGATAGTGGCGATTTTGCTATTAAAACAGAAATGATCGGTTTATGGTGTTAGTATGCTCCCATGACCACAGCATCTGCCCCACCCAACAGCTGTTCAACCGGTGTATATCACGTGCTTTGTGTGTCAATCGCTAGGAAATTGACAACGTTACATCAAACGTGATGCCCGACAAATCTTTCTATGTAACAGAGACTAATCGAACACAGAGATGAAATCGAAACAGTTTAGTTAATATTTTAGCTTTTTATCCAACTCAAGATCCGTTCGAATTTTAATACAAACAACGTTGATGTCATCTTAGAGGGCGGAAGGGTCAAAAAGAAAATCATTTCGGATCACGTTTAGTCGCTGTTTTTGTCCCAATGCATTGTCTGACTGACCCACAGAAATTCTGGCATATTAAGTCTTCTTTCACTAGTGAAGAGCATGAGCATAATGTACAGTGACAGGCACGTATGGGTTACATGCAACGCCAGATTACTAAATAATCTTCAAGTTCAGGAATGAGAAAACAAAACCGTGCGAGCCTGGATTTCACACTGACAACCACAAAGACCCTGACTGCCTCTCTCTCTCTCTCTCTCCTCTCTCTCTCTCTCTCTCTCTCTCTCTCTCTCTCTCTCTCTCTCTCTCATTAAAGTATTCATGAACATGCAGTTAGAAATGTGTCAATTTATTTATTTAAAGCGTTCAAACTGCGGCCTTTTGTCTTATCTTCGGATAGTCTCTGAACGTGTCCCAGTTACGTCTGAGTGTACTTGTTATGGTGCTTTTATGATTGTATCTGCTTGCATCTCTTCATGAGGGGTTATGTCCGAAATATGAATGTTACCTTGAGTCTTGGGTAGGGCTTGAGTCTATCTGTCTTTCTCTGTCTCTCTGTCTCTATCTCTATCTCTGTCTCTGTCTCTGTCTCTCTCTCTCTCTCTCTCTCTCTCTCTCTCTCTCTCTCTCCTCTCTCTTTATTAGTTTGTTTGTTTGTGATATTTTTGTCCCAATAATATCTCACTGGCTGGCTTTTCTCCCTGGTCCTCAAAACGGAAAGTTTATTTTCAAAGGCTAACGTCGAATCTTGCGGTAATAATCTATTTCAGTCGCCAAGATTCTTCTTTCCAGATCCGTAGTGAGTGTCCATGTGCCCGCAAGGAAATGCCATCATATTTCTATACAGGTTTCAGTCCAGACAGTGCTGATAATTGTCTTTGCTAATGGCTAATGATGGATCTCAGGAAAGAGAACTGCTGACCATTTTCTCTTTTCTGTCCAGTTATTACAGTGTTGATGGCGATGGGCTGCCAGTATCTTTTGGCCTTCTCGGCGTTACTTTCCAAGCCATGCCTTGTGGATGTTTCATCCAGTCTTTGAAAAGGCTTCATGAATTCTTCTTCATAGCCTGTGTCATGTGAATGAGGAAAAAGTGATGTGAATGGAAACGTTTCATATCAATTAAGAGATTTTGTAATTTTTGCAATTGTGGAATGGAACCTACGGTTTGATGCTTTTTTATATTCATGGAGTGCAACCGCCAGTGATGCGGAAGAGTAGGACGCTGAGTGGATTGTGAAGTGTGTTCACCCAATGTGAGGAAGGGTGGAAGATTATTGTTACTTCAGAGGAGCTCTGGACACAGACATAGGAGGATGTCTGATTGTAACCCTCTTTGGGTTTAACATAGTTAGGACAAGGATTGTCCTATGCAACCCTGGGTTGGGTGTGCTATATTATTGGACTGGTTTGTCCGATGCAACCCTGGTTTGGGTGTGTTTTAACCCTTGGTGGGTGTAATATGCCTGGCGTGGCAAGTTCACTCGAGTATAGAGTGTAGATGTAGACTTGAAGTCTACTAGGGTAGGCTTGTCGCTTATTCCCTAGAAGGTGAGCACCAGTTGGGGTTGTAAACTGGTTAAAGCAATTACAGTAAAGGTGTAATTGTAAATAACAGAAGTTTGATAATTATAAAGATTTGATGATATTGCGCTATTTGGGAAAAAGAGAAAGATGAACGGTGAACGCGGAAAGAGAAGAATTGAAAAATAAATAAATAAAATATTGTTGTATAAAGATTTCTTTCTGTACCCCAACTGTAGGTAGGAATAGGTTGGCGGAACAAGACTCATGTGAGTATTCTATATTGATCTTGGAGTGAATGTGAAAGGAGTTAAAAAGGAGCTATGAATAAAAAGAGAGAAAGAGAAAGAATAAATAAAATTCATTTTAGAGGTTAACCCTGGACCTAGGGTTTCGTTACAGAATCCCTCAGCGTCCAGTGGTGGTCCAGTGGTGGTCCAGGCTTGAGCTGTACGAGCCTAGTGAGAGTCCAGGTTGTGGTGGTCCAGAGGTGGTACAGCCAAGTGAAAGAAAGCTCCTCGACAAGTCAAGATGACTTGTCTTTATTGATACTATTTAATATAAGAACTGATAGTGTAACGTGTGTGAGCGTGTTGGATTTTTGGTAAAACTTTGAATATTGTATTATTGTTTCTATGTGGGGAATTATCTTGTGAAGAGAAGAAATAATTGTTGGAAAATGCAGTGAAATGCAAAGAAGAATTAAGACCCTTTTCTTTGTGAGTAAAGGGAGCGTTTTATAGAAAACTCAATTCAATTGTGATAGTGCTCCTTTGGGTGAATGGAGTGATTGCGTGTTGTGTACGAAGTAAGCATACTGTGTTTGTGAATGCAAGTGTGTATGTTCACAAACATGGGTGTGTGACAGTGGTGACCCCGTCTTTGAATTTAGGTTAGGGTTTAATAGGATTGTTTTTTGAGTGAGTACTGCTGCTAAAATATTGTTTTGAACCCCTTTGTAAAAAAAAAGAAAGAAAAATAGAAGTAAAATTACTCTGCCAAATTACAATTATAAAGATACTATTTTGTTCCCCTCTGCATTGCTGTATAATTGTTATATTTATTCATTTTCATTGGCATTTTCAATTTTTTTTTCTTATCTATATTTATGGTGTGTGTCAATTGTTTATGTAATGTATACTTGTTCTTAGTATTCCCGTCTCCAGTTCTACGGGTGGTAGTTTCAATTAGTGGGCTACCTAAGGGTTCTTTTGCTTGGTCTTACTTTTCCTACTTTTTTCAAATTTTCGCCTCTCTTGGTTTCTGTCTCTATTCTAATTAAAATTCTCTTGATATTCTTTACAATAAGCTCCTCTCTAGTTTCAAGTTTAGGCGGTTTTTTTGCTATTTTAAATAGGGTTTCTGATTAGTGTGTGTAAATGCTCCCTTTATTTTAAATGTTGTAAGGTTTAGTTGAAAATCTTTCTTGTAAAATTGTGTTTTTTCTGGCACATTCTTTTGGATTCCTTTTTGAAAACGGTGCTGCTTTAGTTTAAAACAATAATTTAAAAAAATATTCTTAGCTTTTCTTGGTATTTCGGAAATCTTTCTCACAATTCAGTCTTTCAGAGCCGTTTCTAAATTTACCTCTCACATTTTTTGGCCAACTAAATTAACTTAAATAAAACATTTTTTCAGTGAG
Source organism: Conus canariensis (assembly GCA_033310375.1). NCBI lineage: Eukaryota > Metazoa > Mollusca > Gastropoda > Neogastropoda > Conidae > Conus > Conus canariensis. The sequence goes on along the minus strand of CM065729.1, from coordinate 31,018,496 downwards.
GGTGCATTTCCATACTCAATCAAATTTTACTGAAAAAAAATTCTTTTCTGTCCCGTCATTGGTTTTTTTTTTTTTTTTTTGTTCTTTACAAATTTGAATGTTTTGAGCTCTGTATTCTAGTAATCAGTGCCAAGTAAGTTTAAATTGTTGTTCTATTTTAAATAGTGTTTTTATTTCACATCTTAATTTCTCTACCCCATTTGCACGCTGTGAGATTTCTTTAAGCGTTATCTACACTCTCATACAACATGACTGATACAGTAGATGATCAAAAAATAGAGGAATTCCAATCCTTATTTGTGAAGGAGGATGAGGAAACGGTTCGTTTCAACCGATTTTTGTCCCAGGGACAGAAATTACAGTTGTCTGGTGATGCTTTAATGGCCTACATTGATCAGTGTGAAGAGCGTGCGCTCAGAGCGAAAGAAAGAGAGGAGAAGAAAGAGGCAGATGAGAGAGAAAGGCTTAGTAAAGCAGAGGCAGAAAAAGAAGAGAAGGATAGACAAGTACAGTTAGAGAAAGAAGAGAAGGATAGACAAGCACAGATAGAGAGAGAGGAAAAAATCAGGGCGCATGAACTTGAAATGAAAAGAACAGAAAGTCTTAATTTACTTGAAATGAGAAGATTGGAACTTGAACAAAGAGTGGAACTTCAGTTAAAGGAACAGGCTGTTCAACAATCTGCAAATGTAAATGTTTCTCAAACTGATGCTGTTCCTGTTCAGGGTGCAGGTAAGACTTCCTACATTCCCAAATTACCCCCTTTTGATGAGAATCGTGATGACATAGACTCTTTTCTTTTTAGGTTTGAAAACCATGCTTCATCATGTGGTTGGAGCAAGGACAAATGGACATTGTATGCTGCTTCCCTATTCAAGGGCACCGCATTATCTCTGTATCATAGTTTGGCAGTTCGTGATTCTCTCACATGGGAAGAGCTGAAAGCTGAACTTTTGAAGAAGTTTCAATATACAGATGAAGGCTTTAGAGAAAAATTTCGTTCAGTTCGTCCAGAAAAAGGTGAATCATTTGCAGCTTTCCTTATTAGGACAAGTCATTTATTTGATCGTTGGGTTGAATTGTCCCAAACACAGAAAGAATATGCTGATTTGCGTGACTTGTTGTTACGTGAGCAGATTTTACAAAGCGTATCCAAAGACCTAGCTATTTTTCTAAAAGAGAGATCTTGTAAAACTGCAGAGGATATGTGTAAGCTGGCAGATCAGTATCGGACTGCTCATCCGGAAAAGCATTTTTCCAGGAAATCTGACCGTGATGTGTTTGAGGCAAATGTTGCTTCAACAGGCCAGTTTGGTCCGGGTCGTTCTCAACCAAACAGGAGATATGGTCATAGAGGAGGCCAGAGTTTTTCTCAAAGACAGAATACAAACAGGAATAATGTACATTCCTATAATAACTGGCAAGAGAATAATTCTGGACAAACTTTTTCACAGGGTAATCCAAATGCAAGTCATTACCCAAGAGGATATACCAATTCTCGACGGACTGGTCAGTTTAGAGCTATTCGTGGCCGTGGACAATTTTCAAACCGTGGTGGTATTGATCATAGTACAGTACCAAATACAGTATCTGGTGCGGACAATGGTTGTTGGCACTGTTCCTGTATATTTCACAAGAAGAAAGACTGTCCTTTTCTAGCACAGGGTAATGTGTGCTTAGCAACAGATCCCAAGCAAACTACTAAAGATACTCAGCATGTTTTAGTGTCTGACACTGATGTTACAGGTCTACACATTGAATCGTGTACTGTCAATGGGTTTGGTGCTACACTGTTGAGGGATACTGGGTGTACTACTGCTGGTGTACGCAAAGATTTAGTCAGAAAAGAACAATACACCGGGACATCAGCAATGTCGTACATTTGGTGGCAAAATTGAATCATTTCCTTTGGCATGTGTTTATGTTTGTACTTCCTATTTTACAGGTGAAATAACAGCATGTGTCATTGATGATCCTGTGACAGACCTCATTCTTGGAAATCTCAAGGGTGTTTCCACGTCTTGTGGAGGACAATGTGGTTCTTTTGTGCCTTCTATGGTAAGCACTCGTTCACAAGAGAAAAAAGAAAGGCAAGGTCAAAAACCCCTGGTTGTTCCCTATGTCCCAAAATTGGATGTGACTCCTGAACATTTGAGTGATTTACAAAAGACAGATACAACATTGACTCATTTGTTTCAGAAAGTTGTTCCTGAGGTACCTGACAAAGTGACTGATATCATGTACATAAAAAAGAATAATCTTTTATACCGTCTTTTTCCTAAAGATGAACAGGTGGTGGAGCAGATTGTCGTTCCTATGTCTTTACGTGATACTGTTTTGCATACTGCACATGATTCCATGTTTTCGGGTCATTGTGGAGTCAAACGTACTCTTCAACGTGTGTTGTCTTCATTTTTTTGGCCTGGTGTTAGTGTGCAAGTTTCAAAATATTGTCAATCATGTGATGTCTGTCAGAAAACAATTCCCAAAGGTCGTATACCATTTGCACCTTTGCAAAGAATGCCAGTCATTACTGAACCATTCAGTCGTGTTTGTATTGATTTGGTTGGTCCATTTCATGTTTCCAATTCTGGTTTTCGTTATGTGCTCACTGTCATGGATGTTGCTACCAAGTATCCTGAAGCTGTACCTTTGAAAAAGATTGATACCATTTCTGTGGCAGAAGCATTATTTTCTATTTTTTCCAGAATGGGACTTCCTGATGAAATATTATCTGACTTGGGTACTCAGTTTGTGTCAGATCTCATGAAAGAAATATTTCGTTTACTTTCAATTTCTGCATGTACTACATCTCCATACCATCCAGTCGAATGGCCTCGTGGAAAGATTTAATGGTACTTTCAAGATGATGTTGAAGAAAGTTTCTAAGGAAAGACCATCAGACTGGGATCGATACATTCCAGCCATACTTTTTGCTTACAGGGAATTGCCAAACGAGAGCACAGGTTTCTCTCCTTTTGAGTTGCTTTTTGGTCGTTCACCAAAAGGACCTATTAGCATCCTGTCAAAGTCATGGTCTGGGGACAATGTCTCGAGAAGAAAAAGTTTTTGATTATGTTTTTACTTTACAAAATCGTATAGCAGATGCATGTCGTATTGCCCAAGAAAATGCTTATAACAGGGCAACTATGCATAAAAAGTATGCCGATCGTGGGGCAAAGATGTGTGTGTTTTCTGTGGGTGACAATGTGTTGGTGCTTTTGACAGATGACAAGAGCAAGATGCATGTGATGTGGAAAGGACCATTCGTCGTCATTGAAAAATGTTCTTATGTCAATTACAGAATTGATATGAATGGTGTGAAGAAAATTTTCCATGTTAACATGTTGAAAAAGTACTTTCACAGGTCTGATGTTATGATCAACAAGGTTGCTGTCCCTGATGATAAGATTTCAGCATTGGCATGTGACATTTCATGTCTGTTACCAATGGATTGTGTGACAGAACATTTGCAACGTCTTGACAAACCTGTGTTTCACAAGGTGCCTGTTATTCATGAAACTGCTGTTGGTGTAGTTCAGGACACTGGTGATGTTATTCAACTGCCTACATTATCCTTAAAAGGTGAAACATACGAGGATGTCAAGATCAACGAGGACTTGAAACCATCTCAGGTGACTCGACTAAAGTGTTTACTACAGGATTATACAGATGTACTTACAGACAAACCAGGATCTGCAGTTGGTGTTGAACCTCATAGAATACGGTTGACAACAGATGTTCCTGTACGAATGAAGTCGTATCCTTTACCTTTTGCAAAAAAGCAAATTATTGAGAGGTACAGGTCATGTTGGATCTTGGGGTCATTGAAAAGTCAAGTTCTCCATATGTGGCTCCTGTGGTGCTGGTTTCAAAACCAGATGGTTCAGTCAGATTTTGTATTGATTACAGGGCTTTGAATAAATTGACTGTTTTTGATTCTGAACCAATTCCTGATGTGGAAGATTTGTTTTGTCAACTGAGTCAAGCCAAGTATTTTGTGAAAATTGATCTCACCAAAGGTTATTGGCAGATACCGATGTGTGTTGATGATAAAGAAAAAACAGCTTTTCAAACACCATTTGGACTTTTTCATTTTTTGCGAATGCCTTTTGGTTTGCAGAATGCACCAGCAACTTTTGCGAGAATGATGAGACAACTCGGGTTACATGAAATGTCTGCTGTAAGTTTTTTTGATGATATTTTGCTGGCTTCACAAACATGGAGTAATCTGCTGAGATGTTTGAAAAGTGTTTTTGAAAGACTCCGTTCTTTTGGTTTGACAGCAAGGCCATCGAAAATCATGGCGGGTTTTCAAAAACTGGAGTTTTGGGGGCATACAATTGCTGTGGGTTCGATGCAGCCAGAAAAGAAGAAAATGGAAAAGATTTTGGCAATCAAAACCCCATGTTCAAAGAAACAGGTTCGTTCACTTCTTGGACTCTTATCTTATTACAGGCGTTATGTCCCTCACTTTGCAACTCTTACAGCTCCATTAACTGAGTTGACAAAGGGTTCCAAGCATTCATCTATTGATTGGACTGTAGATTGTCAGAATGCTTTGGAAGCAGTTCAAAAGGTTTTGAATTCTTCTGTTTTACTTCTGTCTAACTTGGAGAAAGATTTTGTCCTCCGGACTGATGCAAGTTCAACAGGAATGGGTGCTGTTCTTTTGCAAGAACATCAAGATTTATTGCATCCAGTACAGTTTGCAAGTAAGAAGTTCACTGATGCACAGTCGAAGTATTCTACTATTGAACGGAAATGCTTAGCGATTGTGTGGGCAATTGCAAAATTTGAGCGTTTCTTGACAGGCAGGTTTTTTGTCCTGCAGACGGATCACAGACCTCTGACGTTTTTGAAGACATCAAGAACAAAGAATAACCGTCTATTACGGTGGTCTTTGGCGATCCAGCAATACAGTTTCAGGGTTGATCCAATTTCAGGGTCCAGCAATGTGATCGCTGACATTTTGTCTCGACAGTAATAAGCAGTGTGTGTTTTCAAGTTTGCTGTTGAAAGTTGAATTTATATGTTTGTATTTGAGTAATGGAATATTGTTGTGTGCAATATTGATTACTTGCGGTAGTGATAGTTGATGCATTGATGTTGGCTTTGGATAATTTTTTGGGGAAACAATGTTTTTATAAATATACATTTTTCTGTTCGCATGTACTCATGTCATTTTGGGAAAGTATTTTTTCAGAATACTGTCAATGGTATATTTTTTTTTGTGAACTCCTATACTCTTCTTTGAAAAAATTTGAATCAAATTTTTTTTATCGGAGGTTGGGGGGTGTCATGTGAATGAGGAAAAAGTGATGTGAATGGAAACGTTTCATATCAATTAAGAGATTTTGTAATTTTTGCAATTGTGGAATGGAACCTACTGGTTTGATGCTTTTTTATATTCATGGAGTGCAACCGCCAGTGATGCGGAAGAGTAGGACGCTGAGTGGATTGTGAAGTGTGTTCACCCAATGTGAGGAAGGGTGGAAGATTATTGTTACTTCAGAGGAGCTCTGGACACAGACATAGGAGGATGTCTGATTGTAACCCTCTTTGGGTTTAACATAGTTAGGACAAGGATTGTCCTATGCAACCCTGGGTTGGGTGTGCTATATTATTGGACTGGTTTGTCCGATGCAACCCTGGTTTGGGTGTGCTTTAACCCTTGGTGGGTGTAATATGCCTGGCATGGCAAGTTCACTCGAGTATAGAGTGTAGATGTAGACTTGAAGTCTACTAGGGTAGGCTTGTCGCTTATTCCCTAGAAGGTGAGCACCAGTTGGGGTTGTAAACTGGTTAAAGCAATTACAGTAAAGGTGTAATTGTAATAACAGAAGTTTGATAATTATAAAGATTTGATGATATTGCGCTATTTGGGAAAAAGAGAAAGATGAACGGTGAACGCGGAAAGAGAAGAATTGAAAAATAAATAAATAAAATATTGTTGTATAAAGATTTCTTTCTGTACCCCAACTGTAGGTAGGAATAGGTTGGTGGAACAAGACTCATGTGAGTATTCTATATTGATCTTGGAGTGAATGTGAAAGGAGTTAAAAAGGAGCTATGAATAAAAAGAGAGAAAGAGAAAGAATAAATAAAATTCATTTTAGAGGTTAACCCTGGACCTAGGGTTTCGTTACAGAATCCCTCAGCGTCCAGTGGTGGTCCAGTGGTGGTCCAGTGGTGGTCCAGGCTTGAGCTGTACGAGCCTAGTGAGAGTCCAGGTTGTGGTGGTCCAGAGGTGGTACAGCCAAGTGAAAGAAAGCTCCTCGACAAGTCAAGATGACTTGTCTTTATTGATACTATTTAATATAAGAACTGATAGTGTAACGTGTGTGAGCGTGTTGGATTTTTGGTAAAACTTTGAATATTGTATTATTGTTTCTATGTGGGGAATTATCTTGTGAAGAGAAGAAATAATTGTTGGAAAATGCAGTGAAATGCAAAGAAGAATTAAGACCCTTTTCTTTGTGAGTAAAGGGAGCGTTTTATAGAAGACTCAATTCAATTGTGATAGTGCTCCTTTGGGTGAATGGAGTGATTGCGTGTTGTGTACGAAGTAAGCATACTGTGTTTGTGAATGCAAGTGTGTATGTTCACAAACATGGGTGTGTGACAGCCTGCCAATCATATGAAAATCGAAGTTCTGTGATCTTGCTTCCTCTGGTACTGAATGTACTGACATTATTTTTCCAAGTGCGTCAGTCATGATGCATTTCCATGAATATGTTGAACAATGTTGGACATAGAAGTCAGCCCTGACGAACTCTAACTGAAGTTTGAAACCACACTATGAAAGGATCCTGTATTAGCGCTGCACCAGTCGTTTTAATGCACAGTTCAGCTGCTGGATGGTGTTCATTAGCTTTAGGCCGGTGTTCATCTTCACTGTGGCCTCTAGCCCTCACTGCCAGAGTCTGTAGAACGTTTTCCCGAAGTCTATGATGATGCGGCAGGGAGATTCTACGATTCTCCCTGCGCTACCCTATGGAGTTGTGCTTATAAAAGCCGACCCCCGCCCCCCCCCCCCCCCCCCCCCCCCGATATCTTATTTTTTCTTCATTTTAAGCCGCTTCCCCCGAATGACTTATCTTTTCTTGTGGAACGTGCACTATCATGATCACTTTTTTTTTCTTCAACCTTTGATGGTCTGTTACTTTTGACATTGGTCATCCAATTCATCTATGTGTTTGATAATTTAAATAGATAGTGTTCCAGATCCATATAATACGACTAACGCACGACAAGGCAGATGTCCACACACACACACAGACACACAGACACAGACACACAGACGCGCGCGCGCGCACGCACGCACGCACGCCCACACACACAACACACACACACACACACACACACACACACACACCACACACACAAACACACACACTCACCAGAGAGAGAGAGACAGAGACAGACAGACACAGAGACATAGTGACGCAAACAAAACAAGAGAGCGAGCAAACACACGTGAGAAAAGACTCGCGAGGACGAGAAGAATTGTAAGAACCGGAAACGGAAGCGCCCAGCCGCAGTCCCGTCGCCTCTAAGGACGGAGACTGCGCGGTGACGTAGGAAGCCACGGGATCGCCAGGCAGGTGGCCCTCACGCTGCTTGACCACTTCCAGCATGATGACTTCGCCAAGACTTTGCACATATGGCGGGCGGCAGGTCAACTCAACGTCTTGGGTCACAGCCGACAGGAAAGATGGCGGAAAGATCTCCAGATCCGCGGAGTCCTCTGCTCCACGGCCTTTTTTTCCCCATGGGCAGGGGCGTGGGAATAACCAAAACAAAAAAAAAAAAAAAAAAGGAAAAAAAAAAAAGAAATCAAAACGAAACATTAATCAGGTTATTTTGCTAAAGAATAACAAATTCATGGTATGTTCTTAAACGGTTAAAGAAAAAGAAAGAACAGAAGACGATGAGAATATGATCATGACTATTTGTCAATAAGCGATTAAAGAAATGAAATAATGGTAATGATGATGATAATATTATAAACTATCATCGTCGTCGTCGACGTCG
>CM065729.1:30975459-31002959 GCA_033310375.1 Conus canariensis | reverse complement strand
TGTTGCAGCTGGCTAATCTTCCTAGTGCTATGACTCTGCTCAGACAAGATGTGCCTTCCAAACGGAATTCATGGTTGCCATGTAGTCTGTATCTGTGGCTAAAGGACTTCATTTTTTCATACAAATGTACACACACACACACACACCCCGCGCGCGCGCGCGCGCGCATGTGTGTGTGTGTGGGAGAGAGAGAGAGAGAGAGAGAGAGAGAGAGAGAGAGAGAGAGAGAGAGAGATGAACAATTTAATAGTGGGGGTGGGGGAAACAGGTGCAAGCTAACCATTCCTATGACATGACATAACTTGGCAAAGATTTAACAACAACAAAAAAAAAAGGGAAAGAAAAAGGGAGGGGGGGGGGGGGGGGGTTAAGGAGAAGGAAAGAAAATTATAAAGAAAAATCAGGGGAAAATATTATGAATGTAAACCCTTCACCAGCAACATTAGGGAACCATCTCTCTCTCTCTCTCTCTCTCTCTCTCTCTCTCTCTCTCTCTCTCTCTCTCTCTCTCTCTCTCTTATTGTATGTATGTATGTATGTATGTATGTATGTATATATACCAGCCGTGTCTCCCTGATGAGTCCGATCCAGCGGACGAAAGGCCTAGGAGCAGGCAATACAAATAGATGTGTCTTTGAGAGGGATTGCGATGGTTCCCTCAGGCAGCCAGTGAAGGGTTTCTCATATTTATAATACATTCCCATTTTCTTCATCTTCAGTTTTTTTTTGTGTGTGTGTTGTTTTTTTTTTGTTTTTTTTTCCTAAAAGTTTAAATCTTTGCAAAGTCATTACTATAACGACTGAAGAATTGTTAGCCTGCACTTGTTTTCCCCCACTATTTAATTGTTCAGCATTATATTGTTTGGTCAATCAGTGGGAGATTGCATCTCTTAGGAGATCCAAGTAAAGGTTGTTCTGTACAATTCTTAGCCACTCACAATGCTTGGGTTATTGAACAGCAGAGCTGACCACTCAGACTGTTCCTAATCTTTTGATCTCCCTTGCATCCTTGACTGGATCCCCAAGCATAGGCTCAAAGATTGTCCCCTATATTTTATACTGTTTGAATAATGCTTTTAGTTTTTCAGCAACTTTTTCCCTCTCCACACTTTTGTTTTGTTCCATTTACTACCCTTCGCTGGCTGCTTTGGGGGTGCTGTTGGATTTTTTTTTGAACCCTTGGTGGTGAGAACACCACAGAATTATGGACTGTGGTGTGTATCTATTTGACACCAAGAGCACAGACACAACCAGCCGTGTCTCCCTGATGAGTCCGATCCAGCGGACGAAAGGCCTAGGAGCAGGCAATACAAATAGATGTGTCTTTGAGAGGGATTGCGATGGTTCCCTCAGGCAGCCAGTGAAGGGTTTCTTATATATATAATACATTCGCATTTTCTTCATCTTCAGTTTTTTTTGTGTGTGTGTGGGTTTTTTTTTTGTTTTTTTTTCCTAAAAGTTTAAATCTTTGCAAAGTCATTACTATAACGACTGAAAAATTGTTAGCCTGCACTTGTTTTCCCCCACTATTTAATTGTTCAGCATTATGTATATATATAAGCCAAAAATTTGGGAAATCTTAATCTTGTTTGTTTTGATTTTTATCTACTTTGACGGTATTATATAGAGAGAGAGAGAGTCAAAGCAGATAAAAATCCAAACAAGATTAAAATTTCCCAAATTTTCGGCTTTAATTGCCTTCTTCAGGGGTATACACTGTACACACACACACACACACGGGCGCGTGCACACACGCACATACATTAATGTACATGCACGCGCGCGCAACACACACATACGTGCACACATATACACACACACGTACACTCATAGAGAGAGAGACAGACAGAGACACCGACAGAGATTGAGAAATCAAGCCGTCACTCAGTCCATACATGCTTCTCACTTTTTTTTTTTTTTCAAACCAATGTTCAAAACGATCACTTTATTCACAACTGCGTTGCACCCCCCCCCCCCCCCCACCTAAAGAAGCAGCACCTCACTGACTCACAGCCACCAATCAACTACTCTATCACCCACCACCCACCCTCCAGGCCAGGTCGCCTCAGACTGCTGGCTATTCCTCAGTGCAGCAGGTAGCCGGCAAAGTTGGTGCTGTGGTCGTTGGGAGTGTTGGAGCCAGGAGAGTTGGCCGTGGCGCCGGAGGAGGAGTACTGCTGGTACACCGTCACCAGGTCGTAGGGGGACAGGGAGACCAGGGCGGAGGTGGAGGACTGGCGGTAGGTGGAGCTCTGGTGATCGTCACTGTTGCCAGCCCCTGCCACGATGGTGGAGTTTTTCTGGTACAGAGAGAGAGAGAGAATCAAATGTTTTGTTCATAAAGGCCATAGCCCCTTAGAAAGGGAACGTACATTTAAGTCGCACATGAATATTGGTCTTCTTCATGTTGTATAAACACTGAGAGAGAGAGAGAGGAGGAGAGAGAGAGAGAGAGAGAATCAAATGTTTTGTTCATAAAGGCCATAGCCCCTTAGGGAACGTACATTTAAGTCGCACATGAATATTGGTCTTCTTCATGTTGTATAAACACTGAGAGAGAGAGAGAGAGAGAGAGAGAGAGAGAGAGAGAGAGAGAGAGAGAGGGGAAATTTTATTTCACAAGGGTAATGACATAAGTAAATATGACTGCTTTTTCTCATCCAGCCCTGGGGCAAAAGAAATAAGGCAATTCACACAGAGAATGGACCTACCCGGATGGTGTAGACGCGGACAGCCGCAGCCCCGGCTGTTTCGTGCGCGAGCTGAGAGGAGGTGAAATAGTACACGCCCTGCACGGGGGGCCTAAAGATGCTGGTGCTGCCGTTGTAACCTTGACCCTCGTTCATCTCCACCGTCTCGAACTGCAGCTGAATAGCAACAACGACAACAGCAACAACGATGACGACAATGATGATGATGATGATTGATGATGATGGTGGTGGTGGTGGTGGTGATAGTGATAATGATGATAATGATGATGATGATGATGATGATGGTGTGGTGGTGGTGGTGGTGGTGGTGACGATAATGATGATGATGATGATGAAACTAATGTATTTACATCAATAAATGCAATAATGATAGCAGCAACAGTAGCGTGAGCAGCAGCAGCGACAAGAGCAACAACAAAAGCAGCAGCAGCAGCAGCACCAGCACCAGCACCAGCAGCACCAGCAACAATGATGATGATGATGATGATGATGATGATGATGATGATGATGATGATGGCATGTGATCTGACAGATTTGAATGGAAAATGCAGTCCCATATTGCATCTAATACTTTTGCTTCTGCTAGAATTACGGTTGTTTCTGTTGATGCCTGAACTGTCCACTGCCCAACAGTAAAACTGCTAACATTACTGCCGCTGCTACTGTTGCTGCTAGTGCTGGTGTTGCTGCCGCTGCTGCGCTATTGCCAGCATAACCACCATTGGCATCCGCTAGCATAAGCAACACACACGCGCGCGCGAGCACACACACACACACACACACACACACACACACACACACACACACACACACACACACACACACACACGCACTCACGCGCGCGCGCCGCACCGCACGCACGTACGCACAGTAACGTACGCACACACACACACACACAACACACACACACACACACACACACAACACACACACACACACACACACACACACACACATGCATACATACATACGCACGCACAGCTTTTCTTTATTGGACGAGTGTTCAAGACAAAGCACAAATAGATTCACAAGACAATAATGCAAAGTTACGGGAAAATACTAGTTTCAAAAGTCGATGATAGCTGCTTTTCCGAAATCTCGCCTTGATCCTCGAGGAAAATGGGGTTAGGCAGTTATCCCTGAAGAAACACAATTGTTTTTTCCTGGAATAGCAGCTGTTTTCCATATTTTCCCAGGTCTTCTCTCCATTTTCCCGAGGAGAACATTTATTTTTGGTGTTCTTGAGATCACAAGTGCTTTCTCTATTTTCCGGGGATAAAACTGTTGTTATCCCAAAGGAAAACGACATAAATATGAAAAAGTAATGATCCACGGGATCACAATTATTTTCCCTATGTTTGCGGATCCCATTTTGCATTTGTCGTGGCTAGTAGCGATCAGAGCTATTTTTCCTTGTTAATGATGTTTTCCTTGCGAAAATAACAGGAAAATTAATCATTATCCTCAGATAAAGAATAAAAACAGTTAAGATTGCTAAGAAAATGATTCTGATCTTAGGATAATGACCGTTTTCCCTCTTTTCGCTATTTTCCTCTAAGAACATAGCTGTTTGCTGACGAAAGCAATTGTTGTCACCTTTCGACGCCAGTATGCTGACCATACAAAGAAACGCTCATTTCGAACACGTTACGAAATAAACAAGTACATTTTTCACATACATATCTTCTGGGGAATCCATTTCCCTGCTGAAAGCCAGTATGTGGAGCACTGCTTTGCGCAAACGGTACACCTGCTTTTTGTGATGTTTGGAGGCAAGTTCTTGAAATTTTACTGCTGGTCTGTTTTGTTGGATTCGTTACATTGAGTCGACATTTGCACTTCCGTTTTGTGTGTGTGTGTGTGAGTGTGTGTGTGTGTGTGTGTGGGGTGTGGGGGTGGTGTGGTGCGTGCGTGCGTGCGTGCGTGGCGTGCGTGCGTGTGTGTGTGTGCGTGCGTGTGTGCGTGCGTGTGTGAGCGCGAGTATTTTTTTGTTTTTGTTTTATTTTTCTTCGTTTTACCTTATCCCCCTTCCTGAACACGGAAGTGATGCTTTCAGTCAAAATGGACCTTCCTAGGCTCTGTTTGGCCAGGAGGGTCAGGCAGCAGACTCTGGTCTGTTTGGCCAGGAGGGTCAGGCAGCAGACTCTGCTCTGTTTGGCCAGGAGGGTCAGGCAGCAGACTCTGCTCTGTTTGGCCAAGAGGGTCAGGCAGCAGACTCTGCTCTGTTTGGCCAAGAGGGTCAGGCAGCAGACTCTGCTCTGTTTGGCCACGAGGGTCAGGCCGCAGACTCTGCTCTGTTTGGCCAGGAGGGTCAGGCTGCAGACTCTGGCGCCAAACTCTGGGGTTCAATTCCCACTCGAGACGGTCAGGAAGGGAGAGAATTTCTCCTGGTAGTTAACACGCATGCAGACTCCTGTCCCCTTGTAATTAATCCTTCGGATGGAATTGGTATCCAAGATCCCGTTCGTGAACGCATACCTAAAACATTTTCCGAGCATATTGAACCCCAGTTCACTTTTAAGAGAAGAACACACCGTCAGATGTCTGTGGGATGACTGACATCAAAAATAAAACACGTACACACTGGTATATGTTCAGACAACAGCTGCACAGACGGAATGCGGCTAAGTTATAAGCGAGATTAAAAACAGACCACATACAGCAAAAATCTCACTGACGCCTCTACCTGGTGTCCCGAGGCGGAGACCCTCTCCGTGTTCTCCTGGGCGTTGAAGGCCACGCGCATGGCCGGGGCGTGAGCGGCGACGTCGGCGATTTCCTGCACCAGGTCCTCTGCCGTGTCGTTGAGGCGGATCTCCCGGGCGTCCAGCGTCTGCTGCAGGTTCTTCACCTGCTTCTTCAGCGTGAGCAGGTCCGCCTTCTTCTGCGTCAGAGCTGTGACAGAGACACGGACCAGGGTACAGCGAAGCCTACCCCAGTCCACACGGAAACGGACCAGGGTATAGCGAAGCCTACCCCAATCCACAGAGACACGGGCCAGGGTACAGCGAAGCCTATCCCAGTCCACAGAGACACGGACCAGGGTACAGCGAAGCCTACCCCAGTCCACACGGAAACGGACCAGGGTATAGCGAAGCCTACCCCAATCCACAGAGAAACGGACCAGGGTATAGCAAAGCGTACCCCAACCCACAGAGACACGGACCAGGGTATAGCGAGGCCTACCCCAATCCACAGAGACACGGACCAGGGTATAGCAAAGCCTACCCCTGTCCCCAGAAACGCGGACCAGGGTATAGCGAAGCCTACCCCAGGCCACACGGAAACCGACCAGGGTATAGCAAAGCCTACCCCAATCCACAGAGACACGGACCAGGGTACAGCGAAGCCTACCCCAGTCCACACGGAAACCGACCAGGGTATAGCGAAGCCTACCCCAATCCACAGAGACACGGACCAGGGTACAGCAAGCCTACCCCAGTCCACACGGAAACGGACCAGGGTATTGCGAAGCCTACCCCAGTTCACAGAGACACGGACCAGGGTACAGCGAAGCCTACCCCAATCCACAGAGACACGGACCAGGGTATAGCGAAGCCTACCCCAATCCACAGAGAAACGGACCAGGGTATAACAAAGCCTACCCCTGTCCCCAGAGACACGGACAAGGGTACAGCGAAGCCTACCCAGTCCACAGAGACACGGACCAGGGTACAGCGAAGCCTACCCCAATCCACAGAGAAACGGACCAGGGTATAGCAAAGCCTACCCCTGTCCCCAGAGACACGGACCAGGGTATAGCGAAGCCTACCCCAATCCACAGAGACACGGACCAGGGTATAGCGAAGCCTACCCCAATCCACAGAGACACGGACCAGGGTATAGCGAAGCCTACCCCAATCCACAGAGACACGGACCAGGGTACAGTGAAGCCTACCCCTGTCCACAGGGGACACGGACCAGGGTACAGTGAAGCCTACCCCAATCCACAGAGACACGGACCAGGGTACAGTGAAGCCTACCCCTGTCCACAGAGACACGGACCAGGGTACAGTGAAGCCTACCCCAATCCACAGAGACACGGACCAGGGTACAGCGAAGCCTACCACGGTCCACAGAGGAAAGGACCAGAGTACAGCGAAGCCTACCCGGTCCGACTCCTATCCCCACCCCTCAAAATAACTGATCCACTGGTGGGGCTGAAATTTGGGGTTAGATTTATCTGCTGTTCATGTAGAAAAAGTCTACTTGTTTGCTCTCAAGAAATTTTTGGAGGTTTATATGAAGAAACCGAATGAATGTGTTTATGGGGAGTCAAATCGTTATCCTATTTATATCATTTCATCTGTGCAGTGTACCAGATACTAGCTAAACATTTTTACGACTGGATGACGAAAAATTACCTCGTAAAGCGTATGATATGCTCTTAGGATTAGAACAGCATGGTAAAAAGTCATGGGTTTCAGGCATTCGGGACTTCTTGTTTTCATAATGGATTTGGATTCGTCTGGATGAATCAAGGCGTTGATTTTTTGAAGCAGTTACGACAAAGATTGGTAGATAATCGATGGCAAAACTGACTTGAAAACATCAGGAGTAGTGAACAACATTCATTTTACAGAGCTTTTAAAACATCTAATAGCAGTGAGAAATATCTTTCACTTAATATTGATAGGCATACTAAAAGTTATCTTACAAGATTCAGAATCCGAATTACGGATATCAAAATACATCCGCACCGATATACAAAGACTAAAAACATCGATATGCTGTGTCCTCTATGTAAAGAAGCAAATGAAGATGAGTTACACTTTATTTTTTTCTGCACTTCAGGATTTAGGCGTGAATATATTCCTATGAAATTCTGTGAAGACCCTTGTTCGTTTCGAGCTGCTGTACTTATGGAAAATCAAAATGAAGGAGTTTTAAAGAACATTTGCATGTACAAAGCCTTTAAGAGGCGCACAATTTTTCTCAGTTGAGTGAACTTAGCTGTTACAGCTACTGTGCATGTTTGATATGCTTTTTATCAGCTACTTCTTGTCAGACGATGTAATATTCTCTTGTTGCAACAAATGGCTATTTCTATACTGTACCCCCATCAGAAGGCGCCATGGCCTATACTGATTAATTTTTTTTTGTTCGCACGTTCGTTCGTTCGTTTATTCGTTTCTCTCTCTCTCTCTCTCTCTCTCTCTCTCTCTCTCTCTCTCTCTCTCTCTCTCTCTCTCCTCTCTCTCTCTCTCTCTCTCTCTGTATTTCGCGCCGCTTCTCTCTTCGTCTCTCCGTCCCCTCCCTCCCCACCCCCCACCCCCCCCCTCTCTCTCTCTCTCTCTCTCTCTCTCTTCTCTCTCTCTCTCTTTTCTTGTTATTTGTAATATCACGGTATCCACGCTTTTACATCTGTAGAAACTTTTGTAAATGGCGTTTAAGATTTAAAGCCCGGAGAGAAGGAAAGAATGAAGGAAGACGAAAAGGAAACAGATGGATGGAAGGAGCGGAGGAGGGTGGGGCTCATTATGACACTACGTATAAAAACGTTATGGAGATGTCAGGAAACTGTTGGGGTGGGGGTGGGGCAGGGGGGAGTTTGTTTGTTGTTTGTTTGTTTGTTTATTGTTGTTGTTCTTGTTTTGCTTTTTGCTGTCCCGTCTTCCGTGCCACCCATACCACTCATTTCGATACCCCGTCCACAGCTACATCTCTGGCGCCGGCACTCTACATGAAGCAGTCCATGCAAGTCATCATGAGGCAACCCACCAGAGGAAACACTGCACTGCTGCCGAGTCACTTCGGTGGTGTTCAGTAGCGCCGGTTCTGATCCAACACACGCAAGACACCACCTACTAAGCCCCCTACTGACAACAATCATTGCTTAGTCGCGGAGTCGGCGTGAGTGAGCTCTCCCTCCGGAGGGTGCCACACATCCATCTAACGACAGTCCCCATTAATTTGCCGACACCAGCGACCGTGCCAGAATCAAACCAAGTCCGCAGTCCTGGAGAGGACATCGAAGCTAAGGTCAGCATAAGAGTAGGGCATGAAGGGCTACAGAATTTGAGACTTCATTTTATGCTGATCGATGAGGATGAGGATGATGAAGATGATGCTATGGATTTCCCTTCTGACTGAGACTGTATGACAGGGCTGTACTCTTCGCTTACTTTCGTAATATATTCCGGAGTCAACCAGGCCCGAGATATACAAACACTTGCAGTGTTGGTCAGGACATTTGAGCAACACTCTAAGAGACGCATCCATTAAGTGGGTGAAACTCGACTGTGTGGTCCCAGTCATCCCAACTGAGCACGTCGCAAATTCAGCCCTGGGTAGAAGCCGGTCTGAGCAGAAAAATGTCAGGAAATGTTAATTTAGTTTTCAACGCATTTCGGTTCGTCGTTCTCGTCAGGCCATCAGTGAAGGGCGAAAACTGTTACAATACAAAACAATAGATGTATCATTTTAAAAGCCATAAAACAGAAATAGACATTATGATTATCTATCAGATCAAAGTACAAAAAAGGGACCGGATACTGAAAAAAGCACGCCTAAGTAAGCCTTCCTCAGTTCGGTGATCATAATACTGACAAAAAAAATCACTCTTTTAAGCCGAACTCAGTAAGGTGATCATGATACTGACAAAAAAGAATCACTCGTTTAAGCCGAACTCAGTAAGGTGATCATGATACTGACAAAAAAGAATCACTCTTTTAAACCGAACTCAGTAAGGTGATCATTTTCTTGGGGGTTCTGACGCAGGTGTGCCACGCTAAGAATCGATGTTTAATCCCACTCTTCAATTTCAATTACGAAAAATAAAAGCAACAAACCTTTCATAGATGCTCAGTTCAAAATTGATTTTTAAAAAACTGGAAGAAATGGTGACAAAAAAAAGAAAGAAAACAAAGGAAACTTCGGGGGGGGGGGGGGGGGGAGGGATTAAAAGTGTGAAAAGCGATTAAAAAAAAAAAAAGAAAACGAAAAAAACGCCATAACGCCCGACACCCTACTCCCTTCCATTTTCATCACCATCCCTCTTTCCCTCCAGCTCAACCCACTCCCTCAACTCTTCCCCTCCTCACTACCTCCTCTAACCCTTCTATAAACACACACACACACAACACACACACACACACACACACACACACACACACACACACACACACACACACACACACACACACACACACACACACACACACACAACACACACACACACACACACACACACACACACACACACACACACACACACTCTCACACACATACACTCACACCCCACACACACACACACACACACACACACACACACACACACCCCACACACACACACACACACACACACACACACATCACACACACACACACACACACACACACACACACACACCACACACACACACACACACACACAACACAACACTCTGCCCATATCCCCTACCCTCTTTTCTGCCCTCTGTCCCTCACCAACACCTATCTCCAACCGGTCAGTTCTCACCTGTTTGTTTGGAGGTGACCAGCTGAGACAGCCGCTGGTTTTGCCGGCGCAAGGTCTGTGTCTGAGCCCACAGACCATCAGCTTCTGTCTTCAGAGCGGCCACGATCATCTTCAGCTCAGTGTCCACCAGTCCGGCCTCCGCTGTCCAGACAGCACAGCAGAACAAAGGTGAACGAACCTGGGAACATCCAGCACCAATCCACAAAGGCTATCGGAAGACCGCGGATCACCTCTGACAAGTTCCGACGGATCCTGTACACATTCTTTGATGCGGATCCGCACCAATATTTTGTAGTTCCGTTCTCGGGGGTCATTCTATACTTCAAGACAGTATCACTGCAATCCGTGGAGCAGATCTTGCGTCAGCTTGTAGACGGACGAAGAAAAACCAAAGAAGAGGCAAGAGTGCTGTGTAAAAACCACAATCGTAGACTTCGACTCATAGTATTTGTTAAGATGTATGGATGTATGGCTGTGGCAAGAGTGGCATGAGACCAGACATAGTAGTCCACTCTAAGTCAACCAAGCAGCTGATCATGATCGAGCTCACGGTGCCATATGAGAACAGAATGGAGGCAGCTCAAATCTACAAGACTGAAAAGTATGCTGATCTGGCAAACAGCCTGAGGAGAGAAGGCTATCAGGTCAAAGTCCTCACTGCAGAAATTGGAGCTAGGGGGTTTGTAGGAACGTCTGCATACAGCCTCATGAAACAGCTCTCAGTTGCAGGGAAGGAAAAAACCAGAGCCCTGAAAGCAATGGCAGAAGCGGCAGAGAGGTGTTCAAGCTGGATCTGGTCAAGGAGGAACAAAAGTGAACTTCATAAGGCTTAATTTCCCTACAAATATCAGGTGTCCCTGTGGCTCAGTGGTTAAAGCGCGAGTCATTAAGTGGAAAATGAGCATGTCCAGAGGGTCATGGGTTCGAATCCCAGCCATGGCTCGTCCCAAGATGGGAAAAAAAGGGGCAGCAGAGGGACATCCGGAGTCATGAACCGGGTGTGGCCCAACCCCCCTAGAGTGTCAGGAGATAAGGGCCGAAACACTTGCTTGAAGGGGACTTCTCTTCTGAGGACTCTCTGCTGCCACGCTCTCCACGAGTTTCTTTCTACTGATGCATGGGTAAAACCATTGACTTCCGGGAATAGGCCGGAGGACGTCCGGGAAAGACCGGAGGACACTGGGAAAGACCAGAACCAAGGGCTCTGTGGGCTGGCTCCCCTCTTTGCCTTAAACATGTGGCTACTAAAAATAAAAGGAAAAGATGCTCCCAGGATTCACCGAAAGGGGGAGAGAATGATGAATCCATCGGTGCTCAACCAATCATGACTGCAAATCCCAAACGGACTATGAACATGGACCAAATGGAATATCCATGTGTCTGTGGAAAGCGTTTCGCTACCACCCGTGGCATGAAGATCCACAGAACAAAGATGGGATGTGTGAAGACTCATCTGAATGAGCAGCAGCGCACTGCATCAGCAGATAAGACGTCGGAAGACCAAGGCCAGGATTTAAACCACAGTGCCAAGGACATCCACGCTGTTGGTTCGGATGAGGAATTTGCACAGGCCCTCGATGCCAGGCGCCTGAAACTCAACCTGCCACGAGCAAACGAAACTGAAGATTGGGAGAAACTGGATGCAAAAATCGTCCAAAGACTCGATGCACTGATAGGGAAAAGCACCCTGGAACACAAACTAGCCACATATGGGGACATTGTGTATGCCACATGTAGAGACGCCTATGGAGCAAAACTACCCAAAGAGAAAACACCTCCAAAGAAATCCAGACGCCAAGAAAAGATGGACAAGATCAGGGTCCAAAAGAAAAACCTCAAGATGCAAATGAAGACCGCACTGCCAGCTGAAAAACAAGGCTTGGAAAAACTGTGGAAAGACCTGAAAGAAAAACACAGTGCCCTCAGCAAAGCGGAATCTGCGAGGAAGAGGAAGAGCAAAAAGAAGAAGACACAAGAGCGCTTCTTCAGAGACCCCTTCCAGTTTGCCAGAACACTGTTTGAGCAGCCAAAATCTGGGACCCTAAGTGTGGACAAAGGAGTTCTTGAGCAGCATCTGAGGAAAACATACTCTGACCCACAGAGCAAAGCACCACTCGACATTCAAGGTCTGGTGTGGCCAACCAACCCTGAGGAACAGTTCAATGGCAAGCCTCCAACGTTGGCGGAAATCAAGAAGGTGGTCGACAAAGCCAGAGCCAAATCATCACCAGGGCCAAACGGAATACCTTACCAGCTTTACAAGAAATGTCCCAAGGTGCTGGAGTGGCTCCACAGGCTGCTGCGATCGGCTTGGAGAAACCAGAAGATCAGCGGCCAGTGGATGACGGCAGATGGTGTGTACATCCCCAAAGAGCAAAACTCAAGTGACATTAGCCAGTTCAGGCCAATATCACTACTGAACGTCGAAGGGAAAATCTTCTTCTCTGTCATGGCAGCAAGGCTGACCAAGTACCTGATGGAAAACAAGTACTTGGATGTGTCAGTCCAGAAAGGTGGCATCCCAGGCGTGGCGGGCTGTGTAGAACACGCCACAATGATCTGGGACGCAATCCAAAAAGCAAAGACAGAAAAGAGAGACCTGGACGTAGTGTGGCTTGATCTGGCAAACGCATATGGATCTGTGCCCCATGAGATGATACAGTTGGCTCTTGAGATGTACCATGTGCCAAAGAACATCCGCGACATGCTCAAGAAGTACTTCAATGGCTTCTCAATGCGGTTCTCTACCAAGGAGTACACAACAGACTGGATCAACTTGGAAGTGGGTATTGCAATGGGCTGTGCAATTTCCCCAATACTGTTCGTGCTGGCAATGGAACTCATCTTGAAAGCAGCAACAAACAACGCGAGACAAACAGACCTTGGCGATGGATACAAGATGCCTCCTCTCAAGGCCTTCATGGATGACACTACAGTGATTTCATCCAGAGAAGACGAGACACGTCATGTGCTGGAGAGGCTGGACGACATAGTTGCCTCATCCAGAATGAAGTTCAAGCCAAATAAATCACGGAGTCTCTCACTGAGGAAAGGAAAAGTGGCCGGATCTGTGGTCTTCAGTGTTGCCAACCAGGCCATTCCAACAGTCACAGAAGAACCAGTCAAGAGCCTTGGAAGATGGTATGATGATACGCTGAAAGACACACAAAGAGCAAAAGAAACCAAGCAGATGGCGGAGGAAGGCTTGGAGACCATTGACCAGTGTGGGCTCCCTGGCAAATACAAGGTCTGGTGTCTGCAGTTCATGCTGATACCAAAGCTGCTATGGCCTCTGATGATATACGACATCTGCACCAGCATAGTGGAGGCAATGGAAGCCAAAATCAACAAGTTCACAAGGAAATGGCTTGGTGTCCCACCCTGTCTGACTGACATAGCGCTGTACTGTCGCCAAGCAAAGCTGAAACTACCCCTGAAATCCATCCTGGAGGAATACAAAGCAGGGAAGATCAGACTTCAAAGCATGCTGGAGGACTCAGGAGACAAGGTGGTAGAAGCAATTAAGCCCCAGCTGAAGACAGGCAGAAAATGGAAAGTTCAAGAGGCGATGGATTCTGCAAAAGAAAGTCTCAAGATCAGAGAAATAACAGGACACACACAGACCAACAGACAGGGACTGGGGGTGACCAAAACTGAATGGTGGTCAAAGGCCAAAGGAAAAGCCAAAAGAGACATGATGATTCAGGAGATGAGAAAAGAAGAAGACCAAAAAAGACTCCAAAAAGCAGTCCAGCAGAGCCAGCAAGGGCAATGGACAACGTGGGAGAATGCACTCCAAAGAAGTCTCACTTGGAATGACATTTGGCACATGGCCCCTCTCAGGATCAGCTTCATTCTCAGATCTGCATATGACCTTCTGCCCTCAAATGCAAACCTGGTGAAGTGGGGGAAAACAGACGATCCTGCATGCCCCCTCTGCCATGAAAAACAAACAGTGGAGCATGTCCTAAGCTCATGTAAAGTAGCCCTGGCTCAAGGAAGGTACACATGGAGGCACAACCAAGTGCTCAAAGAAATTGTACAAGTAGTCTGGGCTAGTACCAACACCACAAAAGGGAAAATCAGGACTCCAAAAGCACCCGCAACATTCTTCACGGCAGGAGGCAGCAAATCATGGCCAAGAACAACAGTGCCACTCGAAACATGTAGGCAGAGTCTGCTGGACGGGGCAGATGACTGGGAGTGCACTGCAGACCTCCCAGAATGGAAGAGTCACCCAGAGATCATCAGCAAGAGTGGCATGAGACCAGACATAGTAGTCCACTCTAAGTCAACCAAGCAGCTGATCATGATCGAGCTCACGGTGCCATATGAGAACAGAATGGAGGCAGCTCAAATCTACAAGACTGAAAAGTATGCTGATCTGGCAAACAGCCTGAGGAGAGAAGGCTATCAGGTCAAAGTCCTCACTGCAGAAATTGGAGCTAGGGGGTTTGTAGGAACGTCTGCATACAGCCTCATGAAACAGCTCTCAGTTGCAGGGAAGGAAAAAACCAGAGCCCTGAAAGCAATGGCAGAAGCGGCAGAGAGGTGTTCAAGCTGGATCTGGTCAAGGAGGAACAAAAGTGAACTTCATAAGGCTTAATTTCCCTACAAATATCAGGTGTCCCTGTGGCTCAGTGGTTAAAGCGCGAGTCATTAAGTGGAAAATGAGCATGTCCAGAGGGTCATGGGTTCGAATCCCAGCCATGGCTCGTCCCAAGATGGGAAAAAAAGGGGCAGCAGAGGGACATCCGGAGTCATGAACCGGGTGTGGCCCAACCCCCCTAGAGTGTCAGGAGATAAGGGCCGAAACACTTGCTTGAAGGGGGCTTCTCTTCTGAGGACTCTCTGCTGCCACGCTCTCCACGAGTTTCTTTCTACTACTACAGGTAAAAGAAGCCTCCTTGGCAAAGGTAATAGTCAAACAATGGTGTGGTGTCATCACCAGTGTAATGCTGGTCTGTGAGCTGGTGTGGTGTCATCACCAGTGTACTGCTGGTCTGTGAGCTGGTGTGGTGTCATCACCAATGTAATGCTGGTCTGTGAGCTGGTGTGGTGTCATCACCAGTGTAATACTGGCCAGTGAGCTGGTGTTGTGTCATCACCAGTGTACTGCTGGTCTGTGAGCTGGTGTGGTGTCATCACCAGTGTACTGCTGGTCTGTGAGCTGGTGTGGTGTCATCACCAATGTAATGCTGGTCTGTGAGCTGGTGTGGTGTCATCATCAGTGTAATGCTGGTCTGTGAGCTGGTGTGGTGTCATCACCAGTGTAATGCTGGCCAGTGAGCTGGTGGTGTGTCATCACCAGTGTAATACTGGCCAGTGAGCTGGTGTGGTGTCATCACCAGTGTAATGCTGGTCTGTGAGCTGGTGTGGTGTCATCACCAGTGTAATACTGGCCAGTGAGCTGGTGTGGTGTCATCACCAGTGTAATACTGGCCAGTGAGCTGGTGTGGTGTCATCACCAGTGTAATGCTGGCCATGCATTGAGCTGGTGTGGTGTCATCACCAGTGTAATGCTGGTCTGTGAGCTGGTGTGGTGTCATCACCAGTGTAATGCTGGTCTGTGAGCTGGTGTGGTGTCATCACCAGTGTAATGCTGGTCTGTGAGCTGGTGTGGTGTCATCACCAGTGTAATGCTGGCCAGTGAGCTGGTGTGGTGTCATCACCAGTGTAATGCTGGTCTGTGAGCTGGTGTGGTGTCATCACCAGTGTACATGCTGGTCTGTGAGCTGGTGTGGTGTCATCACCAGTGTAATGCTGGTCTGTGAGCTGGTGTGGTGTCATCATCAGTGTAATGCTGGTCTGTGAGCTGGTGTGGTGTCATCACCAGTGTAATGCTGGCCAGTGAGCTGGTGTGGTGTCATCACCAGTGTAATGCTGGCAGTGAGCTGGTGTGGTGTCATCACCAGTGTAATACTGGCCAGTGAGCTGGTGTGGTGTCATCACCAGTGTAATACTGGCCAGTGAGCTGGTGTGGTGTCATCACCAGTGTAATACTGGCCAGTGAGCTGGTGTGGTGTCATCACCAGTGTAATGCTGGCATGTGAGCTGGTGTGGTGTCATCACCAGTGTAATGCTGGTCTGTGAGCTGGTGTGGTGTCATCACCAGTGTAATGCTGGTCTGTGAGCTGGTGTGGTGTCATCACCATGTAATCTGGTCTGTGAGCTGGTGTGGTGTCATCACCAGTGTAATGCCGACAGTGAGCTGGTGTGGTGTCATTACCAGTGTAATGCTGACCAGTGAGCTGGTGTTGTGTCATCACCAGTGTAATGCTTGTCATTGAGCTGGTGTGGTGTCACCACCAGTGTAATGCTTGCCATTGAGCTGGTGTGGTGTCATCACAGTGTAATGCTTGCCATTGAGCTGGTGGTGTGTCATCACCAGTGTAATGCTTGCCATTGAGCTGGTGTGGTGTCGTCACCAGTGTAATGCTTGCCATTGAGCTGGTGTGTGTCATCACCAGTGTAATGCTGGCCATTGAGCTGGTGTGGTGTCATCACCAGTGTAATGCCGACCAGTGAGCTGGTGTTGCGTCACCACCAGTGTAATGCTTGTCATTGAGCTGGTGTGGTGTCGTCACCAGTGTAATGTTTGCCATTGAGCTGGTGTGGTGTCGTCACCAGTGTAATGCTTGCCATTGAGCTGGTGTGGTGTCGTCACCAGTGTAATGTTTACCATTGAGCTGGTGGTATGTCATCACCAGTGTAATGTGCCGTGACCATGCTACGCCGGGCGGGTAAGAAAGGGTATCGTCCTCAACACACCCGCCAGAACGTTCCACAAGCACCTCTCCTTTTGTTCCAAGACTCTCTTCTTCAAACTTGTAAGTGTCTCAAACGACAGAACGTACCACTCAAAACCCATGATACCTGAAACTGAGAGATAGAAACGGGGGTGGGGGTGATTGTGGACCTGAGGCCGACCCCCCCCCCCTTCCCCCTCCCCTTTCCTGCTCCAGAATCACTCAACGGTGCAATTTTTTAACGTCTCGTTGTGATTTTTTTTTCCCTCACATCTGATAAGAGAATTCCCAGACGGAGACATACCTCAAGTGAAGTCAAGCTGTTTTCAACTTTAATTTTAAAAAGAAAATGAAAAAGATTATCCCGGGCAGGGACCTACTGCCTGTGGTGGACGGAAGTGGCAACATCACACACACACACACACACACACACACACACACACACACACACACACACCCACGCGCCGCGCGCGCGCGCGCGCACACACACACACACACAACATCTCTCTACAGTGTACTACTGGGCTTGTGGATCATGACGACCGAAGCCTCCGTCACAACACTTACGCTCCGACCTCAGGTCCTGAAACGACCGTAGGGATCATGATGACGAAGACATTGATGATGATGATGATGATGATGATGATGATGATGATGATGATGATGATGATGATGATGATGATCCGACGACGATGACAAAGATGATGATGATGATGATGATGATGAGTGATGGTGATGATGATGATGATGATGATGATGATGATGATGATGATGATGATGATGATGACGACGACGATGACGATGACGATGATGATGATAATGAGGAGGAGGAGGAGGAGGAGGAGGAGGAGGACAGTGTCGAAGACAACCCCCCTTCGTCCTCCTCTCTCTCTCTCTCTCTCTCTCTCTCTCTCTCTCTCTCTCTCTCTCTCTCTCTCTCTCTCTCTCTCTCTCTGTGTCCTCAGAGACTCACGGTGCACTGTGATGGACAGGGACTGTTTGTTCTTCAACACGTTGCCGTCCTTCCCCAGCCCCACCACCTGACATTCCACCCTGGAACAGCCAGGCACCACACGCATAAGTCCACCTCCACCACCTGACATTCCACCCTGGAACAGCCAGGCACCACACGCATAAGTCCACCTCCACCACCTGACATTCCACCCAGGAACAGCCAGGCACCACACGCATAAGTCCACCTCCACCACCTGACATTCCACCCATCCATCCATTCATCTACCCATCCATACACTCACCTATCCCATCAGCCAATCAGCTCATTAGCCAGTCAGTAAGTCAGTCAGTCAGCCAATCAGTCAGCTGATTAGTCAGTTAGTCAGTCAGTCAGTAAGACAGGCAAGCCAGACAAAATAAAGAAACAGCTCTAGCACCAAGGAAACAAACAACCTGAGAATCAGCGATGACAGACACAGCAACAGGCGAACATCCGTGCAGAAAGCGAAGCGAGGCCAGTCGGTCACTGTCAGAAACCTTTAGAGGTCAAATCTTCAGTGGAAAGCGAGCGGTGTCAGGGAGTTAACAGGGTGGTGGTCAGTGTTACCACGCACGTTTTCAGGGCAGTCAAGCTCATACGGTGAAAAGAACACATCCTAAAAAAAAAATTGAAAAAAAGGGGAGGGAGGAGGGTGGCCATTTCCTGAAAAAAGTTCCATCATGGAAAAAAAAAAAGCAATGAACGAACAAAACGAGATGGCGGTGAGGGGAAGGGAGGGGAAGGGAGGGGAAGGGAGGGGGGGGGAGGAGGGGGTCACGTCCTGAAAACAAAATTCTATTCTGAAAAAAAAAGAAGCTACGAACCAACAAAAGGTGGGGGGGAAAAAAGTCGTCCTGAAAAAAGCAAAGAACGAACAAACTGGGGAAAAAGAGTCACGTCCTTAGATGAAATTTCCACCTGAAATTAAAAAAGCAAAGAACGAACAAAACTGGGGAAAAAAGTCACGTCCTTAGATGAAATTTCCACCCTGAAATAAAAAAGCAAAGAACGAACAAAACTGGGGAAAAAGAGTCACGTCCTTAGATGAAATTTCCACCCTGAAATAAAAAAAAGCAATGACCGAACAAAACTGGGGAAAAAAGAGTCACGTCCTTAGATGAAATTTCCACCCTGAAATAAAAAAGCAATGACCGAACAAAACGAAAAAAAAAAAGTTCAATCAAAAAAAAAAAACAAAAAAACCGGATCAGCAAACAAGACGGGGAGGAAAATGTTTACGTCCTGGAAAGAAGTTCTTTCCTGAAAAACCCGAACCAATACATGACATGGTAGTGAAACCATTGACATCTTTAAGTCGGAAAAGATTTAACCCGGTAAACAAAACATGGGCAGAACAGACAGGTACAACAGGTACCCGGAGCAATACGCACAATTTTCTAACTTGGTCGCCAGATTAAAAAAAAAAAAAAAAAAATTGGCATGTCATAAATTAAGACAGTGTTAAAACAGATGCGAAGCATATAAACGTACTCCCAGTTTTCCAAACCGCTTATAAATCGGCCAAGTGTTTTGTGAGATAAGAAATAAAGGCAAAATAACGGTTTTAACGGTTATTTAACCGATGTACACTTTTGAAACCGGTATTTTAGTCCTCACTGGGCTAAAGCCTGTGTACATACCAAATTTCATCCAAATCGGACAATATGTCAAGAATAACGGTTTTTAACGGTCAGATTTTGAAACGCTACATGGAAGTGCCATTTGTGTGTGATGACCTTTCTATATACAAAATTTCATTAAAACCCACCAATACATAAAAAAATAACGGCAAAATAACGGTTTAACGGTTATATAACCGATGTACACTTTTGAAACCGGTATTTTAGTCCTCACTGGGCTAAAGCCTGTGTACATACCAAATTTCATCCAAATCGGACAATATGTCAAGAATAAGTTTTTAACGGTCAGATTTTGAAACACTACATGGAAGTGCCATTTGTGTGTGATAACCTTTCTGTATACAAAATTTCATTAAAACCCACCAATATATAAAAAATAACGGCAGAATAACGGTTTAACGGTTATATAACTGATATACACTTTTTAAACCGGTATTTTAGTCCTCACTGGGCTAAAGCCTGTGTACATATCAAATTTCATCCAAATTGGACAATATGTCAAGAATAACGGTTTTTAACGGTCAAATTTTGAAACACTATATAGAAGTGCCATTTGTGTGTGATAACCTTTCTATATACCAAATTTCATTAAAATCCACCTGTATATAAGAAATAACGGCAGAATAACGGTTTTTAACGGTTGTTTAATCCATTTTCAGCATTACATCACTTACATATGGACAGAGGCTCCGATTTGTCACAAGATCATCCAAACCGCTTATAAATTGGCCAAGTACTTTCTGAGATATTCCATAAAGAAGAAAAACCGTTACAGGCCGTTACAACCGTTAG
Source organism: Conus canariensis (assembly GCA_033310375.1). Taxonomy (NCBI): domain Eukaryota; kingdom Metazoa; phylum Mollusca; class Gastropoda; order Neogastropoda; family Conidae; genus Conus; species Conus canariensis. The sequence goes on along the minus strand of CM065729.1, from coordinate 30,982,614 downwards.
TAACGGCTATAACGGGGCAAACTAAAACATCAGGCATCATCCGTGACCCATAATGAACATACCTGCTAATTTTCATAAAGGTCGTCCAAGTACTTTCTGAGATATTCCATAAAGAAGAAAAACCGTTACAGGCCGTTACAGCCGTTAGTAACGGTTATAACGGTAAACTAAAACATCGGGCATTATTTGTGACCCATAATGAACATACCTACAAATTTTCAGAAAGATCGGCCAGTATTTTCTGAGATATTCCATAAAGAAGAAAAACCGTTACAGGCCGTTACAGCCGTTAGTAACGGCTATAACGAGGTAAACTAAAACATCGGGTATCATCCGTGACCCATAATGAACGTACCTGCTCATTTTTACAAAGATCGGCCAAGTACTTTCTGAGATAGTCCGTAAAGAAGAAAAACCGTTACAGGCCGTTACAGCCGTTAGTAACGGCTATAGCGGTAAACTAAATTATCGGGCATCATCCGTGGCCCATAATGAACATACCTACAAATTTTCAGAAAGATCGGCCCAGTAGTTTTGTCTGGAGCGAGTGGAACACATTTTGACCACGGACACACACACACACACACACACACACACACACACACACACACACACACACACACACACACACACACACACACACAGAGCATTTCTTCGTTCCCATTCTAAAGTACTCCCTGTTCTATAAGAACTGGGAGTACAAAAAAAGGAGTTTCCAGAACATAAAAGAAGACAAAATGATAGCCGGCAGAAAAAAAAGACAAAAAAGAGAAAAAGATAGGCAGAATCAAACGAGTGACAGAAAGACGAAGTTAGCAAAGACATCTGGAAGATGGCGATGGCGGAGGGGGGGGGGGGGGGGGGAGGCATGGAATGAAAGAACCCGGCATGCTTACCAGGGTCTTATGATAGGGAAGTGCGTGACGTAAGCAAAAACATCTCTGTCGTGATCACATGACTACCAGAGTCTTCAACATTGAGGATGTGGACAGGCAGATCTCTGTCGTGATCACCAATGACTACCAAAAGTCTTCAAACATTGAGTGAAGTGGACAGGCAGATCTCTGTCGTGATCACAATGACTACCAACGTCTATAAAACTTTGTGATGTGAGGATTGTGGACACCAGCAGATCACGTAGGGGAAATCACCAATGACTACCAGAAGTCTTCAAACGTTGAGTGAAGTGGACAGGAGATCTCTGCAGTGATCACCAATGACTACCAGAAGTCTTCAAACATTGAGTGAAGTGACAGGCAGATCTCTGCAGTGAACCAATGACTACCAGACGTCTTAAACATTGAGTGATGTGGACATGCAGATCTCTGCATTGATCACCAATGACTACCAGAAGTCTTCAAACGTTGAGTGATGTGGACAGGCAGATCTCTGCATGATCACCAATGACTACCAGAAGTCTTCAAACGTTGAGTGATGGGACAGGCAGATCTCTGCATTGATCACCAATGACTACCAGAAGTCTTCAAACATTGAGTGAATGGGACAGGCAGATCTCTGCAGTGATCACCAATGAATACCAGATGTCTTCAAACATTGAGTGAAGGGGACAGGCAGATCTCTGCAGTGATCACCAATGACTACCAGATGTCTTCAAACATTGAGTGAATGTGGACAGGCAGATCTCTGTCGTGATCACCAATGACTACCAGAAGTCTTCAAACATTGAGTGAAGTGGACAGGCAGATCTCTGTCGTGATCACCAATGACTACCAGATGTCTTCAAACATTGAGTGATGTGGCAGGCAGATCTCTGTCGTGATCACCAATGACTACAGATGTCTCTCAAACATTGAGTGATGTGGACAGGCAGATCTCTGTCGTGATCACCAATGACTACCAAACGTCTTCAAACATTGAGTGATGTGGACAGGCAGATCTCTGCAGTGATCACCAATGACTACCAGACGTCTTCAAACATTGAGTGATGTGGACAGGCAGATCTCTGCATTGATCACCAATGACTACCAGAAGTCTTCAAACATTGAGTGATGTGGACAGGCAGATCTCTGCGTGATCACCAATGACTACCAGAGTCTTCAAACTTGAGTGATGTGGACAGGCAGATCTCTGCGTGATCACCAATGACTACCAGACGTATTCAAACATTGAGTGATGTGGACAGGCAGATCTCTGTCGTGATCACCAATGACTACCAGATGTCTTCAAACATTGAGTGAAGTGGACAGGCAGATCTCTGCAGTGATCACCAATGACTACCAGAAGTCTTCAAACATTGAGTGAAGTGGACAGACAGATCTCTTAGTGATCAATGACTACCAGACGTCTTCAAACATTGAGTGATGTGGACAGGCAGATCTCTGTCGTGATCACCAATGACTACCAGAAGTCTTCAAACATTGAGTGAAGTGGACAGGCAGATCTCTGCAGTGATCACCAATGACTACCAAACGTCTTCAAACATTGAGTGATGTGGACAGGCAGATCTCTGCAGTGATCACCAATGACTACCAGACGTCATTCAAACATTGAGTGATGTGGACAGGCAGATCTCTGTCGTGATCACCAATGACTACCAGATGTCTTCAAACATTGAGTGAAGTGGACAGGCAGATCTCTGTAGTGATCACCAATGACTACCAGAAGTCTTCAAACATTGAGTGAAGTGGACAGACAGATCTCTGTAGTGATCAATGACTACCAGACGTCTTCAAACATTGAGTGAAGTGGACAGGCAGATCTCTGCAGTGATCACCAATGACTACCAGAAATCTTCAAACATTGAGTGAAGTGGATAGGCAGATCTCTGCAGTGATCACCAATGACTACCAGAAGTCTTCAAACATTGAGTGAAGTGGACAGGCAGATCTCTGCATTGATCACCAATGACTACCAGAAGTCTTCAAACATTGAGTGATGTGGACAGGCAGATCTCTGCAGTGATCACCAATGACTACCAGAAGTCTTCAAACATTGAGTGATGTGGACAGGCAGATCTCTGTAGTGATCACCAATGACTACCAGAAGTCTTCAAACATTAAGTGATGTGGACAGGCAATCACACTAAGGAAGTAAATAAGACATGGACGAATGAGATAGTAAACCATTTTTTTTTCTGATGTCCATGAGGAATGAATGCTCAGGGAGTAACAATGTAATGTTTGACTCTCTCTCTCTCTCTCTCTCTCTCTCTCTCTCTCTCTCTCTCTCTCTCTCTCCTCTCTCTCTCTCTCTGTTGCTATTGTTGTTGTTGATCATGCTCTTGTTCTTGATATTGTTCCTATTGTTACTGTTGCTGTTGTTGTTGTTGTTGCTGCTGCTGCTGCTGCTGCTGCTGCTGCTGCTGTGCTCTGCTGCTGCTGCTGTGCTGTGCTCTGCTGCATCATCTTCTCTTCATCATCATCATCATCATCATCACATCATCATCATCTTCTTTCATCATCATTCTTCTTCTTCTCTTCTTCTTCTACATCAGTATTTTGTGTTTCGTGTTCTCTTTGCTGCTGCTGCTGCTGCTGCTGCTGCTACTGCTACTGTATTATCACTACTACAACTACTACTACCACCACCAACCACCAACTACTACTATTTACTACTGCTACTATTGCTGCTGCTGCTGCTGCTGCTGCTGCTGCTGCTGCTGCTGCTGTAATTATGATCAGACTATCATCCACCTACTGTGTAGCACCAAAAAAGGATGGTGGGTGCACGGTCAACTTCAACACGGCAGACTCCGGATTCAGCATGTCCAAACTTCCGTTGACCGTGACCCTGGGTTCAGAGAAGTGGACAGTGGGGGCGTGGCCCAGATGCAAGCTGGCTAAGGGCTGCTCGCTGCCATCGCTGGCTGACAGGATCTGCAGGAGAAGGACCTCGCGGTACTGGTGGGCCAGGTGGCCTGGCCCGCAGGTGATGGTCAAGGTCTGCGTCAGGCCGGGGATGACCACCTGAGGGTCTGCTTGCAGGTTGAGCCCGGTACTCTGGGCTGGAGGGAGCAGAAGCAGAGTGGGCTTGTGAGTTAGTCTTGTTGGGGAAGGGGGAGGGGGAGGCTGGCTTCTGAGTTGGTTGGTTGGTTGGTTGGTTGGTTGGTTGGTTGGTTGGTTGGTTGATTGGTTGGTTAGCCTGTTTGTTAGCCCGTGGGATTATTGGCTGTTTAGTAATCTAGTTTGTTACTTACTGATGAAAGATGCCAGTATTCCCTCCACCAATAGCAGGACCCATAACTCTTTCACCTGTGTACTGTGGTCGTCATGGTTCAGCCGGTGTGGAGTAGTGTTTATGGACTTTGTCCCATCTCAGTGGAGACGCTCATTCACGCTGGCTCCGCCACTGAGCAGTGACGTGTTATCAGTATGAGGACTTAGAAGGTGGTGTCTTGCGCATGCTGGGTCAGAACACAGGGACCACCGAACACCACCGAAGTGAAAACCCAGCAGCAGTGCAGTGTCTCCTCTGGTGCGTTGCCTCGTGACGAATTGATATTCATTGCTTTCTGTGGACTGTGGTGCCGGTCAGGGCAGCGACTTGACGACGTGGTGTGGCCGTGTGAGTGGGAACGAGATGAGCGGTGTGGAAATGGCTTCTGGCTTCTTATTCCATACAAATTTGTAACAAGCGTGTTGACATGTTCGAAAAAATATGTGTGGTGGGTTTGGTAATAGTAACCAGAGGTGTGTCAACTTTGAGAGGATAAGAGATTTTAATACTGCTACCCTACCGAGGGGTGTTAACTGTCGTTTTACCCATATTTTGAATAAGTGTTTGACATCTGCAAGTCTTTCCGAGTAATTTATATCTACACATTCTTTCAGGTCGTTAGTAAACCACACTCCTAATACTCAGGAATTTAGATGGATTCCATTCCTTACCTAAATGTTCCATATAACGGATTTCAGAATTTTTCTCACTTCCCAGCCCAACGACATTAACTTTTCCTATATTCATATGAAGGCCTGACACAGAACCAAACCTATCAAGAATATCTATACTCCTATCTCCTGCAAGTAAGAATTCTGTGTCATCAGCGTACTGAGAAATCTTGTGTTCAACATTGTTCACTGAGATCCCATGGATATTGGAATTCTGTCTGACCATAATAGCCAATATTTCTACGCATAACACAAATATATAAGGAGATAGAGGGTCTCCTTGTCTGCAGCCTCTTTTAATTTCAAACCAATCCGAAACCTGACCATTTACAATTACACATGATTTCATATTTTTTTTTATAGAACGTACCTATCCATCTACATATATCATCTTGAAAACCAAATGCTTTCAGTACTTTAAACATAAAGTTCCAGTTTATCGAATCGATAGCCTTTTCAAAATCTGTATTCAAAGTGAAAACCCAGCAGCAGTGCAGTGTCTCCTCTGGTGCGTTGCCTCATGACGAATTGATATTCATTGCCTTCTGTGGACTGTGGTGCCGGTCAGGGCGGCGACTTGACGACGTGGTGTGGCTGTGTGAGTGTGACCCAGATGAGCGGTGTGGAAATGATGCCATTGAAGGGGCAATGGAAGATGAGAAAAAATTAATCCCATGCAGTGATGCCCGCACCCTTCCACAAAGTGAAACTGAAACGGCCAACACGTAAAAATTTGGGAAGATAAAACGTTGAAGCCATATAACACCCATGAATAAGTTGAACTATTTCTGTTTATTGCAAAACCTTGTTCAAGCAACATTGGCCAAATGACAAACGAAACAACACAGAATTATGTGGTTGTGAAACTGAAAAGAGTTCTCTGGGGGAAAAAAAAAAAAGAGTTCAGCGGAAAAAGAGTTCACTGGAAAAAGAGTTCACCGGAAAACGTTCATTGAGGGATGGGAGATGGAGGGAAATTTTTTGGAAGTTATGAAGAAAAGAGAGAGGATAGGAGGGAGGGGTAAGGGTGTGAAGGGTGGAAAGCAAAGAGTGAAAAGTGGAGGGATGGTGGTGAACTGAACATTATTTTGTACACGAAATTAGCTCAGTCAGGAACACGGACAGAATTCCGCAGATACACCTACTGATGTCTCTGTATGAGGTTGGAACATGCCAGGTCCCAGAATCTGGGGACGTTCTTTTTCTTTGTGAACAGACGATAACTCAGTGACAAATACAAATGGTAAAAACAAAACAAAACAAAACAAAAACTGTACTATACAAACACTTCCTGCCATCATATATCGTGTGATCGTATCTGGTAAACACAAACACCTGCAGCACTGGGTGGGGAATTCTGATGACTAACAATTAAAAAAACAACAAAACTCGTTGTTCTTTCTAGTTATTTGTATGTTGGTCAAATCTCTAAGTTGCGTTCATGAGGTGATTGACACCAGATTCAACAGTCTGGGCCCAGTTATCCCCCTTCAGCCTGTCAGCTGGAAGGTGGAGTTGACTGAAGCTGAAATGAAAGTTCAGCAATGATAGCCCCCACGTGATTAGTTGAAATGAAAGTTCAGCAATGATAGCCCCCACGTGATTAGTTGAAATGAAAGTTCAGCAATGATAGCCCCCACGTGATTAGTTGAAATGAACGTTCAGCAATGATAGCCCCCACGTGATTAGTTGAAATGAAAGTTCAGCAATGACAGCCCCCACGTAATTAGTTTCATACATCCCAACACTCCCTCCACTCTGTCCCCCCCCCCTCTCCTCCCCCAGCTCCCACCGCGTGTGTGCATTAAATTGTCTGTGGGTGTATAAGAATTGGGTGGTTTTCGATTTGATGAATCTCTCTCTCTCTCTCTCTCTCTCTCTCTCTCTCTCTCTCTCTCTCTCTCTCTGTGTGTGTGTGTGTGTGTGTGTGTGTGTGTGTGTGTGTGTGTGTGTGTGTGTGTGTGTGTGTGTGTCCGAAGGAGTATGAGCGAAGGTGTGTGTGTGTGTTGTGTGTGTGTGTGTGTGTGTGTGTGTGTGTGTGTGTGTGTGTGTGTGCGCTCGCGCGCGCGCGCGCGTGCGCGCGCGCGTGTATGCGTGCGCTCAAGCGCGCTTGTGTATGTATGTGTGTGTGTGTGTGTGTGTGTGTGTGTGTGTGTGTGTGTGTGAGTGTGTGTGCGCGCAAGTGTGCGTGTGCACGTGAATGTGTGCGTGTGTGTGTGTGTGCGTGTGTGTGTGTGTGTGTGTGTGTGTGTGTGTGTGTGTGTGTGAGAGAGAGAGAGAGAGAGAGAGAGAGAGAGAGAGAGAGAGA
>CM065729.1:30945459-30972959 GCA_033310375.1 Conus canariensis | reverse complement strand
TTTGCAGTCATGATTTCTTCTACTCGTATTATTCGTTGCTCAGTGCAACGACTGGCAAGAAAACAATGTGTGAGTATAGGTAATCTGATTTTTTGTTTTGTTTTGTTTTAGGAAGTAGTCGCATGAGCTTGATAGTTGACCTGTCCTTTTAACTTTAGCTTCCAACCTCAACCCCCCCCCCCCCCCCCCCCCCCCTCCTCCTTTCCCCCTAAATTGAGTGGCACTGTAACAACAACTGTTCACTTAAACCTAAAGCCCTTCGCCACATGGTGGCTCAGTACGTACATTACAAGTACAAATATAGTGCAGGGGAATTTCGTCCTATCTTCTCGTAAGAAGCTAAGGTATACAGAGGCCAACCGCGACATGCACAGATACCTGTAGACGAATCCGCCTTTCTAATTTTAGGGTCTCCGGTTTTTAATTTCGGGGTAGAAAAAGAGTAAAAAAAAATAAAAAAAAGGGGTGATAGTGACACTTAATGTATAGCACAAGGGCGACGTATGTGCAACTCTTACTGGCACAATGCTTTTCAGCCCCACAGTACCAGACTTGGAAACTAGTACAAGGCATCACTCATATTGTGCAGTGTCCTGGCGCACAAGATGTTGCACTCAACATGCAGAAAAATATAAGGGCAGTCAGCTTGCCACTGCCCCTACCAACTGTCTACTGCAGAAATTTTACTGGAGGAAGGCCACCCTGAACAGGAAGACTGTCAGGGATGGGTGGTTGCTGGTCTCGCTGAGGCTGACACTAAGGTAGATTACCTAAGCCTTGGGTGGAGCTGGTGGCCCTGTAAGTGTGTGTGTGTGTGTGTGTGTGTGTGTGTGTGTGTGTGTGTGTGCTGGTCTTGTATGCATGTGTGTGTGTGTGTGTGTGTGTGTGTGTGCGTGCGTGCGTGCGCTTACATGTATGTATGTATGTATGTATGTGTGTGTGTGTGTTGTGGTGTGGTAATGGAGCATTTCTGGGGATGAAATGACATTTTCCAATGCTGTTCCCAGGTGATAAGTTTGTCCAGGTTCTAACTTAACTGTTGACAAGGTGACAGGCATGAGACGCCTTTTTGAGATCATCTAGACTGTAAGCAACATGAATTAAATCAATCAATTACCTTATCCACAGACCTATTTTAGAGCTCCAGTCTCACTTCCCGAAAACCTTCCACAGAGAAGGATTTCCATTCATCGTACATGGAATTTTTTGTATACAGAAAGAAGGAAAAGGGATTAGGGGTGATGGGGTGAGTGAAAGGGGTCGGGGAGGGACTCAAAAATAGAATGTTGCCACTTACCCTGCAGTTATTCATTTCATTGCTTGTGCAGGTGATCAGTCCTTGGCTAGTCTTGCAGCCAAAATGTTTTAATTCAGCATTGCTTATTTTGTTTAAATCAAAATTCGAACCATGTTCCCAGGTTGCCAAATTGCGGACAGTGTCAGCAGCTGTGGTGTGTCATGGTGACGGGCTGCCAACTGCAAGTGCTGTAAATATGCGGCTATGTCCACCCAGCTGTGCAACAGCTTTCCAGGCTTCACGTCTTCATTTGTCAGCTCCTCTTTCTCTGGCATGCACGGACACACAGTAAAGTTTTTGTTTTCTTAGATTGCTGAGGGTGTGTATTTATGAGTGAGAGAGAGAGAGAGAGAGAGAGAGAGAGAGAGAGAGAGAGAGAAAATATGTGTCTGTCTGTCTGTCTACCAGTCCATTTGTCTATATGCAATGAATGGTTATTTGTGAAATCATCTCTTTTTTTAATCCAATTATTATTTACAGTTTAAAATAACAGTATATACTAAGAGTTTTAGACTATTAGGGGAAAAAACTACGAAAAGCATTAACTTAGATTTAGATTTAAGTTCTTTACAGGAAATGCATATGTATATACTGGATAAGTAAAGATAGAACCTAAAGCAAGTTGGTAAAAACAACAGCACACATGAGTATGTAGAAAAAGTTAGTAAAAGTTAGTAATGATACCCCATAATCAAGCAAGCAAAATGAAAAAAAAAAGAAACAAAAAACAAACAAACAAAAAACAGCGTATACTAAAAAACAACAGCAAGGACAACAGCAATGGCAAACAAAAAATTATTTCGTATTCATAGTACACACACTGTCACAAGGGTGTAAACAAATATTCTATAGCACCTGTAAAGATCCATGTATAACCCTTTGGAGGAAGTCATATTATTTCTCTGAACATCAGTCTCTCTTCCAGGGCACCAGTTTCAGTGTGAAAGGCATAATGTATTATCACACTTTCTCAGGATGTTTGAACTGGTATATTTAAAGAAAATGAAAAGGTAAAACAGACACTGTTTCTTTCAAGTAACACATGCATGGCTAATAAAAATAGGGTAGGTTGGCTAAATTTTGTTGCAAAGTGAGGCCACTGCAGGCGGAAATCTAAACAAATTTTAAATGTTAGTTATAGCGCACCGCCAAAGAAAATGTAGACAAACGAATCACAAGACAAAACACGACACGTTTCAACCTCTTAGGTCTTCTTCAGGCAAGATACAAAACACTTAGGACAACAGAAATGAATGAGCAATCACTATGAAGACAAGTGATTGCTTGTTCATTTTCATTGTCCTAAGTGTTTTGTATATTGCCTGAAGAAGACCTAAGAGGTCAAAACGCGTCATGGTTTGTCTTGTGATTCGTTTGTCTATGTTTTATTTAGCAGTGAGCTATTACTAACATTTAAAATAAATTTTGTTGGTTTGCATATTTGTGTGTTTGCTTTTGGTTTCCTTTATAAAGAAAGGTTACATTACTGCAAATGCAAATTGTATGCTTTCACTTTTCATTACCATTTGGATTCTAACGAGTGCTCCCTGCAAAAGGATCTGAAATAACTGGGTGTTTCTGATGTGTGATGTGTTCGTGTGCATGTTGTTGTTTTTTTCCAGCGGCAAAAAAAAAAATGTGTAAGGTCAGTGGCTAAATCTAGAGCTTGTTGGTTGGCTGGAAACAAATAATGTGTGAGTGTGCATGTGTGTGTGTGTGTGTGTGTGTGTGTGTGTGTGTGTGTGTGTGTGTGTGTGAGAGAGTGTGCATGTGTGTGTGCCTGTTATGCTGTAATGTCTGTCATTATGGTTCTTTGATGTCTTAAGGCATTTATTTATTTAGATGTCTCATGAATTATTTCTGAGTTCGATTTTCAAAGAAAATGTGAAATGTTGGGTGAAGGAAAACCTGAAAATATGAACCAGTCAGTCTGATCCATCCTACAAGATATATGCTGTGTAAGATATCGAAGGAAGACATTATTTGAAGAACAAGAAGCAGACATAATGAGTGCAACATAATGTAAAGAGCACAAACAGTTTGAATTTGCAGTTTCTTCCAATGAAATCTAAGGCTCCAGTGATTTACCTGGTTCTGAGTTTATGATAAATGAGTTATTCAGCTATGTAAAGAAAATGACAGGTTGCAAATATGTATCAATGGCATTAGAAAACATGTCAATGTTTAGACTGCATGAGGAGATAGTGTTCTCAGTCTTGGTAAACTCATTTTTGATGTTTCTTTTGTTGTTGTTTTAACCAAAAGGGATGAAGAAGACGGATCTTTGAAATGAAAATTCTATTTGTCATTACTGCAGGGTTTTTTTTCTTTTTTTTTTTTTTTTTTTTTTGTAAGTTCTTTTTTGTCTCGTTTTCCTTGGTGTCTCAACTCAGCTCACTCCTCCTCTCATACAGAGCCAAACAACAAAATTTTCCTGTTGCTGCTCAACCGCTGGTAGTACCATTAATCAAACTTCACAGGTCCACAAATGTGACATTGGCAAAAATCTTCTCCTTTGATGCATTAAATAGCTCAGGGATCTGAGTCCCCAATCACCCGTTTGGAGTTTGACAAGTTGAGCCCACACCATTGTGAATTTCTACACCTGTTTGTATCCTTGGTACCTGAGCTCTGTACCAAGCAGCAGACAGTGTATTGCCAAAATGATTAGTACTTGCTTACTTAGGCCCATAGCTCAAGGGTGAGCATAGGCCATCGACAACACTCTGCTATCGCACTCGGTTCTGGGCTGCTCGCTGAATGCCTGTCCAGTTGGTCCCCTGCCTCTTCATCTCTGCCTCAGTGTCTTGCCTCCAGCTGCTGTGAGGTCGGACTCTCTTCCTTTTCCCCTGCGGGTTCCATGTCAGGGCTTGGCATGTGGTGCTGGATGTTGGAAAATGATTAGTAGTCAAGTATAAACAGTTTCGTGGTGCACCTCTCAACAATGTGTACAAAGCAGGGAAGGCACCAGTAGCAGTTCAAAGAAAAAAAAAAGCTGGACTTCCCAAGTAGCAAGTATGGTACAACACAAAACAAAGATATCAGCCTATACTGTCATCCTATTCCCTTTTGGGGTGACTGAGTTGGGCCCCCAAGCTCATGAACTACTCAACCATTAACATCTCTTTATATCTACATATTTCTTCTTCCACACGTTGTTTTTGTCTTGAGATATTGCTCTGGTAGGGAATAATCTAGATGCAACCTGTTGCAGAAGTGTTCATACTGGGATCATTTCAGGTCATTCAGATGTCACTGTGCCAGTTTTTTTTTTTTTTTTAATAAATTATTTTTTGTCTTGTTCTGTTGACAGTCTTACAGAAGCTGAATATGAGAATCTGGTGTCAGAGACTCTGGATTCTTTGGCGGAGTGCTTGGAGGATTTGCCAGATTCGGTGTCTTGTCCTGACGACTTTGATATAATGTTGGGGGTATGTTTTCTTTGAATGATTTTGATTTAACATTGGGGGGGGGGGGGGGGGGGGTTCTTACTTAGGTGATTTTGATTTCATATTGGGGGTATGTTTTCTCTCATGAATTTGATGTATAACTGGGGGCATGTTTTCTCTTATGATGTTGCTATATGTACAGAGGATATGTTTTCTCAAATGATTGTTATATACTATTGGGGGTATGTTTTCTCTGAAGACTTTGATAGCATTGGAAGTATGTTTTCTCTAATAATTTTGATAAAAGATTGGGGGTATCTTTTCAATAATAATTTTGATAAAAGATTGGGGGTATCTTTTCTCTGATAATTTTGCTCTTACATTGGACTGTGTTTACCATGATGAGTTTGCTATACATTTTACATTTGGGTATGTTCTCTCTGATGATTTTAATATACCATAGGGGATATGTCCTCTGATTGGAATGTTTTTCTAACTGGCTGTTGTGGTGGTGGTACAGTGTATATGTGTGTGTGAGTATATGCATTTGTGTGTGTGTGTGTGTGTGTGTGTGTGTGTGTGTGTGTGTGTGTGTGTGTGTGTGTGTGTGTGTATCCTAAGCATTGTTGATTCATTCAAGCAGAGTGTACGCATGGATGTGTGTTCCATTCATCTGTATGCTTGGTTTGTATGCGCTGGCTTATGTGCTTTTTATGCATATACATAATACATGTGTGTGTGTGTTTGTGTGTAGGTGTATGTGTGTGTAAGTATGTGTGTCTATGAGTGAGAGTTGGTGTGAATGCATGTATGTGAGAGAGAAAGAGAGAGAGAGAGAGAGAATTGAGAGAGAGGAATTGAGGGGGAAAAGATGTCTGATAGATAACAGCAACATGTTTCCACAGTCTGCCGTGTCTGTTACTTCAAGCTTCACTGCATTGGTTCTGTGCAACATGTTTCCACAGTCTGCCGTGTCTGTTACTTCGAGCTTCACTGCATTGGTTCTGTGCAACATGTTTCCACAGTCTGCCGTGTCTGTTACTTCAAGCTTCACTGCATTGGTTCTGTGCAACATGTTTCCACAGTCTGCCGTGTCTGTTACTTCGAGCTTCACTGCGTTGGTTCTGTGCAACATGTTTCCACAGTCTGCCGTGTCTGTTACTTTGAGCTTCACTGCATTGGTTCTGTGCGACATCTCCCTGCTGATGCCACAAAACCCCTTGTTTCTGCCTTCATTCTATCTAGACTTGATTACTGTAATTCTCTTCTAGCTGGCTGTCCCCAGAATCTTCTTAGTTGTCTCCAGAAAGTACAAAACAATGCTGCTCGTTTGATTCTCAGACAACCCAGATCTTCTCATGTCACTCCCTTCTTTCTCTCCACTGGCTGCTGGTCGAAAAATGAACAGACTACAAACTGCCCTTACTCTGCTTTAAATCTTTGAATGGCTTAGCTCCTTATTACTTTTCTGACCTCCTTCATCTCTATGTTCCTTCTAGCTAGTTGCATTCTTCTTATGACAACACTGTGCTCAAAATCCCTCGATTTTGAATTAAAACCTATGGCGATCATTCTTTGTCTTGTCAGGGTCCGGTTTCTAGGAACAAACTCCCAATATCTTTTGAGTAGTTCAAACTCTCAGTCTTCCTTCAAGGCATCTCTTAAAACAATCCTCTTCGCCTATCAATAGCAGTTCTCTGTTCCCCATCCCTTGCCCATCAAATTGATTCTGTGACTAATGTGTGTGTGTGTGTGTGTGTGTGTATGTGTGCGTGTGTGCATGTGTGTGTGTGTGTGCGTATGCTGTTGTGTCTGTTGTTGTGGGATCATGTGTTGTGTGTGTGTGTGTGTGTGTGTGTGTGTGTGTGCACGCGTGGGTGTGTGTCAGTATGCACCCTTGTTTGTAGATCATATGCATGGTACTTATTGCAATATTCATCTTCTTACTGGTTTCATTTATGTTTTCTTTAACCTTTTATGTATTTGTAAGTGCTTAGGGCTTATTATGTAAGATATAGTGCCATAAATAATCATTATTATTATCATTTATTCTAATAATCTGGTCTTTTCCTTTAATACTGGTATATTACATATATGTACTAAAACATATACCCAAGTTATATACACTCTGTGTTCATCACACGCACACACACACACACACACACACACACACACACACACACGCACACACACACACTTGCCAAACTTGCATAATTTTGTGAAGAGACCAAATGAAGCTACCACTGTTACTCCTGCTGCTGCTGTTATTACCACTAGTACTACCGCTACGACTACCACTACCACAACTACTACTACCACCATCACTACTTTACAGACTCAGAAGTACACAGGTTTATCCCAAGCCCACACCTTACAATCGTAATGATCTGGATGGTGTGTTGTGTCCAGGATGGTGTGTTGACGTTAAACCTGGGTGGGTCTCTTGGTACCTACGTCATCAACAAACAGACTCCCAACAAGCAGATATGGCTCTCCTCACCCACCAGGTGAGCTGGCTATTCTACCTATACCTTGTGCTTGTCATGTATGTGTCCCCAGGTGCCACAGTATGTGCCAACATCACAGACATCCAGTTAACTCTTTTATACCTACAACCCGGTTTTCTCGTTTGCAGAAAATGTACCTTTCCTTCCTGCAGCCTGGAAAACTGGGCAGCACAAAATCCCTCCTTTCCTTCCTGCAACCCGGAAAATCAGTTCTCCTGATAAGCGCTTTGAACTTCACGCGAATCACGTCATCGGTACACGTCATGGCCGGGTCGCTTGCAGGGCAGTGTTTATGAATGGAATGGATGCCAGACGGCCCCTACAGTGTGGGAAAGTGGTCGCCGCTTTATTCTGGACGGTTTGCTACTGCATACGTGGCAGTTCTCACTTTGCACTTCTTCCCTTTTTCTCTAAATCCAGGAATGAAGGGAATACTCGTATTATAAGAATCTAGGAACAAGGGGAAGTAATGGTTCATAGAAAAGTAGGAATGAAAGAGTTAAGGAAAATGCAGATCGTCTTAACCAGGGTTACTTCTCATGTTCAGGAAAAACTATTTGTTTACATTGCGAAACTTTTACAGCTGATGAAAATTGTAATCTCTGTGTCATTAAATCGTAGATCATGTTTGCTGATTATTGAAACAATTCCAGATCAGCAAGCCCAATATATGAATGTTTTCTACTGTTATATGCAGCATAGCTTTCAAATTCTAGTCTGTGAAGCCATTTAGTAATTGTCGATTTTCTAGAAAGTACCATGAATGTTGTAAACCTCAACATGCAGATCTAGTTGCAAAATGAGGCAACTGCAGGCAAAAATTTAAACAAATTTGAAAAAAAAAATTATGAATCTCCGCCAAAAGACATAGACAAACGAATCACAAGACAAAACATGATGTGTTTTGATCTCATAGATCTTCTTCAGCAAAGATAAATAACACTCAGGACAATGAACATGAATGAGCAATCACTTATCTTCACCCAGTTGGGTGCAAGATGGAAGAGAGAAAGAAAATTGTCTTGGCGTTTGAAGTTAAAGTGAAAAGGTACGATGTGCTCACAATGACATTTCAGATAGATGACACTTGGTCAAGGGAGAGAACTGAGAAGCTCAACCTTGTAGAAAAAGAACAAGATCGGAAAATCAATAACCCGAGAGAAGAAAACAAACTTGCAAGCAAACAAACACAAACATGAAAGTCAATGCTTACAGGTAAAAACAAAAAACAAAACCAACCCCCCCCCCTTCCAAAACAACAACAACAACAACAACAAAAGAAAAAACAACAAACAAATGGATATATAAAAATAGAAGAAACAATGACAGAATGAACACCTTTCTTTCAACACAGACAAGAGACTGGGAGCAAATAGTATGGGGTTAGATAAATGCCTGTCCTAGACCCATTTTACCCATCATTTCTTTTATTCTGTCCTGTTGGTGCGATTGACAGGGCTCTTCATGATGCAAACTTTGCATCATAACATACAAAATACCTTTAAAAAAAACATAATTCAAGCATCAGTTCATCTTTTAAAATTGAAAAGTATCAGTCTCTTAACCCTTTAAAATTCTGCTGTGCCTGTATCAACAGCAGATTAAAGTTTGCTGCATGAGCTGACAAATTAGTTGCATTTTTTTACTGTGTTGGAGCAGAGTGGAAAGAAACGCTGTGTACTTCTGGACACAATCAAATGCAGAGAGTACTGCACGCAATACATCTCATGCAAGGCAAGCTGAAAATTGGTTGCATGAGCCCATTGATGTGCCAGACTTACAAAGTAAAATGGCGATGCTGGAAATGTGGCCGAAACATAAGTGAAATTATTCAGATGCTCAATGCTGACATGTCAAGAGTTCTATTTTGGGAGTCAGGTGACTTGCTGAAAGACACTAGCCATTGGGAGCCCTAACCGGGATATGCCAGAATTTGTAATCTCCTCCGCATTTAATCCAATTGAAGATGTTACTATTCTGGAACAATCATTCACAAGCACATCACTGAGCACATCATAAGCATTTGCTTGTTGTTGCTTCAGTTCAGTAATTTGTTTATGTGTACATCTGTTCAATAAAGAAATACTTAAAGAAAAAATCATTCACAAAGTTGCCAACTGTTTTTTTTTTCTTTTTCTCTCTGCAGGTTAACAATTAATCTGAAATTTTCTTTTTCTTAAAAAAAATCGGTGAGAAAAAAAAATGATTTTACATCCCTGAGGATGCCCAAGCAAAGGTAGTAAGCCCAGCACTGACTGCAAATCTATTGACGGTTTTCATTTTGTTGGTTTGGTCTGGCTTGGTTTTGTGTGCATGTGTGTATAAGAAAAACAACTGAATGAGACAGATATAGCTGTGGAAAGCTTAAGCAAATTCTCAGGAGCTTGAAGGTTTTTCAAAATTTGATTGAAAGCCATTGGAGGGATTTGGATACTCTATGGTTCACTCACGAGTGAGTCTGCATCATCAGTCTATCTGTGATTCTATGGCCGTCTTTATCATTGTGGTTTTTCAGACTTCGCTGTTTTTTTTATTTTTTAATTTGACAGCAAATGAATGACATACCTTTGTGTTACTGGCAGT
The DNA here is from genome assembly GCA_033310375.1 of Conus canariensis. Lineage (NCBI taxonomy): Eukaryota > Metazoa > Mollusca > Gastropoda > Neogastropoda > Conidae > Conus > Conus canariensis. The sequence goes on along the minus strand of CM065729.1, from coordinate 30,963,183 downwards.
GGCCCAAAGCGTTACGATTACCGAGACAAGCACTGGGTGTACTCGCGGGATGGGGAAGGACTGCACACACTGTTGGAGAGGGAGCTGTCGGACGCTCTGCAGTCGCCTGTCAGTCTGTCCAGGTGTGCCTTCTACAGCTGATACCTGTCCTAAAACTATGTACATATATTGGCTGTGTGGATTTTTTTTTCCCCATTGTGAATGGCGGGTCAAAGAAGTGTTAAAATGTCCCTGTTATGAATGAGAGATCAGAGAAGAAATGTTGGTTGTGTAGAAATGAAGTGAAGGTATGAATAAACAGATGACAGGTTGGTGTGAAAGACAGTTTTCCAATTTGTTTGTGTCTGACTGTGAATGGTAAAAGTGACCATGGTGACAATAAAATCTTCTTGAGATATTTCAGTGTTCTTACCTTCTGTTATGCTCTAACTTGTACAGCAACACCTCCTGATTTAAGAAAATCCTTTGAATAAAGTATCTCTCCTTTTAACTCTGGATGGCTGAACTCTTTACTGAATGCAGGTCAGTATGATAAAACAGGAAGGGTTCTGAAATCATGGAAATATAGTACACACACACACGCACACACACACACACACACTTATGCATACACACACGTACATACACATACACACACACACACGCATGCACACACTTATCTTACTTGCTCAAATTGGCCAGCATACAAAGCTTCATCACGCATTAGAACTAGATGGAATGAAGAAACAAGACATTGTTATGGTTGAATGAATGTTTATTGTCGATCTAATGCAGCTGATTCAGTGACTATGAAAACATATCTCAGTTGGTAGAGCGCCGGACTCGTAATCTTGGTGATCCTGGGGTTGTGGGTTCGAACCTCCGCTGGGGGCGTTTCGGTACAGGGGGATTTTTCCCTCGGAGTTAACATTGGTTCTGACTCCATTTCCCATACAGTCCTTCGAATGAGACTATAAACCGAGGTTCCGTGTGTGAACGCACGCATAACATCTTGCATACACGTAAAATCCCATCACCAACTTTCGGAAGAGTAGGCCAGTTTGGCCGTTGGTATGGATGACACGTTACATATAGCATGCACCCTGCGTGAGAAATGGAAAGAATGAAGGAAGTAAGGAAAATGAGTGATCGATATTGAACGATACTGACTGGATGACACGGGAAACGACTGAATGAAGCGCCAGCTGGCAGCTCTTCAGTCGGCACTACCCAGGTAGGCAGCCCGTTGTGTAAATGAGTGTTGATTGTAAAGCGCTTAGAGCTTGGTCTCTAGCCGAGAATAGGCGCTATATAAGTATTCATTATTATTATTATTATTATAGAAGCGGTTGAATTATTGTTGGTTTTTCTTTTTTTTTTTTAGGCAAAACTACACAAAAATTACAGAACTCTGTAGTATGTCAGATCAGAATTACACCATTAAAAACACATGGAATGTAGAATGACATATATGTTGAATTGCCTGAAAGCAGTCTTCAAGAAACAAAACAAGTCACTGTACATAGAAACCTTTCTTTTACAAATTTGGAACTTTTGAAGGAGGGAGTGTACCGTGAGATAAATCCAGCACAAAGACAAGAATGCCCCAGGGGAAAAAAAAAGGTCTTTAGAGGGAAGGAACCTTTGGGAATTGATCCAGGAGTCATTGTTCAGATGGTCAATATTGGAAAGTTTTAATCTGTGATAAACTGGGATTGAAAATCTCTCCCCAAATATTTTGTTTGGCTAATGGCACTTCAAGAACAACCGAATATGTATATAAATATATATATATATATATTGTGTGTGTGTGTGTGTGTGTGTGTGTGTGTGTGTGTGTGTGTGTGTGTGTCACTGGCTGAATACAAGGCGCTGGCTCAAGAATGTCACTGTGTTAAATTTTAAAGAAAATAAACAAACAAAAACTCAACAACATTCTTATAATTAATAAAATCTTTCCTTTTTTTCTAATAAAAAGTTAACATAAAAATGTTTCTAAAAAAACTGTTCAAAAACTTTTCAGTGCAACAAAAAGTACTTTTTTTCTGATCAGTAGATCTACATAAAAGTTTTTAAAAAATTGTTCTAAAACTTCTCAATGCAACAAAAAGTACATACAAAAGCCACACTGCCAAACAGCACTGCAAATGGGCTTGCAGCTTGTCCCCACACCCGTGGTTTAGTTCTCAGGACTTGGTAGCCAGAAGACACCCTGTGCTAAGCTTCAAACAGGTTGTGAAGTCAGCATGATTGAAGAACATACCCCTCCAGAGGGTGTCACCACAACCATCCATCTGAAGTCCCCATGAGCTTGCTGCTATCAGCAACCTGAACATGAATTCATCAAGGCATAGGCATTGAGAGAGAATCGAAGGGCCAGAGAACTTAAAACTTTTCAGTTGTGCTGATCGATGAGAATGAAGATGATGCTGTGGAGGTCCAGTCTGGTCCGAGACTGCATGACAGGGTTGCACCCTATGCTTACTTTCATATAATACATCCTAGTGTGAACCAGACCGTACCTGAGAGGTACAGACATGTGCAGAGTTGGTCAGGAAATTTGAGCAACACTCTCAGAGATACAGTCATTAAGTGGGTAAAACCCAACTGAGTGGTTCCAGTCTTCCCAATTAAGTCCACAGCAAACTCGGCTCTTGGCAGGAGCCAGTCATGGGACGAAAAATTCCCACAAATACAAATGGCTTGGATGGGAGTCTTACCCATAACCAACCAGTGGGGAATCTGCAATGCAAACCACTGTGTCACATCAGCTGCTTGTACGGGCCTTTTTTGTGTATTAATACACAATGTGCATGCATTTTAAATTACTTCACATCACTTTGAACATGCAAGAGGAAGTATTCAGGTTAAAAACATAGGACTAGTGCTGGCACTTATGGCTGGCTGTAGAGATGTAGAAAATGAATTTCTTGCTGGAAAGCAGCTGCTGTAGCACAGTGATTAGCACCGCGAATTCCCATCTGGGAGGTCATGGGTTCGATTCCCGTCAGAGCCATTTATGTATGGGATTTTTCTGCCCAGACCACCATTCATGCTGGTTTTGCCATTAACCAGTTGATTTTGTTATTATCAGGCTGAGTCGGTGTTGTTCTGTGCATACTGGATCAGAACACGCATCGCTGAACAGCCATGAAGTGACTCAAAGGGCAGTGTCTCCTCTGGTGGGTTGCCTCTTGAAGACTTGACATTGCTTCTCCCAGTGGATTGCCAGTGCCGTGGCTGCTGCAGGATAAGCCATGGTGTGACTGTGGATGGGGAGCTGGAAGGAGTGGCAACGCCAGTGAAACAGCACAGGAGATGAAAGAGCACACAAAAGAATTTTTTTTAATAGAAAAAAGAAAGAGCACAATAGAGATGTGGATCTAGGTGATTTGGCAATCTTACCATACAGCCTGAAAAAAAGAAGATAATTCCACAGATCTCATGCTTCATCAAAAGGCATACACACAAAGTTTTCAACTGTTATTCTGTGTATTCATGGACAAGTCAGCATAATGGATACACCTAGTAAGCAGTAAAATGCAAAGATACTGTATACATAAATATATGATCATAAAACATACTAAAAATTTTGCAGACATAAAAAAAAAAAAAATTGCTTCAGTCACCTTAAAACATCTACTGACTATGTATTCTGGGAGGAGGGGGGGGGGGGGGGGGTGTTGGTGGAAATCATGAACCTTGTCATTATTCTTTCATTGACCCCCCCAAAAAAAAATCAAGCACATTTTCCACGCTAGCATCATATTTAATGTAGATTTTTCGCTGGGGAACAAAGTGAAAGTGGTGGTGATTAAGACGCACGCGCGCACACACACACACACACACACACACACACACACGCACGCACGCACGCATGCACGCACGCACGCACACACTCGACAGCCATCAGAAAAGCAGACTATGATGATAAATCAATTTCAGTTTTATTACTGCCCAACCGACTACAAAGGAATCTCTTTAAGTCAGGCATCACAAAAGAAAAGAATGTCCTGTCACAGAGAAAAAAAACGAAACGAACAACAAACACTATGTACTAAACATAATCATCGAACGAACAACAAACACTATGTACTAAACATAATCATCGACACATCATCATCATCATTCCTAGTTGATCTCTAATCATCTCACAAACTGGTACACTTCATGACCCAAAGACAGACAGAAACCCAGCACACTTTGCAGATCTACTCGTGATAAAATAATTCAGAGATATATACAAAAACACATCCCAACATGCTTCTGCATCATAGCAGTCACAGCAAGAGCAAACACCTCCAAGAAAGATACATGATTCTGCATTCGGTCTCGAGAAGAAGGCAAAGACACAGAGAATGATGGAGCTCTGACCTGAAGCATAAGACGGAAGAGGAGGTTAAAGTGTTACCTGAGCTTAACCACAGTCAATCAGCTAGCGCAGAGTAGGGGATGGAGAGGGGAAGTGAAGGGGAGCCAGAATGAGGGAGAGGAAAAGACAGAGACAGAGATGGGTCCGCTGGCTGATAAAGGAATGAAGGACCTTGTGGAAAGGGGGAAGAGGGAGGCAGGGATGGGGCTGGGGGCTCAGGGTCAGAGCCCTGGAACTGAAGGAAAAGGGATAAATGGTGCCAGACTCACCACTTAGAGCTAGGTCAAGCAAATTCTGACCACTGCCGAAGCCTGGGATCAACACCGGCCCCCAAATTTTGATGCAAGATATTGAACAAACGATCAAAAAAAAAAAAAAAGCCATTGATGAATAAAATATTGTATTGGTTCCATCTTTCTAGTCAACTGTACTCAAATAGAGTTGGAGCACAGAATACAGTCCTGCAAGTGAGAAAAAAAAGTGTTGATTCATAATGTGCCACACTGGGGTGTTATTTTAAAAAGTGTTGATTCATAACATGCCACACTGGGGTGTTATTTTAAAAAGTGTTGATTCATAACGTGCCACACTGGGGTGTTATTTTTTTTTAAGGCATTGATAAACAGTGTCCTGAAACAATCCATTTTAAATCATCATCATACAATGAGATGAAAAAAAAAACAAAAAATGTATTGACGGGTGTTGCAATACATAAAAAAGTGAACATCAACAAAAAGTAAGGAAACACTGATGTAACAAGTTATCAATGTGCAATGTCTTACAAAATTATTGATGTATAATGTGACATTTGTAAATGAAACCAAGGCAAAACATGCATCATGTGTTACTTTAATTACAAGAATATGAAGGCAATCGACCAACTGATCATGTGGGGCTTTTTTTTCGTATTCATACACGATATCTACTGGTAAAATTCACAATCCCCATCATCTCAAATCAGAGGAACAACCTGCATGAACTGGAAGTCTCCCCTCTCCCCAACCCTCCACATGAATGTTAAAGTTACTTTTTTTTTCAGTATGAGTTCTGAAAAACACTACCTAATATATGAAAATGCCTTGGCAAAAAAAACATAACAATACAATAAGAATGGTTAAAGACAAAAGACAGTACCAGAAATGCTGCAGAAATACTTTGTAACCATGGAAATAAACTTGAAGAATGGTTAAAGACAAAAGACAGTACCAGAAATACTGCAGAAATACTTTGTAACCATGGAAATAAACTTGAAGAATGGTTAAAGACAAAAGACAGTACAAGAAATGCTGCAGAAATACTTTGTTACCATGTAAATAAACTTGAAGAATGGTTAAAGACAAAAGACAGTACCAGAAATGCTGCAGAAATACTTTGTAACCATGGAAACAAACTTGAAGAACAAGAGGCGCAGTTGTGAACAACACAGCAAGTACACATTCTTCCTATTTTCTTGCTTTCATTCTCTTCTCTCTCTTTTTTTTTTTACCTTTCATTTTCCAACAGATTTTCCTGCTCTGATGCAACATACACAGAATACCACATACTTATCCCCAGACTGACAACAATAACTGCATAGTCCCTGTGCCAGTGTGAATGACAAAAAAAAAAAAAAAACCCTAGAGCGGGTACCACTGCATCCATCGAACAACAGTCCTCATGAAACTGCCAAAGTCAAGGACTCTAACATGAACTCACCTAGGACATAGCTGTAGAAAGGAAATCATCTGCATTGCGCGTTCAGTCACACTACTAGTTACCAATTAACAACAAAAATTACAAGATAAGATAATGTTGCTTATAGCCCAGCCGACCGCAAAGGGCCACATCAGGGCTGTCACCACGTTAAAATCAACTCACAAGTCAGTCATTCACACAATTCTTTAAAATACATCGAAAAACCATCCGAAAGTTTGTCAAAAAATCTTTCCACTATAAAATCTCAGATCCGATGAAGAATGTTAATCTCTTTCAAGAACTCAAAGATGGCATCAGGTGGGACATCTCTGAACAAGGTTTTCATGGAATCTGCCGTAAAATGTTTGTGTCTCACATCGTGCAAGTCCCAACACTCTAAAAGAATATGTTTCATTGTGAGTGGTACATGACATGGAATGCACCACGGAGCTTCTTCACTCTTTAAAAGGTATGAATGGGTAAAATACGAATGGCCGGTGTGCAGCCGGCACAGAACTGTTTCTTCTTTACGACCACCAGATGTAGATGAGAGGAACTCCTTAAGGTTTGGACGGATCTGAAAGAGTTTGTTATCCTCTGTGTATTCCAATCCTCTTGCCAGAGGTCTCTAACATAATTGTTAATTTGGGGTTTCAGATCTGAGCAGCGGATATATATGTTGGACAATTTCTCTCTTGTGGCATTCTTGGCTAAACGATCAACCATTTCGTTCCCTCCGATGCCAACATGACCAGGAATCCAAGCCAGAGTAATGTTGTAACCATCCGCTTTCAACTTGGTCAAAAGTTCAAAAAAGTGTAAAAGTTCTGGGTGCTGAAGGTTGCGGCCAGCTATGGCCTCCAACGCTGACAGTGAATCTGACAGAACCAGAAAGTCCCTCTTCTTAGATTGTGAGATTACCTTCAATGCCAGAACCAGAGCAGTAAGTTCAGCAGAATAGACAGAAGCATCTGGAGGTATTTCAAACACTGTGACAAGAGAAAAAAAAATTGAAAAGACCGTCCAAACAAAGACAGCAGAATGAAGCTACAAAGGAAGAAAAACAGTGATTTGTATGAGTCAAAAACATTGAAGGGGAAAAGAGGAAATTACTAACTCAAAATTAAGAAAAAAAAATCATGGACATTCTTTGCACTGACAGACAACCCCCCCCCCCCCCCCCCCCTCACCCCCTCCTCCATTCTCCTGGTGTGGACACGGGTGGGGGTGTGAAAGGTGTAAGAGATGGAGGGCTATAAGGTGAGAGGGACTCAGTGTTGTTACTGGGAGGAGTTACTGATCACTGGTATGACACTGAGGCTTCTACAGGAGGAGTAAATACTGCCGTGGAAACAGTGAGAGAACCATTAGCGTTATTCCAAAGTAACGAACTCCAACCATACCACCCACAGAACCCTCCAACACCAGGAGGCTAAGGTAATGCATGTTATGCTAGGGCAAATCTCAGAGTATATCAACGGAACAGGACCGTGGAGTATATCAACTGCACAGGACTGACACTGGTTTATTATCATATCTTAACACAGACATGCTGCACCCGCTTTGAAAGGCATCAGTCGAAAAACTGAAACAAACAAATCATGCTCCCTGTTTTGAGAGATATTGATATGTAAACAATAAAAAAAAACACACTGAAAATGAAAAAAGGCTGTAGCAGCTACAAAAACAGAGAAACAAAAACAGTCAATCATATTCTAACCCCCTTCATTAAACAATTCTGCATTGTGTTGACAAAGTTAAAACCCACAGGATACATTTGGAAAGACAATGTTAGTCAAACAGATTTTTTTCAACATCAGACCAAAGTTAAGCACTGAAAAAAGAACTGTTGATGTGTCCCACACCAAGTAAAGGAACAGAACCAGCATTCCTTTGAGTTAAGGCGTCACAGCGTTAAGATGAGTCCAACTCAGTGGGATAAAAAGAAGAGGTGTGTTAGTTTCTATTCTGCTGCTGTTCTTCGCTGGTCCCCTTGGTGACAGTGCAGCTAATGCAAGGCCCACCTGCAATCAGTGGCAATGGCATTAGGTATTTACACAGTGACTAATTTTGGAAAAGAAACATTTTCAAAAAACTTAGCTACTACTACTACTGCTGCTACACACACACACACAACACACACACACACACACACACACACACACACACACACACACACACACACACACACGCCCATTACTATACACTGAATTACATTGCTCTGAGCATGTCGAAGACATCATTTTTAAGTGTTCCCCCTTCTCTTCCCTGCCCCATGCCACCACTTACTTTATCCCTCAATTAAAACAGATTTCAGGGATGGCTTCTGGGTCTTTTTGAAAGGATTTCATTACAGAAGAACAAAAAATCTTGCCTGTATCCTGGTACACACACACACACACACACACACACACACACGGACACACACACGGACACACAGACACACACAGACATACACACACACACACGGACACACACACGGACAACACACACACACAGACACACACACACACACACACACACACCACCACACAACCACCACACACACCACACACACACACACCACCACACCACACACACACACACTCACACACCACGGACACCACACACACTCACACACACACACACACACACACACACACACACACCACACCTTTTGTCTGTGATTTGTCTCAGTTCTTACCCTCCTACCTTCCACTTACTTTCCCTCATTCTCTCTGTCCCCTGCCACCCCTTTCCCGCTCTCTGTTTTTCAACTGTCCTCACCCCACTTCCCCTTCCTCTTTCATACACTGTCATTCTCATACAGATAGCTACCAGCTAAGTGTTGTATCGTGCATTTTTTGGTCCTTTTACTGTGACGTCTGAAAAGCACAACCTTGTTGAAAGTGTGCTTGTCTCTTTTGTGTTTCATACAAATCTGTATTACTTTACACCTTGTTTTGGGAGTTCCTTTGTGTTTTGCCTTGTCTTCAGGTGCAACAGTCTGTTTCATTTCTTTTTTTTTTTTTCACCCGCAGAACAGTTTTTGGTTTCCAACCAGCCCTTCCAAAAATTGACCCCCTAAACCCTAGATTACTTTTTTTTTTTTCTTTTTTTACTGAAATATTGAAATTCTTGATTTTTTTTCCCCCACCAAATCTGAAATGATCTTTCTAAAAAAAAAACCCAGGAACTTTTCTGAACATGGTTGAGGGATAGCAGCTGTGATGTAGACACACACCAAGGAAACCACTCATGCACGTCCACAGAGAACAAAGAAAAACTATCTACTTGCATGACAGTGCACATGCAGCCGACTAGGAAGAGGTGGGTGGCGGCTGGAAAGGGTTGTAGCCTTCCTTCCTAGCCAGCCTCAGCGGCTCAAAGAGGTCCTCCAGAGGCAGAAATCGGTCCCAGTCCACCCACTGCCACCCTGGACCCCCCCCCCCCCCCCCCCCCCCAAAAAAAAAAAACAAACAAACAAAAAACTTACATTATAATGAATGAATGAACGAATGAACTCAAAACTGCCACATTCTTTCCTCACACTATCCTGCTGCATGAAGAGCAAAGAATGTCTGAAACTGAGAGCTTCTACAAGAAATTAAAGGTAAAAGAAAAAAGATCAAACAAGAAGACAGTTGCACATATCCCCCCCCCTCCCCCCCCCCCTCCTTTCCCACCCTTTCTTCTCACTAAGCTTAACTCCCTCATCCACCAGACCACTATCCGTTCCCTTTCCCCTACGTTTGTGTCTGGAAGGATCAAGTATATCAGCCGGAAATTATCAAGTAACCAGCTTACATTCTTTACAAGAGACCTTTCACATTTTAGTTATGGCAAAAAAAAAAAAAAAAATCATGATTTTTTTGGTGCATCAATAATGCATCATCACAGAGAAATGACATATGGGGGGAGGAAAAAGTATGTCAGTGGGGTGGGGTGGGGGATGTGGCAAGCATGTGGAAAACATGAAATCATTACTTTTCGTGATTGTGTGAAAGCTAAGAGAGAGAGTGTGTGTGTGTATGTGTGTGTGTGTGTGTGTGTGTGTGTGTGTGTGTGTGTGTGTGTGTGTGTGTGTGAGTGTGTGTGTGTGTGTGTGTGTGTGTGTTTTGTGTGTGTGTGGTGTCTGTGTGTGTGTGTGTGCGCACGCATGTGTGCATGCATCTGTGTGTGTATGTGTTTGTGTGTGTGCAGGCTCTTGCTGTTTCAGCTATGTTTCATGACGAATGTATTTTATCATTAAATTTTGAAACACAAGTTCTTTTAATTTTCCGTAAATTCAAAAGATCTAGCACTTGACAAACATTCTTTTTCATCATCATCATTATGTCAAACATAATATTAAATGTTTATTTCACTTTTGGCACCTCATAGTGCTGTTCTCTCAAACCATCTCTATAAATTTGTCATTCATAAAATTTATTAGTCAAAGAGAAATCTGTGTCTGTGCAGTGTATAATCAATAATAATGACAATCATAATATACATACAATTATAACTTTTTCGCAGTTGACTAGTCTATGCCAGCATCATTATGAACGCAAACAGCTTATCTGTGTCAGCTTCAGCGTGTGTGTGTGTGTGTGTGTGTGTGTGTGTGTGTGTGTGTGTGTGTGTGTGTGTGTGTGTGTGTGTCAATGTGTATGTGTCTGTGTGTCTGTGTGTGTGAATGCATGTGTGTGTATGTGTCTGTATACACAGGTGTGTGTGTCTGTGTGTTCATGTCTGTGTCAGTGTAGGTGGCGATACAAAAATTCTTTGCAACGTTCTTTCAGCTAACTTAGACTATCATGGTTTTCAGTTCCTGGCATCGACTCTCTGGAGAATCTGAATGGAACATGTAGTGTTTTCATTCTTGGTCAGCTGCTTAAAGAGTATTTCCATGGAAACATGCCAGAAACAAGTTTACCATTTTCTTTTCTTTTCTTGGAACAGAAAAAGCAATGACCAGCCTTGTAAAAGTCAAACTAGTGGACTCAGCAAGTCAGATTCCAGTATTCCTGTTGCAGAAAAGTAATGGGGATGAGAGCTATGATAACTGATTTTGCTGATGCCAAGGCTTTTTCTCAAAACTTGCGAGATGTACATGGTAAGAAACTGCTGGAAAAATTTGTGGCACAATAACTGCTAACAATATGTAAAAAAAAAATGTTTTGCCTGAAAATTTGTCTCCTCACCTTCACATTTTTCAGGCTCTAAGTTGCAGGGTTCAGCCATGTGCTGAGTATCCACCCATCCCTGAACAAACAGAGTGATATAGTGGTAGTCCTCCTCTGGGACGATGGCATTTACCACCGTGGAGTACCGAACCCCTTTCAGTCGCAGTCCTGTCTCTTCGAAGACTTCTCTTGCCCCACAGCCTTCCCAGGTCTCCCTGCCTCACAATGAAACACAAAGTAAAGGGAAAAAGTAATTTGTGCATTCCTTCTGAAGATATCAAATGAAAATGTAGAGCCCCTGTTGGAAGACCCTATAGGTTGAAATTTGGTAAAATGCTGGCACGGTTTTTTTCTTTTTTTTCGTTTGAATGTTTCTATAAAAATTTCTTTTAAAAACATATATACACTACATACCTCACTGAAACAAACAACCAACAAACATATCAGTCTGCAAGGACTCACATTCATTAAAATCATTCAAGTAACACTACAGCACCTTAGAAATTGTTTAAGTGACAAATTCCATCTTACCCAAATGCACCACCAATGCATGTTAAAAGACCTGGGACCACTCAATTTCAAAAACCTCTACAAACAGGGAAAAAATAACAATGACGTAAACCATTGCATGATGAATGATTTGGTGTGTATGATTTATATATTTTTCTCTTCATTCTTCCTCTTCTATCTTCAAATGGCCTCAGTCAACAACCTGATTACTCTGCCACTTTACAGGTTGTGCATATTAAAGACTTGAACAGGACAGACAGCGAGGATTTGAACTACAGCCTACTCCATGTGGACTGTAGGCTACTGCTCTTCGCTTTTCACCTCAAAGGACTACATGATCCTGGAATGCCCTAACTGAAATTGGCTTCACCCCCCGCCTCCATCCCCACTCCATCTGTACCCTCCTCCCCCAATAGCACCCTTCTTACTGACAGGAAAAAAAACAACAGAGGATATTTGTTGGGTCACTGGGTCTGTGGCAGCGGACAGGGATAAAATCTTCATTGTAGGGCACTTTTAAGTTCTGATAACTCCTGAGCAGTGTATGCACAAGTCTCCTATCAAACTGGCTGGAACATCAAAAAGCTGCGAGTCTTAGCGCTGACACTGGTAACAGTCCAAAGAACAGTTAAAAAAAACTGTCGAAATACACTTGGGAGAGAAGGGAAAGGAAGGCCGAGGGGAGCTGTTGATCCAGGCAGCATCTTCATATACATTCTGTTATTGCCGGAAACCCTTTTTTAGTGTCAGAATCATCAACTGGTTGAAGGGGGGGGGGGGGGGGGGGGGGGGGGGGGGGCGGCGGTAGGGGGGGATATGATGATGATGGGTAATCTCGAAGCTGGTCTATGTGAAGGCGCTTCTGGGCCGATTTCCCCAACTTTCCCCAGTGCCACCCCTCTTCTCTCTTGAGTCGTTACGTCCTCATTGACTCCACACTCTCACACTGACTCCGATCGGCGATTTAACTCGGTATACAAGACCATTCAGTCATTCCATTTACCCAAACTCTAGATGACCCCAGGTAGGGCTATTTCCCTGCACCAGCTGATCCCTTTCTCTTCCCTATCAGAATTACAGCTGGGTGATCGTCGCTCATGACGAACACACCCACTCCTACTTCGGTCGCTCGTGCTTTTTCGTTTGGCACGCCGCCATTTTTGAAAATGATCGAAAGTGATTCCCTTCCCGTTCAGAATTGTGGTCCCTGTCCACAGACACAAATTAGACACTATGCCTTATACAGAAACGGCATACAGCTTTACAATAAAAAATTATATATAATCCCTCTTGAAAACAACAGTCACGATCAAGTCCTTGAGGCATTTTGTGTCTTATTCTGAAGCGGCACCCCTCCCCCCCCCCCTTTTTTTTTAAAGCTTTGGTGTGCAAGCACAATCTACACATATAACCGGCCTCCCCCACCCCCTTCCCCCAATCCCCCGCATTTTTCTGGCAGATCTATTGGAGTTGTCCCTCTTCCTCCTCCTTTCCTCAGAACACCTTTGACTTGTGAAGTTTATTTCACATTTTAGGTAGGGAGTCAAGGAGCGAGAAACAGACCATTACAACAAGTTATACAGTCTAAGAGATCGTAACATTTTGTGTCGTGTTGCTGGCAGGCTACACATTCCTCAGGGCCTGTATCAATGGAGAGCTAGCCTAGCCATGAACACAGCCTAGTGCACTCCACCTGACAAGAAAAAAAAAGCCTCTATGGGGGCGGGAGGCCAGGAGGGAGGGAGGGGCAGGGAGGATAACGGCCTCGGAGGACAGATTGTGTTCAGATCTGATGTTGGAAGGATTCCACAAAAGAGGCAGATACTGCCCTCTCTGGAAGTGTGTTCAATGCTACAATCAGTCGTTGAGAACTTAAAACAAGACTGTTTCTTGGTTGTAATCTGTTCTGCAGGAGGGGCATGCTTTGACTAGAAGAGAGTGCAGCGGGTTCACTGTCTGCCTGGATCTGAGGATGGAGCGCTTTGATCTTGGCCAAAAGGCCGAGAAGTGATACAGGATGGAGCACGGTGATCAACTCGTTGGGAAACTAGTTGAAATCAGCAGAAAGGCGTGCAGCGAAGGCCAATCCAAGTTGCTTAGCACATTACCTAAACCAGGAAGGATTTTGAAGGAAGCTTCAGGTTTTGCTTGGTGACGGTAGAGTGCAACGACTTGTGCGTTTCCATTTATTCCACTGAGCTGATATTGCATCTGTAGAGACCAGAAAAGTTTCGGGATCAGCATGAACTGCAGACACCAGACATTGTTTTTGCCAGGGAGCCCTCCACTGGTCTATCATCTGCAGACTTTCTTCTCCCTCTGTCATTTGCTTGATTTCTTTTCCCCTCTTTGTGTCTTTCATGAAGTCATCATACCACCTCCAAAGGCTCTTGAATGGTTCTTCTGTTACGGCTGGAATACTTTGATTGGCTACAGTGTTTCAGCTACTTTATCTTTCAGTAGGAAAGAGACTTGAAATTCAATGCTGGTTTTGAAGGAGCTGAGCTATAGGTATAACATGGAGAAGTATAATTAAGTCCTTGATGGAGATAAATTATGCAAGGTACCGAACAAAATGGTCACCCATATATCAAAATAACAAGGGATTAATGCTTATTTTATGTACTGCATATTTTCTTTCTTTTCCGCGACCTTGGAGCCTTATTAGAACGATGTGATACTGAAAATTGTCTATATGATTTGTTCTTTTCCAGTGTCATGATTTGAGGGACTTGAGATTAGAAGGTATTTCACGTATTTTAAAGAAATTGTATGATGTTTGTATGTGGTACGTGCGTGCATGTGTTAATGTGCGTGTGCGTGCGCATGTGTGTGTGTGTGTGTGTGTGTGTGTGTGTGTGTGTGTGTGTGTGTGTGTGTGTGTGTGTGTGACATACCATATGCACTTCTGTATTTTCTTACTTTGTTTTCGTTTGTTTAATAACAGCGTGTCTTATCAAACAACGAGGGACAGAAGGAATAGGAAGTGCATGTGTTTTGAGAGAGAGAGAGAGAGAGAGAGAGAGAGAGAGAGAGAGAGAGAGAGGGGGGGGGGGGGAGGGAGAGAATGAATGAATGAATGAATGAATGAATGAATTATTGAGATAAACTTACAAAGCCCATTCTCAAGGGGAGGATTCGGTGGGACAGGGGTTGTATATAACTATCAAAAATAAATACACATAACACATTCTAGAATAGAACATCTCAATGAGGAAACCAGAATATGGAAGATATTAATTTGAATGTGACTGTCAACATATCAACACGTCTATCCACAATCACCACGATTTCCGTCCTTGACAGCTTTGGTGTCGCCAGAAGCCATTTTCACGTCTTCTCTCGGTAGAAAGAAACTCGTGGAGAGCGTGGCAGCAGAGAGTCCTCAGAAGAGAAGCCCCCTTCAAGCAAGTGTTTCGGCCCTTATCTCCTGACACTCTAGGGGGGTTGGGCCACACCCGGTTCATGACTCCGGATGTCCCTCTGCTGCCCCTTTTTTTTTTTTTTTTCCCATCTTGGGACGAGCCATGGCTGGGATTCGAACCCATGACCCTCTGGACATGCTCACTTTCCACTTAATGACTCGCGCTTTAACCACTGAGCCACAGGGACACCTGATATTTGTAGGGAAATTAAGCCTTATGTATAGTGAAAGCTGTCCACCTTTCTAGTCATTTTCTGCAGATACGCCATTATGTCTGTGATGGTGATATTGTCAGAATGAGCATCCTGCGGTCGACAGATTGCGAAATGCCTTCAGGATTATCTTTGCACTCTGAATCATGATCGTCTTCAGTTCTTATATCCTCCTCCTTTTCGTTTTGTGTGGAAGTAACTGGTGGCCTGTTATGTTTACAGAACATGTCACGGAATTCTTCACCAATATTCTTCATTACCACTTGACTCGACCGACACAATATCCAACATGAAATCTTCATCGTGTCCGATTGTCACAGTTTGTTCGTCACACTGTCCCATGTTGATTTCATTTTGAGTGTCACTGTGCCGTGTGTCTTGTGCAGGCTGTGGTGGGGATGGAGGAGAATTGTTGTCACAATGAAAAATGTCATAACAAACTGTGTAGCTGTTGTCGGTTCTGTCAACACTGTAAGCTTACATTAGGCTAGGTGGTCGGCAAAAACAAATCAGACGGAGAAAAACCTTTACTTGCCTTTTTCTGTTGATTATTTCTGTGTACCTCAGCCCTGCGCCTGTCTCTGTTTACTTGTGACGGTCATTTCCGTTGATACACAGCACTGTGGCTTTGGGTTTGAGTTGCAGGGGGCTGGTCGGTATTTGTAGTCAAGCGTAGGATCACAACTGTTGTTGTTTTTTTTTTTTTTCCCCTCTGCCCTCAATTTTAAAAGACGACAGTGTCATATTCTGTAGTGCAACATTGAGAGTCGCTTCCAAAGCAGATGGGAGACCTTCAACCGGCATAGTGGGCAATCTACAGGCAATGCAGGTTGAAATTTATCAGAGCAGCTGAAAGAACGTCTTGCTGGCTGCCAGTCATGGGAAGCCACCCGGGGAGAGAGAGAGAGAGAGAGAGAGAGAGAGAGAGAGAGAGAGAGAGAGAGAGGAGAGAGACAGAGACAGACAGACAGACAGACAGACAGAGCGATGTATAATGAAAGTGATTGGGAGGGGGAGAATGGGGGGGGGGGGGGGGGGGGGGAGTGTATGTGTTTGGTTGAGATGAAACTGCTTTTCTCCTTTTGTTTCAATTTGTGATATTCATGTAAAGAACGAACAAGTAGGGTAACTCTTACTCCCATGATGAAATAATATACTCCCATAACTACAAACGAATGCTTCTTACGAAAACGCCTGGCAGAAATGACAACGCAGAGCACGCAGAACAAGCAAGGGGAAGGAGGGAAAGGAAGGGGATGTTTATTTTCTGGCGGTAGCATCTCATTTCCACGGTTGGGTTCTTCTTGCCAGTACTGGCGTAAGAGGTCTACGCCTCGCATGCGTTCAGAAAGATGAAACGTTCAATGTACGCAGAAGCCTGATCTTGTGTTTCGTGGAGACATTGTTGTTCTTCCATTCAGGTTTTAGTCTGGCCAGAGCTACTTTACTACCCTCTGGAGGGTTTCTGGTTTGGATCTCTCATGGCTATTGATGGTTATCCGATGAGTGAACTACTGAGCAGCCCCAAGGTTCTGTACATGGACAGTTTTATCAGTAGACCCTATGTACGGTCATGTACTGTTGTGGCTAGCCACCAGCTCCTTGGTGCTGATTTCCATGTCCTGTCTCACTGAAGTTTCATTCAGTCTTATACACAAGCTGTACTGACGTGATCTTCGAGTGCATCGTTCATGATGCGTTGCCGGAATATGTTGAAAAGCGTGGGAACAAGAAAGGAGCTACATGACGACTTCCAGCTGAAACTGGATAACACGCATACAAGTACAGAAGAAACGAAAAATCGATTCATGTAAAAATGAGAAGAATCTTGGAGTTTATCATTTGACGCTCACACTTGTAAAAAGAACATACTCGTATATTGATAAAAAGTGTATTTTTAAAACTTTACAAAACACTAATTAGACTAAGTAGAAAATGCAAATGTTGTCTGGCATCCTTACATGAAAAGACAATATGTGGTCACTGAAATGGATTAAAGAAGAGAAACTAGGCTATTGAAAGAATGTAACAGAATGAATTGTTAGGAAAGATCTAAGAACCTTAACCTACGCTCATGAAATGGCAGAAGATTAAGAGGAGATTTATTTGAGACATAATAAAAAATAACATTTTCAGTAGTCTAAGTGACATAGATATAAGCAAGATTTTTGAACTGACAATTTATGTTAAAACAAGGAATTCTGATCAAAATACGAATACGTCACAGTAATTTTAATCTAAAAAAAAAACTCACATACTAACAGATTAGAACATGTATGGAATATTCTTCCTGTTCAGCTTAAATGTGCACTAAACATACCTACTAATACATTAAACACAATCATTTGAACGTGACCCAACATGATATTTTACACAAATTACCGTGCGCAAGCGCAGACTCACAGA